>JAOXXN010000471.1:38302417-38328155 GCA_026770055.1 Myrmophylax atrothorax
CCCCTGAGGGTTCATCCATGCTTGCAGCTGTGGGTTATTTGGATTGAGTTGTTGTGGTCTGAGACCACAACCATCACAAGCTTCATGCCTTCTGGTTAGAGGCATCTGGCATTCTCAGACAAGTCCTTGCTGCCATCAAAGTTATACCACTGTTGAAAGTCATTCCAGTGTTGGTGCCTTCATAGGTTTGACAGACTGAGAAGTAGTAACTCTGGGAAGGGTCTCTTGACTTCATTGTTATTCTCTAACACCAAATAAATGCCAAATTGAGTGGGAATAAACCAGACCTGACAGGCAATATTTAATCCAAAAATCAAGAAATTGTCTTACATTAGATTTGGGACTAAAATGACAGTAGGAAACTTAGAAATGTATTTTGCTTCATATGTTTTTGCTTTAATTTTGCTTCATATATCAAATTCTATATAGAAAGAAAGAAAGAAGCCCACAATTTTCTGAACACAGTAGAAACAGAGAAGGGGATTGAACTCTCACATCCCTATCCCAGAGGTGGAAGAAAGCCTTCATGCTTTCCTAGATCAGAGGAAATCAAACAAATGTATACACCACTGCAGTCTGCCTGCATCAGTCTCCCTTTGGAGATTCAGAACTAGTTCATACCATTGGACTTGAATGTTTCAGACACCCTGCTGAGGTACCAGTACCAGGTGCTGCTTATTAGATTCATGGTGACATCAAGAATTTTTATCAGGTGTCTCGCTGTCCTTATAAACTGATAAAGCCTTAAAGTTTGCTTTTATATTGATGGCTGGCTGAGAGGACACCAATTCTGAGTGACAAAAAGGTGCCTGAATTTGTCTTAATGAAACAATTTACCCATGTTCTTAAGTTCCCCATGTCTAACAAAATTCTGCCTTGTATTTTGACACTTTATCAACAAGCCTGTTTCTTTCATACTGTTCTCATATGTTTGTGGTGAAAGGAGGATTATCTAAATTCCATAGCACTGTCTCAGAGAGATTACATAATCAAATTATTTCGTGTATTAGTACATATTGAAAGTTTTGGGTTGTCATTGGATTTGTCTAGCAACACTTTTTGCTTAAAAAATATTCCTGTAATCACAATCTGTGAAACAACTGCATATATCCATCTGTTCATTTTCATTTGACTCTGTTTATAGAACTTGTTGCTAGTTCATTGTTGAAGTTGAGAGAGGAGCAGTGGTTTTGAGGGATACAACTAATACTCACTATCTCTGACAGTAAATTAGAGTGGGACTGACATCAGTACAAACACAGAGAAGGTAATTGTCACTTACCTTGTAGTAACTATGATTCTGTGAGATGTCATCATTATAGATCCCACAATCTTTGCCTTTGAAGACTTCAAATTCCAGCTGTTTTGAATTATGAGGAATTGGCTAAAAGGTCATGTTGGAGCCTCCCCTTCTGATCTTCCAGTGGACCATGAAGAGGCACAGGGCATGTACACAGTGTCAGCAGATGTTAATGAAGTTCTAAGCTCATGTGTTTGGAAGAAATGAACTTCTAGAGTTACAAAATTAATGTCACTTTCTTTTTTTTTAATCCTTAAGAATTAATAAATGGGGTGAGAAAACAACAAAGTTAGGAAAGGTTATTTAAACCTCCAGACTCAAAAGATGAAATGTACTGTGTTCAAATGATGAAATGTTTAGCTATTTGCGGACTTTCATTGCTTCCAGTGAAATGAACAGTATAACAGATAGCAGAATTTGACCCTAGTGATTTTGTTGAAATATATTAAAACATATACAATCATCAGATGATTAATACATAAATACAGATTTCAGCTGAGGTAGGGTCAAAATAAAAATGGGTGATTCTAGTGATGTGCTAAAAATGGTGGTGGTCAGATTTTTTGGTGTAGCAAGAGATGAGAGGGGGGAAAAATGTTTTTAGGGTCAGGCAATATTCTGCATTATCAGGCTTTGACAGGCAATTTAAGGTCTGAGAAGGAAGAGTAATGGTAGAACCAGAGACTTGAAACAAAGAGAATATGTCATCTGTAGTGAGGATTTCAGTCTTTGAAATATTCAATAGTAGGTCTTTAGTTGCATTTTGGTTTTTCATGTTGTTCAAGGTAAGGGGGAGGGTTTAAGGCAAAGCCCTGGCAGACAGTGTCTTCATTCTGGAGTTTTTGCTGTCTGTCTAACTGAATTTCCACTGACACATGTTGATCTTAAGTAAAGGTTGCCATGGTCAGTATAGAAAGATTGAAAGATCAGAGAGGAAACCAAAAGGGATGGAGAATTTTTTTGTCCTTTGGATAGAAGGAATAAATAAATTAATAACATTGACTATAGCAGTGACCTGCTTCAGAGAGAAGGAGCAAAACAAGAAAGTATAGTGAATTATCTTCCTTATATTTTGCACTAATAGTTAAAATACATGATTACAGATTTTTTTTCCAGCGTACTTTTATTCCCTAGTAGCACTGAAAGAACTGCTGTCATGAAATGAAGAAACCCATGTTATATCAAATGCAAAATAGAGTAATTACTATAAAATTAATTTTCATGGTATTATAGAGTTGCTGGAAGAGAAGGAAATAATCCACAAATAGCACAAAAGAGTGTGTGTTATGTGTATCACAGTACAGCATTAAAGTGATTTGCTTTTCCATATTTTTGCTCTAAAAGTTTAGGCACGGGGCTCATTCCTTAGTGCCTGGTGATATCAAGGTTCCATCAATTCCCCCTAACACCATGGAAGGTTGACTCTGTCTTTCATAATTAACTTAGCTAAACTTTTTAACATGGTATCACCTCTAATAAACATAGTTGTGTGGAATTAAGTAGTTCAGGAAGTTAGCTTATGCACTGTCATTACCAGTGCAAAGTGTCTCTGGTTCTGCTCATGGTGTTGGCCTTTTTCTGTAGATGAATATGAGGAATGGACATGTAACTGGAGATTGTGCAGGGTGTTGTTGACAGCATGAAGTGTTCCTGTCTTAGGTCAGCCCTGCAACACCCACAGCACCCTCCTTTCTCTCTTCCTGTGTTTTTCCTTTTCTCTATCTGGCTAACCAGGACAAATCCATCTGCTGGGGAAATCATTTGTTTTAGTAGGTCATTTAGGAGCTCATTGTCTCTTCAGAAGGATCAAAAATGAAAAAAGAGGAAAGAACATAATTACTGCCTCTCCTTTTGAACATTGATTTGGGACCGGTAAAAGGCTCAAAATTAAACTGGTGAGCTTGCTGTCAACTGCATCCACCGAAAGCACTGTATCATTAAAGGACAGTGGTAGTAATTGCTTAGTGCCATTGCTGTGTTGAACTATTAGTCTGCAAATGCTTGTCCATGTAATTTAATTTTTTAATGTATGGGTTGCTACTCCAGTGCGAAGCATTAAAAGTCATTATTTGTGGTATTTGTCAACATGGTTAAAAGCATCGAATAACTTGTATCCTCTACCACCAGCAATGCATCTATTTGGCCTCAACTGGCAATTGCAGCAAACTGAAAATGATACATTTGAGAATGGAAAAGTGAATTCTGATACTGTGCCAACACATCCTGTAACAGTACCTGCTGGAGAAAATGGTAAGTGAAACAGGCACCAATTTTTTTCCTTCCTTTGGAACATTTCCTTCCTTTGTGTCTTACATCACCAGACTTTAACAGTGTTCCTTCAAAACTCTGTTTGTTTCATGAAGTATAGAACATTTGTAAGTAATAGTAATTTAAATAGATAAACAGGAGAGCAGTTTCTCCTACCTAGCATATGGGGGCCACGGATCCTCAGCAATAATGTTGATCTTACTAGGAAAGCTAGCTGTCAACCAAAACTCCTCACAGGAATTTACATGTATCATTTGATAAGGATAGAAAAACTCTCATCCAGAGAAGGAGAACCTCTGCTTACTCTAAAATATCTGATCAAGCAGTGGTTGTTGTGGCATCCTCAGAGATAGCAGCATAGTGCTAAGGCTGGCTCAGACCATCCTGCCTTAGAGGCCCGGGGGGAATGGGGTCTTGCACTGAAGAAATGGCCACAACAAAGCCAGGGAGCCCAAGGTGACAGGGCACACTGTTTCATAAGGGGGACCTGATGCCAAGATTCAGTGTTTGGGAGTTCCAATGGTTTGGACAAAACATTTTGTGTGGGGGTATGTTCCCCCCACCCCCTGCCATCAAAATCCCTTTTCTTGAGAGTTTTCTCCAGAAAAGGCATGTCAGAAGATTTTTCATATTTCTGAAGCTTCTCTCTTAATTGTATTCAGAAGACAAGTTATGATCAAGGAGGTACATATGGCATCATGTCCTTACTATGGAATAGCTTGGGTTTTTCTTTAAAGAAGGTGATCCTTTCTTCTCTTTTTCTTTAATTTCTTTCTGAAATTTAATAGGTCAGATATAATATGTTCATTTTTTTTCCCAAAGTCTCTAGCATGTAATGTTGAGTCGGAATCATCCAACCAAGTTATAAAGTCAGAAAAAAAACTTTCTTAATTTTGTTGTAGGAGTTTTTAAAACACAAACCACATAAGGGGATTATTTTTTATCGACCTTTTTCCATGTTGCCCTTTAAAATTCTCAAAACATTTAAGAGCTTGTGCACTTTTGGCAAACAGAGGCTTCAAAATCAATAGGTTTTGAATGGAAAACTTGATTTAAATGGTTGATGAATGCAGTGTTTGCTTCATTACACAAAAATCCATTTTCCCATTCACAAGGTACAACTGACCTCCTTACCACTGAGAATGAGGAAGCCTCTGCCAGCAGTTGACATCTTGAAATTTTTTCAAGTTATTACAGCTCCAAGTTATAGAAAAGATATAGCTCAGTTCACTCTTTTTGTTATCTTTGTAAGCCTATGAAACTTCTCCAGTAGGACTTTTTCTTCTTTCATTTCTTTACCCTACTGCAGTTAGTCATTATCTCTTTCTGTATTCTTGTTTTAAATGAATAGCCAAAAGCTACTCAATGGTTAATGAATACTGTTGCTGCAGTGACAGCTCATCATCCCATTGTCTTCTGCCCTCAATAGCCAATATACTTCCTTGTGTAAAATATATTGATGCTTTTGTAAATATTTTATAACCACTAATTGTTCTCTTTCCCTTGATAGTGTTAAAATTTTTTTGCAAACTAAAACCTGTCATACGCTGCCTCAAAAATAAAAGAAAATAACAAATATATTGCATCCCATTTTTCCTTCCTTTTGTCCCTAAATACTGTGCAAGAGAACAGGGTTAATTCTATCAGTGTTAAAATGCTGTCCTCTGCAGAATTTGGTAAGTGGTCATTTATCAGCATACATCAATACTAAGCAACAGACAGACCAGAGAATACACATTTTAAACCACAAAAGAAAGACAGGTTAGGCAGAAAGGAAAGTGTGATGACTAGATGTGAAATTTAAGGAGCAGGGGCACTGTTCTGTCATACTAGTTACTGAAAAGTAGAAGGAAGAATCAATGAAGCCTTGACTTGAATATTTTGACAGGTGAACAACTTCCAGTACCGCCCCTCTTTAGTCCCCTGGTAATATCCTGATAACTCTCATTTAGACTTGAGAAATTCCAACCACCCTCACAGTAACAGTGAATGAACGTGACATTCCATGTTTTGATTTAAAGCTCTGTGTAAGAACTGATACTGTTTAGAAAGCGAAAAGGTGATGGTGACACTACAGAGATCTTTCTTATGCTCATTGAGATACAGCAGGGAACAAAGAATAGTTAACACCCTAACCTTAGGAGGGCAAGCAGCCAGTGACTGCTTTGAGAGAGGTGCTGGATGCTAAAGGGACATGTGGCTGTAGGGTAAAACTATCTCTTTCTTGGTGAAGAAAATGAGAGTCCATAGGAATATTAGCTGCAAAGTTATGAATCCCAACATAGGCATTTCTGGCAAGTTGGTCAAAATATTTGATAAATGCTACCTGCTCAGACTGTCTGCTTCTTCTTTTCAGTAGTACAAGGCAGTTGTTTTTCATGTGAAATTTAGAAATTGGGGAAGCTGCAGATCAATATTGCAAACAGGTGTTTATTGTTTAGTGATTACCAGTTATCAATGTGTGAATTTATACTGCACAATATGCTTAAATTTGAAGAAAGAGGTAAAAAACAAATGCTTAAATAAATTGGAATAGCGAATACAGATTCATCTTCTAAAACAACATATGAACATCATGAAAGGTTAAGCCCAAAGTTAGAAAAGCATCAGACTCATCCTGAAAAGTGTAAAAAAATGGTTTCTTCAAGATCAGATATTTCATTGTCTCTTCTCAGCAAAACTCTGATCAATATGATAATGCTGTGAGACATTTTCAGTGACTGCAACACCATTGTGACACAGCTCTGATGATAATACAAGCCCCCACTCAAAGCCTTTCAGCAGTGCTTCTGCACCTGTTTAATTCAACAGCAGTCTTGGTTCATCTTAAATGCACAAAAAGTGGTGAGGGTCAATCTGTGACCTCACCTGGCATTTCAGATTTTAATCTATTTTTTTTACAGTCTAAATGTTTGCAAAAAGGTTGTGTCAGTTTGTTCCATCAAATGATGAATAATGTAGAATTTAAACATAAAAGACAGGGCACCATTGTCAGTTCTTCAGAACACTTGTATGCAAACAAGTCTGCATCACATTCTAATGGATTTAGTTCAATCTTTATAACAGACTAGCTGCTGCAAAAAAGTATGAATTGGTAAAAGCATAGCAAACTCTAAGACTATAATGACAGTTCCATTTTTCTTTATATTACTTCCCTCAAGCCTCACCTTGATGTGCCAGCTGCTTAAATATGGCATTACTTACTTCCTCCAGAGTTAAGGTGTGTTGGTAAGCAAGTTCTTACACTCATCTTTGCATCCTAGTCTATATTTGACAATACTGATTCAATCATATTAAAGTAGGCTTTAACCCTGGCTCCACCTTCCAAGACTGCCTATGTTCACCTGCGCAGCTTGGAGTTAGTACCTGAGTATCAGACTTGAGTATTTGGCCTCCAGCAGGCTTGATGCAAACTCATCTGAACCGTCCCACTTTTTAAAGCTGGATGGTGATGGTTTTTGCAAAACCCTTTTTTAGTGCATCATTTGTAGTAATTGTGTTTCCTACAAATCTGGCAGATAGAAGACTCTACAACAACTAAAACCACAGTGTGTTTGCTGATGATCTTTGAGAAAGGCTTGTAATCTTTGCCAGAGTTTGTGTGTGCCTGTGTTGTACAATAAGGGGCAACGGGGAGATCTCAGAGCTATCACAGACCTGCGCTGTCCATAGCGTTCAGCCCCCTGCCCTTTCAGGGCCACCAACTTGGGGTGGAAGAGTTTTACCCCTTTAGTTTATTTGACAGTGCTTCACCAGGATGGCACAGAGCCTTACAGACTGGATGATATTTTCTGTTCCAATGGTTCAGTGTATATTCAGTGTCTGTTGCCTGGACTTAGCCACTTGAACAAAAAGTGTTTAGAGTTTATGACTCAGTTTTCTTCTTCAATGCCACAAGCAGTAGGACAGTTTTTCAGTGTTAGGATTTGACACCACATGTCTTTTGCATGTTGGCATCTTCTTGTTGGCATTTCCAAGCCATCATCGCTGACCTCCTAAGCCAAACTGATAGTTGCACAAATGCTTTATAGAGCAAAATCATTAATGCACTTCTGTTTCTATTCATAGTGATTGGACTGCAAGATAAATACATATGGTAATATAAAAAGCAGTTAAAGGACCAGACGATAACGTGGTAGTATACAATTTATTCAGGAAACAGTAAGGGTATGGAGGTGGATAAGGAGGTGATAACAACCTTAGGACTAAGGGTAGGTACTGCAGAGGATGTAGGCATTATGGGGAGCAAAGGCATGAGAACATTGGCACAATGGAACAAGAAACATTGCCCTTCATGGTGGGGGGAACACAAAACAAAAAATAGGGAACTGGAACTGTAGATGTTAGTATTGTATAAATGCTCTCATATCTAACGTGGAAAAGATTGTATATTAGTTCTCTTGACTGCTTATGTTTATATATCTATTATTCTTAAAATCTGTATGATGCATTTCCCTTTAATTTTTTTTTAGTGTGAAACTTCCTTCTGGAAAGCCCCTGTTAAAATATTTGGGGCAAAAAATAGGTTTATGTAGATCCTAAACTGTTTGTGTAATGCTCATCCTTAGGGATGCTACAGCCTTTTTAATTGGTAGGTATTTGTGGTATCTTTGCCTATTCATTCCAAATCAAAGAATTCCTGGGACTGTATATTCAGAAAGATTGTCAGGTAACATTTTTTCTGAGGTTATTCTAACTATATGAAAGATGATTAAAAGCCAGAAAGGAACACTAATTTTCCATCTCCTTATTATTCTAATCTGTCAGGAAAATTAGGGGGATTTGCACAAGAAAACAACACTATAGATTCTGGAGAACTTGATATAGGCCGAAGAGCGATACAAGAAGTTCCCCCTGGAATTTTTTGGAGATCACAACTCTTCATTGATCAACCACAATTTCTAAAATTCAATATATCCCTTCAGAAAGATGCATTGATTGGAGTATATGGTCGAAAAGGCTTACCACCTTCACACACTCAGGTGAGAACTGCTCGCATTAAAGGACATGTTATTGAAAACTGTGAGCTTTTATCTTTTATATCATTTTTGTCTCTCAGGAATACATCCTTTTCTTTCCATTTTCCTGATTTTGTTTTACCTTTTTTATACTTTATTGATCTCATGTGATGTCCAGAACAGTTGTAATACTCTGAGTCTTGGGATCCAAAATGGAGGTGGAGAGTGTTCTTGTTTTATGGGCTGTTCTAATGCCTAATCAGTGATGATGCTTCAGATATGGACTTGTTTCACGCACAACCTATTGGTACATTTTTCCTTCTGTGGTACATAGACATATCTTTAAAAACCTAAGCAAACTAATAGAGCAACTTATAGCCTTACATGTGATTGGAAGTGTCTGACCAACAGCACATTAGCCCAAATTCCAAAGAAGACGACAAGCAAATGCTGAAGTATTTGCAGCTTCGTCTCTCACTAAATAAATGCATAGAAGAGAAAATATATACAAAGATATGGTGAACTGGGGTTGTAAAAGTGACGATCTCTAGATGTTTAGTATCTTGAACCTTTGTTCTTAAGTGTCTCAGAGGATTTATTCTGTTTCACCCCTCAGATTTCTAATGATACTTTTATTGCACATGGCCACAACTTGGCCCAGTAACAAAGGCAGACTTTGTATCCATAGTTAGAGAACAGTTGAAGTATAAAAGAATGAACAGTCTTCTGGATTGCCAGGAGAAAGGGAGAATCATTGCCCAAGATGATATTTTAGAATCAATTGTATTCATATTTTATTTTAAAGATTTAAGACCCTCCAAGCTTAGGTTTCTTTCAGTGCAATATTTGTCCAAGTACTGGCTCTGATCCGTTTTTCCACCAGAAAAGGTACTTCAGCTCATGCACTTCTACCCCATTTGGAGCAGCATCTTTCTGATTTATATTTTAAGAGTATGGATTTGCCCTGGACACAAATCTAAGTATAGCAACCTAATGGTATAATTGGATCAAAGCTTGACTGATTGTGCCTGATACAT
Organism: Myrmophylax atrothorax; assembly: GCA_026770055.1. NCBI lineage: Eukaryota > Metazoa > Chordata > Aves > Passeriformes > Thamnophilidae > Myrmophylax > Myrmophylax atrothorax. The sequence continues at coordinate 38,311,981 of JAOXXN010000471.1, forward strand.
AGTTGCAACAGCAAATCCATAACTGCAAAATTAATATATTTTAATTCAATCCCATATTTTTTAATTTTGATTTTCGTACTATTGTGCTATTTAAATTTATTTTGCTCTTTTGTTCAAACACATTTTTTTAAAGATGCAGAACATAGAAATGTATCTAATTACTACACCTATTTAATAGTCACAAACCACAGAGAGAGGGTCAGCAAAGCAGCTAAAACTGCAGAATGGTATACCAACTTTATTTTTTAGTTCAGTTTCTGTTAAACTACAAACACTTTACTGAATGTAGAAAATGCACTTATGTTTACTTAAGAATTTGATCCTCATAAAAATGATTAAATGGATTTTCTTCACACCTTCATGTATGAACACCCACCCACAGGCTGACAACAAGCACGAGAAATTCTAGTGTAAAGAAAATTGATTCAGAAAGTTATCAGCCATTGGAAGTATGGGTTTGGAATACAAATGCCATCTCAGTGATAACAATAATAACAGGAGTTAGGAGAGTACATGTGTGGCAAGAATGAATAAAACTGAAGAAGCTGCTTTGGACTGTGCATTTTTATGAGACGTTTTGCAAGGAGGTATGTCTATACAAAAATGGTCCTTACTTGATTCCTTATCCTGTTAAGAGGTTGAAAATAGGATTACCCTTCACCCAAAATCACAGAAAGGGACACTCCTAAATCTGTTATCCATCACCTGTGTTACACAGACTCCAGGTTCTTATTAATGTTTAAGTATGATATAAGAAAAAGAAACTTATGCAAATCCTGCTACTGTGTTTTCTGTAGTTTCTGTGACATTTTGGATATATTGTTCCCAGGATATAGGTCAAGCTCTCTTGTCCTAGTTTTGCCTGGTATATAATTTTTTACAAACCATTTACTGACACTTGATACATCGAAAAATTAGGCATGCTTACTTATCAGTGCCCTAGTGAACTTACAGGGCTGCTGAGGATTCCAAAGGGTGCAGGTTTATCAGAATGTTTATATGGCCTTGAGCCCAGTGATGTCTAGTTTAGGTGCCTGAGATAAAGCACATATGTAATCTCCTAAAAATGCAGTTTCAGTGAAAGCTTGTGGGGTTTTTTTGTGCCAATTCTTCTGCACATAGGGCAAAAAAAAAAAAGGAGTAAAATGTCTCTCAATGGTTTAGGCTTTTCTCCAACAAAGTTGTAACACAGGACTTTGATGAAGACACAACTTGAGGTGGTAAAATATATATTTTACCAAAGAAGTTATATAAACAATATAAGGTATTTAGGCAAAAAGACATCTAATGAAATAGAACACTGAGGGAATTGCAAGCATAAATCCTTTTATTGCCTTCTTATTTTTCCTAAACCTTATGGCTTATACTGACAAAAGTTCCTACCTGCACACCAGGTATAGCTACCGGGGTCAGACTGACAGTTGATGTTGGGCTTCCCTGCAGCCTTCCATCACACAAGGCAGCTTACTCCTATGGCTCCAAATGTCATCGGAACATAGCAGAAAAACACATGAATGTCCACACGGAGTTTGATCAAAGGCCCATCTAGCCCAGCATTCTGTCTGTGATTGTGGCCATACAGAGAGATTAATATGGCAGCATGACAGTACTGTAGTTTTAATTCCCACAATATGCTTTTGACCTCCAGAGTTTTAAGTCTGAAGGACTTTGCTGAGTCAAAGATGCCATCTTTGTATTTTTTAGCCTTGGATAGATTATTTTTTTCCTGTGAATTTGTGTAGTCACCTTTGAACCTATGGAAGCTTTTAGCATCTGTGACATTTGCAGCAAGGCTTAACTGCACATCTCACACTGTACTCCTCAATGTGTTTTGAGACAGCATCCTAGTAGTTTTTGTTTGACCTGCTGTTCGTAGTATTTTGGAAGAGGCAGTGGAGAATTTCTCACATATTTCTTCTCCATGCCACCCTTGACTTACAGATCTCTACTGTCATCAATGAGTTGTGGTTTTTCCAGTCTGTTTTCTCATAATTTTTATGAAAGCTTCTTCAATCCTTTGATCATCCTTTGCCTTTTCTGAAAGTTCTCCAGTTTTAATGCAGCCTTTTTGAGGTATGGAGACTAGAACAACTCAGAACATAACAAGCGTTTAACTATGATGGTTTCATACAATACCTTAATGCTGTTTTGTTTTGTTTTTTTAATCATAGGATGGATATTTCCATAGATCTGTCTACCATAGCTCCAAAATCTCATCCCAAAATGACAAAAATTGGCTCATAGCCCATGTGGATGTGTAAAGCTAGAGTTGTTTCATGAGGATTTGAAAAGTAGGATCTCACCCATATACGTCACTTATTGTCTGCATCTCTTCAATGCGATCTGCCCTTACCTCCCAGTCAGAGTGACAAGTGCTAATCACGAAATTTGTGCAAATGAGCAACTGCTGCTTGTCTCTCAAGTGTCAGTATTTGAGGTTTCAGATCTTTTGTTAAATAATAGAAAACTCACTACTATCTGCACTCTGCCAGCATTTGTAAAGTTGCCTAATCACCTGTCCCACTCCAATATCTTTGTTCAAGTGCCTGTTATACCCTATCTGTGTAACCACACACCACCATCTTCTTTAGCTCCCTCCTCACAGCTTCAGTTTTTCTACCAGTGTCTGCCTTCTCTCCATTGTCACCTTTGACTGTAATGCAAAACTTGCCTATTACATTTACCACCTAGTTCTCCACTTCTCTCCTGTGCCCTTTGCCTGTTTATCCACCTCTTTTTGTACCCAGTTAAAACCAGACAGTGAGTAAGAGGAAAGTGGAGTCAGTATCTGTCCATAACTGTACAACCTCTGATGCCAGTGATCCAACCAGTGTGAGGGACATAATGAAAGTATAATAGAAATGAGCTTTGGAGAGATCTCAAGAAATCTTAGTTTACACTCTTGTCTTGGAACAGGATGAATTGTATATATAAACCATTCCTATCAGTTGCTTAGCACTTTATTATTAAATAACAGAATGCAGCAAATTTAACTCTCGTTCTGTCCCATAATACAAAATAATAGGGATGCAGCATATAGGAAATGGTTTGATGTGTTGTAATCTGGAAAGAATTTTTGATTTTCTTCTTGTATTCTCTTTAGGTTCCAAAATTAGTCTCAAGCACAGCTACTATGTGTGTGTCACAGACTGATCTGAGATGTATAGTTCTCCCTTTCTGAGGAATCATAAATAAATCAACCAGAAATAATTGACAGCAGCTGTCCATTCAAAACCCAATCAATGCAAGCCTGAAAGTCTTTGTGACACTTTCTAAAAATGTCAGTTCCATTGCAGCCGAAGAATCAATATGTTTATTTAAAGAGATTTTTAAGAATAAAAAAGGATTTTGGTTTAAAGCAAAACTGTATGGAATGGTAGGGCAAATCAGCACATTTAGAATCAACATAAAGGTAATTAATTTATCGTCATAGGTGGAAAGGAAAATTGATATTGTTTTGTTTATGAAGCAAAGAATTTTTTTTCTTGTTACCATGTCCTAAATATAAAAAAACAGCCTTTAGAAGGGTTAAGATCAATTATTGGGTTTTGCTGGGGAACAGAATGAACAGTAAATTCCCTTTTGTATGGCATTTTAAACATGTTCTAAAATGGTGTTCTGATAACAGCATATGTCCCTATTACATTACAAATTTGAAATCATTAATTGTAGCATGCTCGTCAACCATGAGTGGTCAGTCAAGTAGTGTAACCACTTTTTTCTGTATCAAAAATACAGTTTTAATCTGAAAATGTTCTTCTGCAAAAGTGATCTCCTGCCATGTATGAATTACAAAGTCACTCCTAATGTCTATAAATCACTCATTAAAACTTAGAGCTCCCCAAGGTTTCCCTTATATACAACATTAGTGAAAACCACCAGACAGAAGTGCTCTTGAGTCAGGCAGGAGTTAAAAAAAACTAAAATTGTTTTTCTCTCTCACACAAAATAAGATAAATATTTAATTCTCTGACAAATGAGAATGTTGAATCATTTTGAATAATTGGTGATCTGCCAAAGCAGTCCCGTTCGTTTTCATGTGGTGCAGCACATTCAATGCTACTGAGGTACCGACTTCTATGCATTCTAATCCCATTAGGGTCTATTGTGTTGGTTCAGGCATAGCTGGAAAACTGTCTCGGGTGTTGATGGAGGTATATTAACGATGCATTTCCTTCACATCCTGGCTGGTGGGAAGATGATTGTGGTTACTGGGGAGGAGCAGTCTGATAACAGTGGTGAATTTTGGCCTGCAATTTCAAGAGGAGAACATAAGCACTTAAACCCTCGTCCAGGACAAAGACTGTCATATTTTATTTTGTCCCGGGAGCAGTTTCTGAAGGTTACCAGTCAGGGTGTAAAAACAGTGTTTCTCTGGTCATGGGAACTGATCTTCTCCCAGCTCAGGTGAATCAGCAGTTTCACATGTTGTCCTTTACTTCAATGAGCCCTGGATATAATTCCATTTGAGAGAGATCGCCAACATGGGGGAAGATTGAAGTTTTATGTGTTACGGTTCACTTCATACAATAAACGTGTCACAGTAAAAGTGAAACTTTGAGCAATCTTAGCAGGAAAAGCAGACACTCCCTACCACAAGCAAGAATGCTCTTTAATTTTCCTACCTATTTGATTTTGCTCTATACATATTGAACTTTGCATGCTAAAGATGCAGAAGACAACTTTGAAGCCATGAGAACAACACCAGATAGTGTAAATCAGTGTAAGGCCTGGGGCAGTTTTAGCCCTCCAGGTGCCATTAGCCTTAGTTAAGATTAACATGCATAAAACCATGTCTCGTGAGTTTGCTTTTTGTATCAGCTGAGATGCTGCTGCATTTTTCCAAGCCCCACTGATGGTTGTTAAAAATGCAGTATGTACTGTCCATTGACCTGAGGTACCATGGGTTTTTGTCAGTTTGTCATTTTCAACAGGTGCAATGTTTCCTGCTTTCCATCTCCTCTTTTGAGCCTCTTTGATGGTATGTAAAGCTCTTGCTTTCTCCAGAATTGCAGACTCTGCAAATGGGGGACTGAGCAGTTTAATCCTTCATCTGAAACTAAATGAAGAAAAACAGATTATTAGTGTTGGATATTATTTTTAATCCACATGCCTAAAACACAGCTGGAAAGTTAGCTCTCACCTGTAATTCATGTGGCAGTCATGACTCAGACTCATTTCAGCTCTTTCCTTCCCTAATGTATGTGATAGGTTCATTGGCCACTTGTCACTGAAAAAGCCACTCTAATAAGCATGAGAGCTAGTTGGTAATTTTGTTTGAATGCTTTGCAAGGGGCAAAGAAATAAGCAAGGGTTTGTTTCAGCTCCTGCTTCCCTGTTCCAAAAGGCAACTCTTGGTCAAAATACAAGCGTATTGTCAGAGTGTTGCGGGGAAGTTGGCACTGCCATGGGTCATCCCATGACCTCGTCAAGCTTCTCTCTGTTTCTCCTTGCAGTACGACTTTGTTGAGCTCCTGGATGGCAGCCGGCTGATTGCAAGGGAGCAACGCAACCTGCTGGAATCGGAGCGAGCAGGGCGGCAGGCGAGGTCTGTCAGTCTCCACGAGGCAGGTTTTATCCAGTATTTGGATTCTGGCATCTGGCACCTGGCCTTTTATAATGATGGCAAAAATGCAGAGCAGGTGTCTTTTAATACCATAATTATAGGTAAGCATAATCTTTAAAGCTCTTAACCAAATGCTAGCTACTGGTCAGGTTTTTCAGGAATACATAGATAGGTATTCATATTTAAATGATCTGACTTTTTTCTTCACAGGTTTTCTATCCATAGTGGTTCCTTTCCTGCTCAGAATAAAACACAGAGTATATATTTTAATTTCTTGGTCTAAAACATGAAGGGTGTATCTTCTAATAAAACAATTCTTGAAAGAAGGACACTGTTTTGACTCATTTGTTAAATGACACAGGGCACAGTTGTTTAGTATGGAGCTCATATAGTTTTACCATTATAATTTTAGCCTTTTTGTTGGAATATAGCATCCTAAGATACTGGAGACATCAGCAATAGAAAATCACAGCTATTCACACTCTTCAAACCAACCAAACATAAACACTTCTTTGAGCAAGAGCACAATATCAGTAGTGGTTCACATGATAGGTACTTCATGCAGTGGGCATCTGTGAATTATCCTTCTCTTTTTCCCTTTAGAGTCTGTGGTGGAATGCCCCCGAAATTGCCATGGTAATGGTGAATGTGTTTCTGGATCCTGCCATTGTTTTCCTGGGTTTCTGGGCCCCGATTGTTCAAGAGGTAAATCAAACCAATGTTTGTTCTCAAGTCATTTTAAATGGACATAAAGACAAATACACCAAAAAAGCAACTTCTTCAATGTTCTTTATAAAGCTTTGGTGAAGATCTTGGTTGTAATTTTCCTGCCATGTTTTGTTTCACAGCAGCCTGCCCAGTGCTGTGCAGTGGCAATGGGCAGTACTCCAAAGGACGCTGCCTGTGTTACAGTGGCTGGAAGGGCACTGAGTGTGATGTGCCTACGAGTCAGTGCATCGATCCCCAGTGTGGGGGCCGGGGCATTTGCATCATGGGCTCTTGTGCCTGCAACTCTGGGTACAAAGGAGAGAACTGTGAAGAAGGTAAAAGAGTAAATATTATGTCAGCATCTGCTGTTGTTGGTCAGCTTTACAGCTGGCACATGTTGCTCTATCAGTCTGTCGAGATCTAGATCTTATGTACTAAGCATGTTCCTTCAAAAGTCATTTTAGAATACTACAAAACAAGTTTGGGAATCGCTAGTGTCACTGAATTGTACAGAATTATTATGCTCTATTTATTCTCAAGTAAGCAATGGGAAAATTCTTAATAACGTGCATTATCTTTTTGCTTGCCAGTATTTTTTTTTTCTTCTGGCTGAGGTCAGCTTAGAAGAAAGCACACAAAATACAGATGTAGGAATACTTAATGAATTTTCACAGTATAGAGTGAGTCATTAATGTATTGCATTTGTTAGTGATCTTTTCCACTGACCACATTGTGGAAAGTGCTGATTCAAATGCATCAGAGTGAAAAATGATGCATCATTTTTATATTCCAGAGATGTGCATAATAATATTGGTTCTGGTGTGCTGCAAAATGCAGTTCATTTTCCATTCTGTTTTTTTAGGGAGTAAAAAGTGCCATTTTCTTCCTCAATCAAATTGATTTTATTGATCTGCACGTACAAAGTAATGCAATTAAGTCTCTGGAATTAAATTTTCAGACCATTGACCCTACAAGTGTAACATTTTATTGAGTCAAATTGCTAAATTAAATCTCGTCATCTAAGGCACATTAAAGTGAATTAAGACAGATAGACAGGATGCAACTCATTCATTTCTGAGAACAGTTGAGGGTCCTGTATAGCTGTCAAAACTGTATAGCAGTGGATCGGGTCAGTTGTTACAGAGTGCTGCAGGAAATCCCACCACTTGCTACACTGTGATTAGGCAGAATCAGGGTGAGTTGCCTGAGACCCAAAGCCAATCTTCTTGTTATTCAGAAAAATTAGCAAACCTTGAAAGATTCTCCATTAACTCAGTGGTAACCTGTAATTTTCTTGATGTCAGTTGTGTGCATGCACAGATTTCACAGTATCAGAAAGTGATGTGGAAACAAGGTATTCTTGCAAGGAAAATTGCAGCTGTGCAAGTAGTGATGACAAAGAGTGATTTACCTTGTAGCCAGAGAAGGGAGGCTGCCACTAAGGTACCTTGGTCCACTCTGTCTTTTCCTCCCTCATTGCAATGAAAGGAAAATTAACTTCTCAGCTTCAGTCTACTCATGTTTACTCTTAAGATGAGTGCAATGCTGCCTATTTCGTGAAGTCTTAAAATGTGAATTAAGCTCGAAAGTGCCATGAGCATCTTGGGGTTGATTACCGTTGTTAGGAATGGCAGGTTTAAGCTGATCTTTCTCATCTCCGTGCAGCGGATTGCTTGGACCCAGCCTGCTCCAGCCACGGCGTGTGCATCCACGGCGAGTGCCACTGCAACCCGGGCTGGGGTGGCAACAACTGTGAAATCCTGAAGACAATGTGCTCTGACCAGTGCTCTGGTCATGGCACCTACCTCCAAGAGAGTAGTACCTGCACCTGTGACCCCAACTGGACAGGTCCAGATTGTTCCAATGGTAAGAGTTAAAAGCACTGGCATTTTGTGAAACATTGTTGTCTTGAGTAGCAGCATTTTAATGACATTATTGTGTTAGGACCTGACCTGCTGAGCTGATTGATGTTTTTGAGTTGACTTCAGCATGAACCGTGAATTGATTCAAAGGTCCAAAATAATTGATGAGTTTGAAGGATTTGAAAATGAATGTATTTATTTTGTATCTTTTAGCTGTCTTCTCCTGGTAACTTCAGGTATTTCACATGCGAGTTCAGAATATTCTTTGCATAATACATGGATCTTACCTAATACATCTGTCTAGAAACTTAAAACTACAGTAGTGAAACCAGAGACAGTCACATTTTAACAATCTCCAGCTAATTGAAGGCATTTTTCTTGAAAACAGACAGTGTTCAAGTTTGAAGGCAAAGGGAGTGCAAGAATGAATCTTAAACAGCTTTCAAGACAGGGTACAGGCTGCCAGGGTGAAAGAGTTTGTAGAAGTGAAGAAGCAGAGGGATTTCTTGAAATATGAAACTGAGTTTCTTAATACCATAATCTGAGCTTAGAAACAAAAGGAGAAAACTAGAGGTACTAGCACAGAGAGCAGAATCTAAATATTTATAAAGTATGACAGCAGCCTTTTGACAAATAGACATTTCTAGAATCTTGTTGGGTAGCCACATATTAAAAAAGAAATGGTGTCTAACTGTGAGACATATATTTGTCTAAACCAGTTCACCTAAGAACTCAGACATTTTGTTAATGAAAACTGAACACATGGGCTAGCTGGGGTTTTGCCAGCTTATGAATAAATATAACTTTTTCATGAGGAATCATCTTTTAAAACAAATGTACTTCCTGACCAGGATCTGTGATGATCCATAATGGTTTATGCATATGTGTCAGTTTAAAAGAAAACCAAGATGTCTATCAAGGAAAGCAAGGAACCCTTCTGGACTAGGAAGGGGAGGGTCTCTTCCCCAAAAAACCACTACAACCTTTGAAATTAAGAGACTTTAATCAAGAAACGTAGAGGAAAAAAGGATAACAGTTCTTTGCTACAAATATATATATATGTATAACTAAAATAAAAAAAAAACAGAACAGAACAAACAGCAACACCGTCACCAAAACTTTCAAGCAAAACAAGTCCTATCTCTGGCCCTTCGGTGCAGTTGCATTTACAGACAGTGGGAGGCGATGCTGCACCTCAGGAGGCAGCAGCTGTGGCAACTCACTCATGGGCTCTGGCCAGGCAAAGATGGAGGGTAGGGAGAGGTGCTGGTTCTGAAAACTCCCATGGGAATGGCGGACACAGGTGATGGGGTAAAATCTTCCGCGTGCGTAGTGTAAGGGCCCTCTCGCTGTCCTTTGTCAGAAAGCACTGGGGGGGATTAGCAACTCCTCTGCAGATGGCGTCAGACCCTCAAGGAGTCTGTAGAAAATCCAGGCAATGGGGATTGTTCTCTCAGAAGAATGTCACAGGTTGCACTGAGTCAGGAGTGAGCCAGGAACCCCCTCCAAGTGCTTCCACCAGCCCAGCAAGTGGCAGCTGGCGCACAAGGCAGCCAGAGGAGAGAAGTGTGGCAAGCACCAGGAGAAACCTCTCTCTCCCTCCACCTTCCCTCAGCCATCACGTTGGAATGCAAAGCTATCAGCCCTCCCTTTGTTTAGGCTTTGGCTTTGGGAGCAGGTAGTAGGGCGCTGGGCTTCAACAAGCCATCTCATCCTGGCCTCCAGCTCCCCAGCCATGGTGTTGGTGAGGGACAGAAAAAAATTCCATGAATTTGAAACTATAACATTATACAAGAGTGATAGGAGAGTTCCAAATATTCAAGAAATAGTGACACAGAGAAGAAAATGTTCCCTTTCGTGAAATTTGTTTAGAAGAAAAATTCTTCTCTGAGCATTTCTAGCACTAAAACAGGCTGTTTATCAGAGACCCTTTCCAGTTCTCAGGAATAACATGGATCCCCTGTTTACTGACACAGTGTTCTCTACGCTTTTTTTGGTGGCCAGTTATGCTGTCTTTTACTTGTGTTTCAAGGAAAGATTTGTTATTAAATAACAAAAATTTTCTGATCTCAAATATTTCAAGTGTGTCAGAGTCACAAAAAGAGCTTTGTAAAAACGTGCACAGATTATTTGCTGAAGCTGTGCAAAATGACCTTCAGAACAGTACACTAAAAAAATAAATCTTACCCATAAACATATTGTTAAGTTACTAGATTAAAAGAATGAGTTATTTCCATCAGAGGGGTTTGTAGGTTTGAAATCAGCAGAGCTTTCCTCTATCTTCATCAGCAGTTTGTCTGTTAATTAGCCCTTCAATTCCACTTCAATTAAATTAGTTCTAATTAATAAATTCATTACAAAGATTGACGCACCTTGCTCAAAGCAAGTGTGCTAAAAGCTGATAAACACGTTCACCCTAATGAAAAATTGATTAGATTGAAGAGAAATAAACCTTTCTTTCTTTGAGCTGCGTTGACGTTTTTTGTAATCCTAAAGTTAACCAAACCATCTTGCATCTCTTAATCAAAAAATTAATTCAGAGTAGATATAAGATGCCATATAGGCAGTGGGGAGTGAGGGAGAAATTACAACTCTCTTTCTCCACAAAGGTTTAGGGCTGTTTCTTACAGGAAATGTCACAGCTCCTTGATACTGTGTTTAATGTTCCCCAGCACTTTGAGACACCTGGGAAGAAAAACACTGCTGATCGGGAAGTTGGAAACCTTTCTTTCACTGAATGCAATTTTCTTTTGCTGTTAAAAATAATTTTAATCTTTTATTCCTAAACTACTTGTTGTCTTTTACAAGAAAACAAAAACTAAATACAGCAGTTCTGTGAACCAGTACGTGGCTGCAACCAGCTGTATGCCAAGGAACTAAAGTCCCTTAGGCTGTATTGTATCTCCTCTTGTTTTTCTGTTGTCTGCTTAGCAGAAGTAAAGTTTGCTGGAATCTGACTAAATGAACCAAAACTGTAAATGCAAAATCTGGCAGCCTAAATTAGCATCTTGTATTAGCTGAGACTTAATATGCATTGTTTGGGCTCTGACTACCTTTGGCTGTTAACATATTTTTCAATTACTGTATCAGATGCAAGATCCTGTTACTATATGTAAATGACAAGTTAAATTGCTGTATGTTGATTTATTTTTTTTAACAAACTATTATTTAAAACAGACTGTTCATAGCTGTCACTGATACAAATTTACTGAAAGTAAAAGAAAATCATCCTTTATATTTAACAGATATGTCAGTGTGTCAGCATAGTAATAATTTGTCTCACTAAGGCTGATTCTTTATAATGAAAAAAATGTGTCAGAAATGGCACATTTTAACTTTGAAAGAAAACAGGGTATGGAGGGGAAACCTTGTTAAAATGAACTTCATCATGTTAGATTTTCACTCACTACACATGATGATCGATCCAGGTGTATGTTACATTTAGTCACCATGAGTACAGGGTAAGTTCAGGTAGGTCTAGGTGCCATATAATCTAAAGATAAAAAGGTTACCCTTAATACATACGTGATCACAAAAAACATGAATGAAAATTACTCAGAGCTAGCAAAAGAGCTGTGGAGGTTTAAGCATCACTAAAGTGTGCTGGCTAAATAAGTGAACATTAGCAAAGAGATAAAACTGTACTCTCTGTTCTGTTGGGTCTTACACGAGAATGACTTTCACAGTAAATTCCTTTGATTAAACTTTCAAATATTTTGCCTTTCTTATACTTCACATGTTGAATTAAGATGTAGCACTGCTAATTAATATGTACCTTGTCTCTCCCCTGTGCTCTGTGCCTCCTTTTCTCCCCCTGTCTCCTCACACATGCAGAAATCTGTTCGGTGGACTGCGGCACCCACGGTGTGTGCATGGGGGGCACGTGCCGCTGCGAGGAGGGCTGGACGGGGGCAGCCTGCAACCAGCGAGCCTGCCATCCCCGCTGCGCGGAGCATGGCACCTGCAAAGATGGGAAGTGTGAATGTAGCCAGGGATGGAACGGAGAGCACTGTACCATTGGTAGGCTGCCTATGCTTTACCCTGTCTGCGCTGCAAAATTCAAACAGCCAGCGCTGCTGGCCACGTCTCAATAAGAAGCGTATTGCTTTGAAGAATGTTTCTTCAAACAGAATATTTGCACCTGTCAGTCTGTGGAAAGGAGTTGATATTTTAAGAAAGCAAATGGTTATATAATGGCTCATGAGTTCTTCATGCCTAGTTTGCTGTGAAAAGAAGGTTGAAGAATTTCCTTTTCAATCTTTTCCCTTTAACTGCCTTTTACTGACGGGAAGTTACTTTTATTTTGAACTGTAAATATATTACTCAATTTGTGCATTTCTATTTTTATGTGATAGCTTTATGTCTCGGAAATGAAGCTTCCTATTATTTTTCTTTCTTTTAAGGAGAAAAAGCTCTAAAAAGTGACTTGCCTACACAAAAATGTTGCTTCTACAGTGTAAAAAATGTGATCTAGCTGCCCAAAATTATGTTCTAGTCAAAAAATGTTCTATTTTAGAATTCTCTCAAATTTCTTACATGTTAATAATGTAACAGCAATTTAATACAGCTGATTGAGAAGAATCCATCGTTATTACAGCTTCTATGCTTCTGTATCCAAGTTGGTTATAGTGCCTGAAAAACTTTGGAAGTTACTGTGCCTTATCAGTGGAGCTTTTCTGACTCTATTATTTACAGTGCATATGTCCCGTATTCAGCAGGATATCCCTCTCCACTAGACAGGCTTTGACAGTGAGCTAGCATGAGAAATCATGCATGTAAATAAGAGGACTAAGAAAAATTGGAGCTGTAGTGCTGAGAAATTCCCTTCCCCACTGATTCCCCTTTGTGCAAAACACTGCAGGTCTGTAATAGAGGAGGAGGATCCTATGCAAACAATTTTTGTCTCAGCATAACCACACAGAGAAACTATTGCATGGCAACAGGTAGGAAGCACAGGCAAAGAAGTGGCAATGTTCTACGTGCAAGAGATGACTAGTTTGTACTTAGGTGAGTGGGGAGCATTGCACAAAGCTTATCAGAGGCTGTGACAGGACTAACTGTGTGACTCTGAAGTATTTATGGATACATTTCCCAAGTATGAGAAGCATCATGGCTAAGCACTTGAAGCTGGATTAAACAGGCAACAAAACAGGTAGCCGCAGGTCAGACAAGGGCGAGCATAACATTGAGTGATGAGGAAATCATGGGGACTATGAATAGTAAAAAAAAAATCCAGTTAAAAAAATCACATAGTCTTATGCTTGGAGAGATGGAGGAGAAATGGTTAAAAGAGGTAATGTAGCTGAAGCAACAGGATAGGACAGTAAGTCTAACAGCAGTGGGCCTGTTAGATGTGAATATAGGATGATTTGCTTTTAGCACAAGCTAAAAAGAGGCTGGAGAATTTTAACTTTCATGGAAGTTTTGGAAGGACTCTAACTCTGAATGTTTTAGGACAGCTAAGCCATCACTAGGGCATGAGTATTTCAAAAATTGTAAAACCCTTGCTGTGTTCCCAAGTAGTTTATAGCCCTGACTGAGAGGCAGGTGGGGTTGCTGTGCTTGGTGATCACAAGAAGCAGCGATGGGAGCTTTGAGGGCAGGGAAAATGTGGGCCTGTTACAGCTGTTGTAACTGATTACCAAATCATTGCACCAGAAAGGTGAGGCAAGGTTTTATTTTGTAGAAAGGAGTCAGGTGTGAAAGTAGTAAGATTGAGTCGTGAATTATTTTTTACAGCAGTCACAATTGGTGTGTCTGCAGAATCCCAGGGGGAACTTACAGGGTTAATATTTTTGAGGAGCTTCCAGAAAACATGCTGACAAAGAAAGTAGGGAGGTGGGGAGAGAACTGCTTTCTGAAAAATAAAAGAAAGTAAATATTTAGAAGTAGGATAAAGCCTTTCCCTTGACTGCTTTAACTTGCCAAGGAGCAATTACTCAGCAGATCACTCTACTGTTGGTCTCACTGACCTTGGCAGCATTTCAAGGGTCGTTGTTATATATGGATGAACTGCTCTTGAACAATTTTTCCAACATATTAAGCACAAACAAGGTTTTCTTCAGCACTGGGTAAGCAGGTCTGTCTTCCCACCTGTTTATTCTTTAAATTGGTGTTTACTTTGTGGCTGCTGCTGTAAAGATAGTTTGATTTGTTTATATTGCCCTTACAGCCTTCAAGAGAGTAAGGAGGTACAGGCTCCAGCCTGCTATTATATTTATTTTTTTAGAGCTGTTTTCTTCAGGAGCCCAGTATTATGAAGAAGCCAGGTCATTTGATTGCTCATTTCCAAGAGTATTTCCACTTAGTGGTGTAAGAATTCCTACCTTCTCAGCTTGGCAGATGAAGAGTCAAATTGCTTTTCTCTCACCTGCCCTACAGTAGGTAATAGCTCTTTCTGAACAATAAATTTCAAAACACAAGGGACTTCAGAATGTGTCTCTATGCAAACCAGTTTATTATTGTCATACTCCATTTGTAACCCAGGCATTTTATGCTCCTTACAACTCTCTACTTAGTAGCATAATCTTTACATAATTTGCATTATGCACATGAAAGATTCCCACTCTCCCTTTATATGTCTAAAAATAAACTATTGCACCCTTCTCATTTCTTATTTTCATTAACCATTTAGCTGCAGTACTATGAAGTATTATAGGAATGCATACGTGTTTCTTTGTTGCAGCTATTAGCTGAAAGGCATGGGAAGTGCAACAGCCAAAATTTACAGCTTCTTTGGGAAAGGAATATTCCAAAGAAGTTGTAAGTCTGAAGGGCAATTCCCTTTATTCACTTTTTGTGAAAGGAATAGCCCTGCAGATCTCTAGCCTGATGTACAGAATGAGGGAGATGTATGCATTACTCACAGAGGCACTAACTGGAATGTATACTGAATCATCTAAATCCATAACTCATTTGATCAAGGAGTTTATGGTATTTTTGTGAAGCATGAATGCAGTTTAAAATTATAACCAATGTTTTGCACCTCAGGTAATGATTTTTATGTATTTCTAAATGCTGACTATCTCTCCACTCTCATTTTCAGTTAGCCCACTGTTTGTCTTGCAAGCTGACTTGTGTTAAAATGTAGCATGAAGGAAAAAAAAAACCCTATCTCCTTAATTAGAAGAAAGTAGTCCTTAGTTTTGGTTCTGTCTAATGTCATTTAAACCCTAGATTGCTTTTGCTGTTATGCTGATTTTTACATGTACTTCAAAATATTCAAATGAAATTTAGCCAAAGGAAATTCTATTTGCCCTAATCTCCCAGATACCTTTTCTTGTTGGTTTTTTGTTTCAATACTTCAGGATGTCAGGAAGCAAAATCATAGATTGCAAAGGTTTGATTTATTTATTTTATTTTTTTTTTGGTTCAGAAAAAAATTTAGACATGCTTGCCTGGATTAAACATCAGTGTTTCCTAAAGCTGAGGAAGACTGGATTTGAGGAATAATATGCATATATATTTTATATAATTTGATTTGTGATAAAGGGCATAATAGACTAAATAAAGTGGTGGGGGTTTTATTTGTTTGAAGCAAATGTGTATAGTCAGGTGGGCAAGATTGTTTTGACTAATGCAGTAAACCTCATGTGTGTTGCTGATATCCACTGTCCCATTATCCATCTTTGGCACAGGGTAGCTCCAACTTCAATACCACACTTGATGTCAGCCACACTTGTGAGTCATTCCCTTTGATGTGAACACATACTTCCACATATTTATATCAAATATCTTCATCAGATAAGTACATGCTCAGTATTTTGGTAAAATTAATAAGAATTAACAAAACCCAAGGCTTGGTGCTATTGTTTAGATCTCAGAGGTTTGAACTAAACATTGGTGATGTATATTTCAAATCCAAAACAATTTAAGGCACCTAATTTGTTTACTATCTTTTCCCTCCCGAGGACTGTAACTGTAAAATCATAGGATCATAGAATAGTTTGGGTTGGAAGGGACATTTAGAGGCCAACCCCCCTGCAGTAAAGCAGGGACATCTTCAACTAGATTTGGTTGTTCAGTGCCTCATCCAACCT
>JAOXXN010000471.1:38330665-38347639 GCA_026770055.1 Myrmophylax atrothorax
AAATTTATGTTTTTTCTTTCATTATGAGTCCATGGAATTATACCTGAGTAAAAATTTCATCTTAAAGGTAAGACTGTATCTGAATGAAGGTATGACCCTTGACATTCAAAGTCTTTTATTAGATAAAATGAACCAAATATTCAAAATTAATTATATCCAATATCAATTACTTCACCATCATATTGTGAGTGAAATCTGACCTTCAGAACACCTGACTACATTGCAATTGGGATTTCACAACAATATTTATACCAGTACCTTCAATGCAAAAATCCCACAAAAAAGAGATGATGACTTTTTTGGCACCCAGAGGACAGATAACCACAGTTTAATAAGATTTCATGAAATTTAAAACAAATTTGGGGTTGATCTTTCCTCTGCCTAAAGATAATCTTATTAATTATTCCAGGCCAAGCCTCGAATATGCAAAATATTTGCACATTTGGTAACCATAAAAGTACCAGGTGAATTTAAGATAGTGCACGTGGTTCTGGAACTGTGAAAAAAATTGAATTATTGGTCAGGCCTTAACACATTTCAAGAGCAAGTATCTCAAATACAAATTATCTGTTAGCGTACTTTAAATTGCTAATTGGTTGATTTGCATTTAAATGGGGACCACATGTGAAGTTCAAGTTCAGCACATTTTCAGAGAACAGCAGAAGTTTCTGAGATGTGAAGAATTTTAAAGCATGTTACAAAGCTTACTTGAGCTGAAGTGGCCAAGAGAGAGTGAGTGCTTTTGTACATTGTGTAGCTGCATGCTGGTCAGACACATTCTGTAAATGCTTTCAGAAAGGAGGAAAGATGGAAAAAATAATGCTTCCCATCCTGATCCATCCCCTGATACGTTTTCAAGCCAAATTTACCTTGCTTGCAGTTCTTAACGTAAGTGTAGGTTTTACCTGCCTCTGAGGCTGGTCTTCACAAGTCTGTCAGTGGTCACAAATGGGCATTGGAACTTTTTCAGCCTGTACATGTGGGATAATTTTAGCTCCTGAATGGCATATACATTTTCTTCTAAATCCTGTTTGAGCTAGGTAGTTCTTGAATAGGAAACAACACTGCTTATGAACTTAAGAACAGTCCCAAATTTTCTGTCTACTACATCCTTAAAAGTATTCTAAGGTGTCTGTGGCTTTCCAGTAATAATGATGAGAAATCTTATTTTATAGTAGAATTGGGATGGTTTCCAGAACAAAAAAATATAAAATGTAGTGGGCTTATGTGCCTTTGTGCCTAAAAGCCCATAAATGGTTGCTGCAAAGAATGGTTGCAGTTTTGGCATGGGATAAATTGCACTGAAATCAGGTCTCTCTGCAGATATCTGAAATGCATAAATGATGGAGAAGGTATGAGTTATGGGTAAGGATTATGTTTTGACCTGTATAGGGAGGAAAAGAAATAAAATTGTGTAAAACTATAGTTCCATCCACGTGTTCTCCTTTACAAGAAGGGCAAAATGGGAATTTAGGAGTAAAAGAGTATCAAAAGGGAAGTGTGTTTGCAATCTTCCTCTATTGGCAGCTATGCTCTGAGCATATGGTGTGTCAAAGACAAGGTTCTTATAAACTCGGAGAATGGATCACGCCCATGAGCTGCTTACAGTGGAAGAACATGTGCTTTCAGTAACGTTCAGTGATGAATAGCAGGAATTGCATTTGCAAATGATACCAAAGCCTGCTGCTGCCCCCAAGCACTTTGGAAGGCAGGACAAGAATTTAAAATTACTTTAACAAATAACACAGATTATGCAGGAAAATAAGGTGCAAGTCAACAAATGCTGGGTTCTGTACTTAAGAATAATCAGCTGCACAAATCCAAGTTAGGAAGCAGTTTGCCAGACAGAAAAGACTCGAGAAGGACTGTAGTTGATGCTGAATTTGACATAAGTGAACCTCTCTGAGGACAGGCTACAACAGTAGTACTTTATGAATTCTGGACTCCTCTAAGTTTTCCAGTAGAGGCGTGGAGCTCCTCAGAATCTGCATCTGGATTCATGGCTTTTTTTAGTCACTCTTTGGAAGTAAAAGCAATTGCCTAAAGGAATCAATATACTACTCCATAAGTCTGCTGTGGGTAGGATAAGAAATACTAGGTTTAAATACTACAAGGGATATTTGGGGATTTTTGTTAAAAAGGTGTTTAATTTTCAGGATAGTTAAATTGTGGATGGGTAGGAATGAAAGGAAATAAGGGTGATCTGGTAGGCATGTCAGAAGTAAACCACCATGGACTGAGTCTTTAATAGATCAGAGAGGTCAAACCAGAACTGTCAACTCTGAGTTTTGTACCCAGTTCCTCCTAAACAAGCACCAAAACCTGTTTACAAACTGCATTCTCCATGAAGCTTGCAATGAGTTTTCTGTCGGCAAATGTCTGTGAAACCACTGATAAAGTGTGTGCCTCGTCCTCTGCTACTGCTTGGCTGCACAGGGAGTAACAAGTAATGTTCATAATAAGAGGCTGGTCCACAGGGTGACGATTCAAGACGATTTTGAAGAATTGGATTCCACCCTTGATTCTACCATGTGTTTTCTGTTAATTGTTCACAAATGCAGACTTTAAAGGAGTGTTCTGTTACTCAGTTTTTTGGGACAAGACTTGGTTGTGTGTGAGTTGTTAAAATGTTGATTTGTGTATTAAATCCAATATAATTCTAAATATTCTGGAAAATCACATCATAGGTCTTTGTAGCCAAGTGGGTAGAGACTTCTTGCTTTGATCTTTCTATGCCCTAGTTACTCACTGGTAAAATGACATAAGAATATAGTCTTTTCATACCAGGAGTATTGATACTATACTGAATAATTCTGACTTAGGAAGGAAGGTGACAAAAAGTCTGTAAGAGAACAGTTGCTTCTTTATTTAGGTTGGAATGGTGTGCCTGCCATTTGTTTTTTGTGAGAGAATGAGTACTGAATGAGGACTACTAGCTCTGCACATTCACAAGGAAGAAATGTATAAAATAGCCATAAACCCATCATTGCCTGAGTTATAAAATAATTAAAATAGTAAGTGAAGGTATTAAAACTTTCTAACTCCAAACAAATTGATAGATGTGTACAAAGCTTAAGGGAAACAGTAGAGTACCAACATATTAGTTTGCTTACAGTCAGTTTTTATTCCAAGAACAACCTGCTATCTCCTTATATGATATTTGGTGCAAGGTTATGCAGAAGCTCAAACATGACTGATGCAAAGTACGTTGTTCACGTGTTCCTGAAGCAGATCAGTATGTGAGAGTATGGCCTTTGTGTTACCTGCAGAGATACTTATGGAGTCGTTTGCCAGTGAATGGGAATTGCGATAAGGAACTGTGGGAGATGGGGAGAGTAAACAAAACGGTTTGCTCAGAGAGGAGAACAGCATTCTTCATTGTTGCTGCATAGTGAAACTATTTCTTCATCATCTGTTTTTTCTCCCCACTTTCAGCCATATTTTCTCTTCCTAGTTTCTCCTGTTTTCTTTTAGAGGAAGAGGCTGTAATGCAGTAAGGAGTGGAGAAAGCTGATAGTATTAGTGGAGAGGAGGCAAGGGTTTGACTCACCCTTTCAAGGTGTAGGACGCAAAAAACCTTAAAAGTTGTTTTTTATTTAGGCTGACCTCGATCAATATGGCTTTGGTCACATTCGTTTGTATTTTTGCTTCATGTCTGGTGGTTGCTATGAGGTCAAATCTGCTCTTAGAGCAAAGTAACTCATGACTCTTGTGGAGCTATTGAGTTGAAACTGTAATGGGACTAAATATACACTACAAAAATACGTGGCATGATGTAGTCTAGTGTACAGGTTACAAAGATTATGATGGGTGAAGATGTCTGATGGAGGATAATAATGTAAAGTAAAAGATATAAATTTGCTATACAGCATTTAGAAGCATGTCACTGTTATAATCCTTTATGACAGAATAATCAGAATAAAGCAGTGTTATAAGTACCAATTAAGGAACATCAAATCAATGGGTATGTGACTCATGCTGATTTAAACAGGAGCTGATTGGAATAAATGGATTTAATACGTACTTTTATTCTTAGGCTATTCTGTCATACCTGGAGGAAGTAGCATATGAATAAGGAAGACACTGACATCTCTGATAGGAAACTAATGAGAGACATTAAATTAAAAAAAAAAGTCAGCATTCTGACTGGTTATGAAATATGCTGTGTTAAATATGAATTTGCCTGACTGTTACCAGTTCTTTGTAAAATACATTTCTCTTACACACCTTTATATAAATATCTACACAGATTGGTAGCATCATTGATATTTTTATGTTATATGAATTTTGAATGCCACTTAGATCTTCTTGGATTTTAATTAGCCCAGAAAATGTAAAAATTTTATATCTTCATTTTTGTTTTTCTTTTTCCATTTGGAGCTATTTTATGAAGTCCCTCTACTCCTGGAAATAATAGCAAGATTTTAAATAGCACGGTCTTGAACTCTGCAAGAAAACTCCTGTAGGTGTATTGCCTGGTCTGTAATTAGACTTTTTAAGGACATAACATAACCTACATGTGCCAGAGGTGTAAATATCTTGACAAGGAGCACCTGCTGAGATACTCCATCCTACTGAAGTGCTCCAAATCCCACCTGGAATTCTCTGTGGAGAGGGAAAAAGGCTTGTATTTTGTAATTCCACACAGGTTCATTCCTCTTTCAGTTGCAGTGCTGTGAAGATGAGGAAGACAGCATGGCTGGTTAAACTTCACTGCAGAGTTATACTATTTTTGGTCATTCATTTTCTGCTTTATGCTTTTTCTACAATGCTGCATATTAACCAAAATAGTTTCTACTGCTGTCCTTCATGTCAACTGGCCATGAGTAAAAGGATGCTGGAAGGTAGAACTTGTTTTATGAGCATTATAGTTTCATATTCTGGAACTGACTTCTTATAGGACTACTGGATACAAAAAATCCTAAAGACCATTTTCTTACTCTTTTTTTTCCCTTTAATGAAGATTGGATTTCTGAAAGGAAATGGCATGTGGGGGCCTGGGATTGCAGGGACTATTTTCAGTTGGCTGGGAGGTATTTTAGTGTTCTGTTTTGTTACCTATGCCTACATTTGTAGAGGCATTTAATGTTTTACTCGTGGACAGATGCATTCCCCAGACAGACCTAATTGCTTCCATTTTATGAAATAAAGCTTACTTTCTCCTCCATGCATACTATACCATGTTTTATGCTTTGTGGGAGCAAGGGGAATTATTCTGGCCGAGTAAGAGAAGAATTTGATCCACCCTGAAATGCAGCTGTATCACTTTTCTTTTTGTTTGTGGCTAATGTGAAAAGCTACTTGGTTTGTTGCTGCTGCTCTAACTGTTCTGTAATTGATGTTTTCATCTTCTTACTTTGTCTCACTTTAACCTTACCGTTACAGGAAAAAAAAAAAAAGCAGTGCAGTGGGCACCTGACAGTTTCTTTAAGAGAAAGGGACTAAAAAGTTTCTACCTGTTTACCATAGCAGTGACTGTGGCTTCTGTGATGTCTCTCATCACCTCCCTACTTGGACCTAGAAGGAGCTTTTCCCCATTCATTCAAACTGGAGGAAGGGCTTTATTTGGAAATGCCTTTCTTACCCATCCGAAGTGGCAGAGAACTGCCAAACAGGGGCCATCATCCATGAGGGATTTAGAAAAGGTCACATTTTGAAATTAAGAGAACCCATGAGGGCTGTGTTGAGAGACCTTGTCCCCAGCAAAAACAGGGGATTGGATCCAACCTTGTTGACTCAGCTTGGCATGTCCCAGCTGCAGTGGTCTCAGTTCCCATTAACTTGTATGCAGGTGGCTGGGGCTTGTAGCTTGTGATGCAGCTGTCCTGTGTGGGTTTGCTATATGACATTAACCCCTTTAACACAACTGCAGTTTATGTCTGTTTCCTGGAAGTAAACAGGGAACATGTAACCCATCTGTGCTGTGTCTCATGCATTAAAAGTAAGGCCTGCTGCTTGAAATCCGTCTTATGCTCTGTATGTCATTCATCCATCTGCCTCTTCCAATTTTTTTGTGAAATTTTTAGTGTCATAACTTACAAAAAAAAAAGTCTTGCTATTCTTATGTATACCATGTTATTTATTTGTTATACTTCTAAAGCCTAAGTTCAGTTTTCGTCTGTTTTTCGAAATTAAGTGGATCGCCACACTACTAACCCCACTATGCCCTCTTCCACCCCATGTATACAGTCCAGCTTATTTTATGTACTTGGTTTGTGTGCTTAGAAGAATAACTGTGGCTGAATTGAAGCAGAAGAAAAAAACGCCTCCTAAAAATCCTGTTAATGGAACGAGAATTAAGATAGTGTGCTAGTTAATGCTGTCAAAGTCATATGTGACCTGCAAAGCAAAGATTTTCCTGCATGGTCAGTGTTTTAAAGCTCATAAGCTAAGGAATTGCTCTTACATTGTGTTGAAAATTGAATTTTTTAGCTAGCTTTGATTATATTTTTGTTTAATATGTAAAAATCAAAGCATGTGAAGAGAAGTCAGAAGAAAAATGTAATCTCAGAAAGGTAGCATCTCTTTTTCTTCTGCAGGCCTCCTTCCTGAAGTAGTTTCATTGAATCAGGATAATGTTTGCTGAAAAGAGAATTTCTTGCATTTTTAAAAGCTTTGAAATACATTTTCATTTTGTAATGTAAGACCTCTCATGTCAGGTGCACCTGCTTGATTTGCATGTGAATTCTGAACAACTCTTGTTTTATGTGACACTTCTGAAATGTCTGTCTGTTTTTTTTTCTTTTTAATTCTCAAGCTCACTATTTGGATAAGATAGTGAAAGGTACTGTATATTTGCTCTTTGATGACATGCCTATACCTACATGTATTTTTTTATATAAATATATAGTTGAAAACATGCTAGTCTGGGCAAAAGAATCTTCTTTTACATACATTCCATGGATTATTATGTATAACTCATGTGACTTTCAATTCATCTCAAATTAAAATTTTGCTTCTGTTACATGGCAACACTTTATCAGTAATTATACATTTATATACAAATTGTCTACATGTATTAGATTTTATCTGAACCAATAACTGAAGATAGTATTCATTTGCTGTTTGGAACTTTTTTTTTGTCAGTTTTGTCATTGGACCTCTACCTTTAAAACTCTAAATATTTGGGAAACAAAGCAAAGCAATACTCTTGTCACAGAACAAGTGTCATTAGTTCTAAAGAACAGATTAATTATAGAGATGTGTGTGTTTATATACAGACAGATCAATAGAAAACCCAAGGCTATTAAGCTTTTGATCATCTGCATGTAGAAAATCTATAGGAAATTATGACTTGTATTTTGTACGAGTCTAGAAAAATCTTTCATAGTCTGTGCAACATTTTCAGTTAAGAGGTTCAGGAATGCAAAAGCCTAAGATGAAACAGCAAAGATTCTTGTATCTTCAGTTACGGTGAAAATTTGATTTAGAAAAATGTTTAAAATATTCCTACCCCTCTTTCCCTGAGTATCTTCCTCTATTCCTTGTGGTTTTTTTCATTAGAATATGGCAATATTGATGGCAATATCCAGGCTTTCACACAATAAGTCTTGAGTGTACCCAGTTGACTCCTAAAATGCTCTGTCAGTATTTCAATTATATATGTAAGTCTTCCATAAATCAAATAGAAGAATATTAAGAAAAAATTAGTTCTAAGTTTGTTAACAGATATCAGTAGCAGCTGCAGTCTTAAAGAATAAGAGTAGCAAAACTAATTTCAGCCTGGCATGATGGCACAATATCCATAACTGTAGCGTCCCCATCCTTCCTCACAAGAGGTTTTCCTGATTTTCTGCCTTCTAAGAGTGACTTTACGGGAGTTAAGCACCCTTTATAACTTTTTTTCTGGGAATATTTGTAATTTGGAGCTACGTGGTTGAAAGGAGTCAGTAAATTCAAAAGTCTTTTGAAGGAAAAAAGTAGACTATTACTTCTGAAAGACTGCTCTAAACTTAACCAAAATGGAACAGTAGGTTACTTCACAAAGATAGTTGTTCAAAAAGTGAAGAATTTTTTACCCAATTATGTAGGGCTTTTGGATAAAAGTTTACAGAAAATTTTTGTAACCAGAAAAACCTGATTTGTAGCCGCCTTCTCATAAAACTTAGTGCCATATCTGTACTTGCTTCTGTCTTATCATAGTCACAGATAAGGAACACCAAAATTACATATTTATAGTGTTGTCATCCTCATACAGATCATGTTGGCTGCATGCCAGATTTCATCACTAGGAAGTGACAGATACTGTTTTTGTAATGCAATGTTAGACTGAAAACAATTATCGATTTTGGATATATTAAATTATGTTAATTGTTTCCCAAATTTTCCCTCCTTGGCCATAAAAGCAGACAAGATAGGATATAAAGGTAACAGCACAAAAGCCTTAGGGAGATTGTCACAAAAAATCACTTTCTGCTATCTGTCTTGAAGCACGTCACTACCGTGTTTTTGTTCAGTCTATCAATGTTTATTGTGGTCCTTATGGTATTTCATTTTGTCCGTCCTAAGTAATCAAATACGCACAGCTATTACATTTAGTTGGAAATCCTGTTGGTCCTGTCCCATTCGTATGCAGCCTGAATCCTAATGTTTGTTAGAATAGATGCTAAGCTGCTTCACTATTTCCTGGGCTTTGCTTATTCTGTGAAAAGGAATGTATTTTTGGCATAAAGTATAGCCATTAAAACTGGCCTATACTTTGTGCGACTATTTAACACACTGTAATTTCACATGAATACACGGCAACTCTGAGACCAGATAAAGTTAACATTCTCTTTTATTATGTGCCTAAAATCATACCCATTTTCCTACTTAAGAATTTGGAGGGATTTGTTCATAGTAAGAGGGAGCTTAAACATTTGGGCTAGTGAGTAACCACTACTGCATAGAGCAAATAATGATCTACTCTATGAGCACAGAAAAATGTATTGTTTTACACAACTGTGTTTGCACCATGCACTCATCTCTTGTTACTTTGCCAAAAAAAAAAATAAAAATAAAAAAAAACAAACTGAATTTTGTCTGGCCTGCAGGTATTTAGAGGATTGGTGCATTTATTTCCTGCTTATACAGGTAAGTGGTGTCTCAAGTGTCAGGCCAATCAAAGATGCCACTTTGTTAAGAATTACATTCCCTAGGTAATGTTGCTGTTCCACTCCATGTGCAATTACAGTATTTGTGCTGTTCCTAAGGCCTGTTCCCAGTAAGTGTCCCTTGTTTGTATTTTTTTTTCTTTTTATTATTACAATATTTCAATTACTTGTGCTTTTTTTTCTTTGTCTGTTTCAACAGAGGGCTGCCCTGGCTTGTGCAACAGCAATGGGAGGTGCACACTGGACCAAAATGGTTGGCACTGCGTCTGCCAGCCAGGATGGAGGGGAGCGGGCTGTGACGTAGCCATGGAAACTCTCTGCACTGACAGTAAGGACAATGAGGGAGGTAAGATACACCACTTGGAGCTTTAACTCTGGGGAGAACGTGTTGAGCAACAGAGACTTTACAGTCAGGTGATTAAATACTACCATGAGAACCATTCACACATTTTACTGGCTCCTGTGCCTGTAAGAATATGCCGCAGTATCCAGTGCTTTTATGTGGCTTATCAGCAAAGCCTTACAAGCTGCATATGACAGATGAGATATGTACTTAGAAAAAGATGGGTGTCACCTTAGTTCCCCTGCAGTGTTCTTTTATACTGAAATAAAACATAGTCTTAACTCAGTGAACTGTTGTGGAGGGGAAAAAAAGGAAGGAGTTCAAAATTTCAGTGACCCCACAAGGAAATTACCCCAAGAGAAAAGGCTGAACCGAGAGTTTACATTTTGACCTATGATACTGTTGCTGGAAACAATTGGTTGCCCAGCCTACAGAGATCTTATCCTTCCATAGCCTGTGAATGCTCACATAACTGACAGGATGCTCCCAGAAGTCTTCTTTTTTTTTTGGCTTACTTTTCCACAGCCTGTCATTTAGGTGACAGGTAACAATCTGCAGCGAGATGCAGGCAGGACTGCTGACTTCAGGAATCAATCTGCAATTATTGTTGTAGATAGCAAAGCTAGAGGGGCTGTGACTTTGGCATGACTCCGGAATTACATAGAACACCCCCACAAAAACAAGATTAAACGTGAATGCAGTCAAATATTCGCTCAACATTATGCTTTTATTATCTGTCTTCCCCTTCTCACCAATTCTTTTTGCTTAACACCTTCAGATTCAGAGCAGAGATAAAATCTCCATTAGGGCCTCTGGATGATGATAAAGTCATCTGTGACTTTGTCTTTCTGTTTTAAGACTGCATATGCCTTTGCAGTTGCTGGTTGGCTCTTTGCTCTTGTATCCCGAGTGCAGCTGGGATTGTAGGCATCACAAACCGTAAATAACAGCAGCATTGACTTCCTGAGGAAAATAAATACCACAGTAAAAACTGTGCTCCTGTTTATTGATGTACATGTCTTTTGAATTGTCATCCTTGTCTGTTACATACGACATATTTTGAGTCAGTTTTGCATGTTTCAGAGCCTAAAGAGTCTGATGCAGATTCCATGCAGGAGAGACATGCTGTTTGGGGAATTAACTTCAGGTAGACCAGGGAATTAAAGAGACAGTGAAGAAAGGGAAACCTGCAAACATTAAAAGAGACTAAAGAAGGAGGAGGAGAAACTGGGTGGAAGCATAAACAACTCGAAGAAAAAAAAAAAAGGCATGTAGGGAAAAATGGGGAAAAACACTGAAAGAGTAGTAATAGACTAAAACAGATTCAGTAATTGTTAAAGATCACAAAAGGATGGGACATATCAGGGGAAAAGTCAAGAGTGGGTAATGGACCAGGAGGAGAAAGAGGAGCAAGGTCAACAAGAATGCATGTAAGTGGAAAAAGGGAAAAGAAGCTGCTTTTTCAGACAGAAAACAATAATACTTTTTTGGGAAGAAAAGGGGGAAAGGAACGAGGAATTGGAGCAGAGTAATCTAACAGGATGACTTAAAGTTCAAGAAAAAAGAACAATATTTGAGGGGGGAAAAAAAAAAGCTGATGCTGGTATTTTGGTGTGCTTTTTTTCTTGTGGTTTTTTTTCATTATTTCCTTTACAGACATCATTATGCAGCTATGCATGAGGAAGGGGTTGGCCAAACACTTGTTTTGCCATGATTGACGTGCCAGGATAATGGTATTTGTCCATGGCATTTCTCTACTTTATGGGCTTTGGTACAGAGCATATTTACTCCAGCCTTTGACTGTGGCTGAGGAAAAGGGTTAAAATGTAACAATTCTGTCAAATTAAAACTGGAAACATACCTAAGAAAACTGTGAAAAGAAAGTCTCCTTTGAAACCTCTCTGGAGAGAGAAGTGTTTCTCCCCTTTCTGAGAGTACCTGCAATCAGCCCACTAATCTCCAATCAGGCCATTAAAATTTCAGACAGCTACAGGGAATGGCATAAGAATTCTTCTGCTGTATTTGTTTATTGTGGGAGATTAGGTTATCTGAGCACTTATGCTGAATTTATAGCATGACTGCAGGTAGTGTGATGTACCTCTCACTAGGCTCAGTGGTTATATAATTAAAGTTATCTCAAATGGTACCTGTTTGATATGCTGTGGTTAATGTTTGTGTTTTATCCTACACTGGATAAAATAAATTTCGTATACTAATATGAGGACAATTCATTAATAGAAGTGTCTGCTGTTCCTTTGATTCCTAGCTCTTTCTAGGACTAATTGTTCAAATTTTGTGAACATGAGCATCCCAAGGATCTCAATGGGAATACTCTCAATAGGAAATCCTAATGGCATCAAGGCATACTTGATCATTTTCCCTTCTAGATACTATTGACATATGACATTATTACTTATCTTCCTACATGATTACTTCCTGACATTATTACTTATCTCCTTTTAATACAGATTTCTCAGAACCGTGGGTAGCAGGGTGGGTTCTACAGTTGCTGGAAAAGTAAGGCTGAGCACCATTAAGAGTTCAGAAAAACATAGTATCTTTATTAACATGGTGACCAAATAGCAGGAACACAAGGAGAAGGGAGAGAGAGGAGGAAAAACAGGAGCCCTACTTGTAACTATTCCTGGCTTACCCAAGGATTACTCATGTAGGTTGTCTTCCCAACTCAGGTCACTCCCCCAAAGGCAGGGGCTACATCTTCTGGGCCATTGGCAGACAGCAGGTGTCCTCGCTGTCCTTTCTGAGAAACAAACCACACCCAGAGCATGAGCCCTCTCACCTTTATTGAGCCTGCTGGTGACATCTACCTCAGGAGTGATGGCCAGCACCGCCCAGGTAGAGGTCTCAGGCTCTGCTCTCTTTCTTTCTCCTTGCTCTCTCCCCCTCAGCTCTCCTCCAAAGGCTGTCAACCAATAGGAGAGACCCAAATAACTTTAGTTTATGCAAACTCTGTCTTCAAGGACGAAGCCTTCACTCTATCAGCTTTTGTTCCCTAGAACTTGGCAGGAAAAGAATAAATCTTTCATAGATGGCATGAGCAACAACACAGACCAAAATGTCAGCATTTTCAATTCCTGATACACCATGCAAATCATTTCCTTTCTCTTTAAGGCTCACCCTTTATTTTCCCCTGTGTTTGATTTGGATTTTTTCTTTACATTTTAGCAGCCTACAGGGAAAGTGTGTGCAACAAGCAGATCTTGGGCTGAATTAAGCTCCTAATGACTTTGTGAGGAAAGTCAAAGCTCTCTGTGGGTGGAGTAAGTCTAACTTATTGGAAAAAAATTGTGTCATTATGTGGGCCACGCTTTGTTATTACTGTAGGAAGAATAAGCTGTTTACTCTTTAGTTTAGATGGGTCTTTATTGAACAGGTTCCTTAGTTAAGTTTGCTTTTTATTAGCTGCTATCCAATTATTAAGAGTAGTTACAGGCTTTCATGAGCAGAATTTAAAGGATCATTAATATTCTTTTTTTACTGAAATGAAAATAAATACTGTAATAAAGCAAAGCATACTTAGCACTACTATATTTTTTTTAATTACTTACATAGTCTAGGATAGCCTATTCCTGCTAAACATTGTCACAGAGAGTACAAATTGAGCCTAAAGATTACCTAAACCAGGACTGCTTCTGTGATGGTGGATAATAGCAATTGCTTAGTAAAACATTGTAATAGGGTAAATGTGAACTTATATTTTCTTTTGTATACTAATAGGCTGTTAATTAAAGTAAGAAATTACTGCCTGAGAATGTTTTGAATGTCAGAAGAGTTCCTAAGTTCAAAGATAACCCTAGCTAAGGAAATCTCAGGAAGTATGTACTTGCCCTGGAAGTGATACAGTGCCATGCTCCTGTTCTCTGGTTTGTGCTCCAACACTTCCCGTTATTCTTCAGCTTTTTGTTTTCATCTCTGGTTGCTGGTGAGTGCTAGGTTGATATATTGATAGGACTTATCCACAGTGACTCCAAGACTTCTTACTGGAGTAACAACTCATTTAGAGCCCCACACTTTATATTTTAGGCTTCTTCACTCCAACAGGAAAGCTGGATTTGAGTACACTATAGGTATGCTTATAGAGATACTGCAATAGTAACATTGAATAAGGTCCTTGCTCACTGCTTAGTAATAAGTTAAGAGCTACTTGTGCTTTTGTGGATTTTCTGACCAGCTGCTCCTACAGGCAGTCATTTTTGTGTCCATGATTGAGTGTATTTATTATAGTCTGTTGTAAAATTGAGCTATGTAAGGATAATTGAGGTTTGTTAATACAGTTTCCTGTCCTTTCCAGTCTTTTGCCTTAGTTTGCCAGTCATCAAAACTGTCCTGGTGGGGTGGCCAGCATTCTAGCTCCAAAACTGTATTTTTCCTGTGTAGGCACTGAAATTCACTTTTTGGAGGTATTTGTTGCCTAAATATATAATCAACTTATTTACCAAGAATGTGATTTATGTAGGTCCTTGGTCACTATCTGTCCTTGACACTGGCAGAACTTGTGCCCATGACTTATTTTGTTTGTCCCCCTATTTTTCCTTCCAGCAGTTTTCTTCCATTCAAAAGCAAACACTCCCACAGAGATATGTTTTTAGACATGCATCATGGGAATCCTTTGTCTTGACTCCTCTCGTTTAATCACAGAATGGCAGAAAGTCTTGGGTTGGAGCAGACCTTATTGATCATCTAGTTCCAGCTCCCTTTCTGTGGGACACCTTCCACTAATACCAGGTTGCTCGAACCCCCGTCCAGCCTGATCTTGAACACTTCCAGGGATGGCACGTCCACAACTGCTCTGGGCAACCTGTGCCAGTGCCTCACCTCCCTCACAGTAAAGGATTTCTTTCTAATATCTAACTTAAACCTATGCTCTTTCAGTTTAAAGCCATTTCTCCTTGTCCTGTCACCACATACCTTTTTTAAAAGTCCCTCTCCAGCTCTTGCAGGCCTCCCTTCTTCTAGGAAGGCTGCTGTAAGGTCTTCAGTCGAGCCTTCTGTTGTCCAGGCTGAACAACCCCAGCTCACTCAGTCTTCATAGGAAAGGTGCTCCTGTCCTGTGATCATCTTCATGGCTCTCCTCTGGACTCATTCCAACAGTTCCATGTCCTTCCTGTGCTGGGGATCCCAGAGCTGGATGCAGCACTCCAGGTGGGGTCTCACCAGAGCAGAGTTTTGGTGGTTTTGTTAATCTCTTTAAATGAGCAATTTATCAACAGACCATGTTCCAGTGCAGTTTGGTGCATTTTGCAACAAAGGTAAAAGTCAGAATTATTAGAGCTGGACTTTAGATTTTTGAGGAAAAAGATAATAAAGTAGTTATTACATCTTTTCTGTATAGACTTATGTCTAGAACGAGAAAATATAAAGAGCCATCTGAGACTGATAATGACTGCCCAGCCGCCTGTAGGAGTTTCTATTTTCTTTATAATTTCACTGTCATATTTGAGTGATATAACTGACAAGCCAGTGTTGAGCTAAGTCTCATATTTTTCAGGCCTAACAAAATTCATCAATAATTTTCCAGAGCCATTTCAGAAAGGAAATTTTACACTGCTTCACACAGTGCAATAGAGTACATGACTTAGCAGTACTAGATAGCTCTAGCCACATAAATACAGAGAAAGAATGAAAAATGTTTTCTCAAGTTATAAGGAGCCAGATTCATAACCATCCGTCACTCGCCTGGGCAAGTTACTGATAAACTCCACAGGAAAATAACAAACAGCATATCCCTGTATCCTGGCTGGTGAAAATGAGATTCTTGCTCTGATTGATGTTGGTGGCGAAGCTTGTAAAAATGCATTTCCAGCTGATTAGTTCAGAAGGTGTCAGTCTCATGCAGTTTTATGACCTGCAGACTATACTCCAGATGTACATTTGCTTTTTATAAACTAACAAAGATGAATGGAGAACTTTGAGCATTTCTTTGGCAACTGTACCAGATATTGCCTGGGAGACCATACAGAGATATAAAACCCCAAAACTATACATTTAACCATCAGTTCCCCAAGCTTTGACACTGTTCCAGGCTTCTAGAGGTAAAACCAACAAGGGAGGTCAGTACTTCAGCTAGGAAAAGATTTTACCTGTTTTACAGGAATGAGACTAGAAAATCACAGGAGTCACAGACTATTTGAGGTTGGAAAGGCCTCTGGGAATCATCTAGTCCCACACCCTGCTCAAAGCAGGATTAGCTAAAGCAGGTTGCTCAGGGATGTGCCTACTTGGGTTTTGAATGTCTTCAAGGATGGAGACATCCTTGGGCAGCCTGTTGCAGTATCCAACCACCTTCACAGTAAAAAAGGTTTTTCTGCAGTTCAGACCAAATTTCCTATGTTTCAGTCTGCCCATTGGCTCTTTCCTTTCACTGGGCCTCACTGAAAGGTGGATTTTTTGACACCCTCCCATTAGGTATCTGTACACATTGATGAGCTTTCTCTTCTCCAGGCTAAGAAGTCTCAACTCTCTCAACCTTTCCCTGTAGGAGAGATGTTCAAGCCCTTAACCATCCACATGGCCCTTCATTGAGCTTTCTCTGATGTGTCTGTGTCTCTTGTAGCAGAAAGCCCAGACTGCACACAGAGCTGTGCATGCAGGTGAGGCCTCCCCAGTGCTAAGTAGAGGTGAAAGATCACCTCCCCTGACCTGCTGGCAACACTGCTAACACAGCCCAGGATGTCACTGACACCTTTTTGCTGCAGAGGCCTGTTCTGGTGCAGAGTGTTGTTCCTCCCCAGGTGCAGGACTTTGCCTTTCTCTTTGCTGAACTGCATGTGATTCCTGTCAGCCCATTTCTCCAGCCTGTCAGTGTCTGTCTGAATGGCAACAGGACCCTCTGGTTATCGTCATCCCAGGAAAAATGAATGTTCTTTCTTTCCTCTTAAAAAAGTTCAAACTTGGATATACTTAATGAAGTCATTTTTATCCCCCGTATTTTCCATGAACTGATTTCAATGTCAGTTGAGTTAAATAAGAATTTTAGATGTGCAAAAGAATAGAAATCCCAGTCCTTTACCACTTTGCCAGTCCTCTAACTGATATACATAGCACAGCAATACTTAGAAGAAAACCTTTAAAAGATTTCTGTTTACTTACACTCTTTCAATGTATGATTGAACAAAAATGGATTATTTTTTCTCTTCAGAAAGAAATTTTACTCGAAAGGTAGATTCCTTTGTGAGAGAAGCAGTCAAGAGCTTCCTCTTCAGTGCTACATCGGTACATTTTTCAGTTTAGTGCAGCAAGCAAGCTCCCCCTGTAATCTAAATTGAATAATAAAATGTTTGAGCTATTTCGGTCTTGCTGTTCTTTTGGGGAAACAATTATCAGCTCTGTGATACCATATTACATTCATCTAGAAATTTCCTGTAGCTGACATTTCCAGGCTCGTTTTCCTTATGACTTTACTTACAGCAAATTAGTAGTTATCAATTTGATCTTGATTTTAATCTTTCAGCAAATTAGATTTCCAGTGATGTGACAGATCTAATGCTCCACATATGTGAATATTTCAGCACATAAGCA
>JAOXXN010000471.1:38369002-38393620 GCA_026770055.1 Myrmophylax atrothorax
GTTTAACAAAACACTTGTATTTGTTTAGGTTCGTCTGGAATGGCCCACAGATTTAGCCATCAACCCAATGGATAACTCCATTTATGTTTTGGATAACAACGTAGTTTTGCAGATCACGGAAAACCGCCAGGTTCGCATTGCCGCAGGGAGGCCGATGCACTGCCAGGTTCCCGGAGTGGAGTACACGGTGGGAAAGCACGCGGTGCAGACCACGCTCGAGTCAGCCACTGCCATTGCCGTGTCCTACAGTGGGGTGCTCTACATCACAGAGACTGATGAAAAAAAGATTAATAGGATAAGACAAGTCACAACTGATGGAGAGATATCATTAGTTGCTGGAATACCCTCAGAGTGTGATTGCAAAAATGATGTCAACTGTGACTGTTACCAAAATGGAGACGGCTATGCTAAAGATGCCAAACTTAATGCCCCTTCCTCCTTAGCTGTGTCTCCCGATGGCACCCTGTATATAGCTGATCTGGGAAATATTAGGATACGGGCTGTGTCAAAGAACAAACCCTTAATGAATTCAATGAACTTCTATGAAGTTGCTTCTCCAACTGACCAAGAGCTTTATATCTTTGATGTCAATGGTACTCACCAGTACACTGTGAGTTTAGTCACAGGAGACTATCTGTACAATTTTAGCTACAGTAATGATAATGATATTACTGCAGTGACAGATAGCAACGGGAATACTCTTCGTATCAGACGGGATCCCAACCGGATGCCAGTGAGAGTGGTCTCTCCCGATAACCAAGTCATCTGGCTGACAATAGGTACTAATGGATGTTTGAAAAGCATGACTGCACAAGGGCAGGAGCTGGTCTTGTTTACCTACCATGGCAACAGTGGACTTCTGGCAACTAAAAGCGATGAGACTGGATGGACCACTTTTTTTGAGTAAGTACATAAAATGAAGTCAATGCCTTATAGTTTTATTGCGTTCTACAGGACCATTTAAAATATTTCTGGAGGCTGGTGAAATAACTGTAAAGATGACTCTTCATAACAAAAAGCACAGAAAGATGCTTTTAATTTCTCATGCTGTCTTCCTCTGTCTGACTTCTTCTGAACATTGGGTCTGAATAATTTTGAATTCATTATTTTGAACTCCAGTTTTATATACTGAAATAATACTGAGACAACATTTCACTCTTGTCAAGGAATTTGTAACTCAGACAATGATGGCTGTGTAGATTTGCATCAAAATCTGTATTTTCATTCCACTTGCTCATTAGTTTGGCATTGTTCTGCAGCAAATACTGAGAAGAAACTTGTCTTCACTGCTCAATTTTTTTTTATTTCTGCTTTTTTTTTAAGTAAAACCATGTCTGCATGCTCTCCTACCTAAAAAAAAGTCGGTGTGGGTAGTAAAAGGTTGTGTTTCACTGAGAGACAAATAATCAGGAAGGATCTCCTGGATGACACAGAAGGCTTTCACACAGGTGGACCCAGTTGGAGGAAGCTGAGAAAAGCAATGTGGGCCATGGGGAGAAGTTTCATTCCTGTAGGAATAAACTGAAAGCACAGAAACCATGAGCACCATGTCGGGTACAGGTGCAAACACAGCAGTGAGAAGTATTACTGAAACAGTAGGACTTGCAATTTTACCAACCTCAGAAAAAATCTTTTCTGTGAATTGCTTTAGCCTGTGTTACAGTCATTAAGTCATCAATGCCTATTCATAACAGCCAGATTAGCAAAATGTGTTACGGAATCCTCAATTATATTGACTAAGGAAGGTCATGACAATTTCTACATAAACTAGTAGAACCAGAGTTCACATACAGGTTTTACAGGCAACTTCATCTCCAAATAAGCTGAGATGCAAACTGATATGCTAAGCAAAATGTAACAAAAATACAGTTTAAACCATTATATCAAAAAAGAGCAATGTAGAATTAACACAGGGTTTTTTTTAAGTCATCTCTGCTGACTGGAAAAATACTTGTATTTTTAAATCACATGCAAGACACAATGAGCTTGGGTAAACAAGTGTCTATGAGGGAGTGGAAGACATAGTGTTAGTATGATATGTCAGAGTGTTAGAGGGCCCTTAGCTGAACTATTCAGGATTACAAAGGGCATCATGAAAATCCGCTAAGTCCCTCTTCTTTTTTTCTTTTTCCCTCTTCTTTTCTCCTGTCTTTATGATGAAATGCAGTAGCAACTGCTGCCAAGGTCAGAGCCTAAAAAAAGGCTTTCATTTCAACACACATGATAAAGAAAATAAAGTGCCAGTGTCAGGCAGTGGCAGCAAAGCCAAACATCTGTGTTCTGAGATAACTTCATATTTCTGTCAGTGTACATTTGGCTGAGGCAGAGTGCAGGAGGACTCTGAGCACCTGTATCTGCTCTCCAGCCTTTACATATGCCTATCAGAGACACAAGAGCAGCAGGTGCTGCTTCACTGCATATTGTGTCCTGAAGTGGAGACGGGGCTAGAAATGCTGATCCTTAACAAAGACAGCAGGTGGGATGGTGCCTCTGCCAGTTTTAAGATATTCTTACAATAATCTGTAAATTGGCAAGGCTTTGGTAGCGGGCATGTTCCCAAAGCATTAGCAAACATCTGTAATATTTAATTGTGCATTGGTGCATCTGCTGTGTGTCTTTTTAGGTCCTGCCAAGAGGACACAAAAGCACAGCAAGGATACACAGAGGAACAAGAACATGTTTGACTGGGAGGGCATGTGTTCTCCGTCCCATGAGTTAGCCCTGTTCTGTATGCTGAGAGGCCAAAGCACAGCTTCAGATGGGCTGAGAATAGTCATTCATTTCCACAGAGAGTAAATTTGGTGTTTAACTGTGACACACATAACTACTTGTTTGCAGTAGGTGAGTTGGGCAAGACAGTCAGTCTGGGGGATAGTGAAGTTCGGTACAGAAATTAAGGCATCTGCTGGGTACAGCAGGCACTTCAAATTGTGCTGGCATTCATACTGGCTAATTGAGGACCTACAGTTTTAATCAGGGCAGTAATTTGTCACCATGTTGCCTGTAGTTTTCATGTACCCTACTGTGGTGTACCACAGAAGTAGCTGGTGGCTCCTGAATGTGTCTTAATGGTGTCTGCATGATCACAAAAAAAAGTCGATATTATATTCACTATTAAATGGTTGATAGGTCTGTATTTTTCCTCATAGGGAGAATTTAGGGTACTGTGTGTCATGAAGTACATATCTATTTCCTGAGTCTGTAAATAGCCATCTTTCACACCTGACCTGCTTTCATGCAGACTTTCTGGTCTGAGTTAGGTTATGTCCAGCTGGCTTACGGAGAACCCAAAGGGCAGGCTATTCCCCTCAGTATTAGTATTATTTCCAAGCTGCTGCTTATGCACTTCCTGAACAATTATCTCTGACCAATGTCTCGTTAGAATTCCCAAGCTGAAGTAATTGCCAAGAAAGCAAGGCAATTTCACTCTCCCCGAATTTGCAAGTGTCTGAGGCTTTTGCAGAGGCCAAGATATCCATCTCCTCCCTGTAGCCATGGTGAAGCAGTAATCTGTTTAATTGCAACAAGGAAGATTCAGATTAGACATTTGGAAAAACTTCATGGTGAAGATTTTGAAGTCCCGGAGCAGACAACAATGATAGCGACCCCTTGCCCTTCAGAGACTGTCTTTAAGAACAGATTAGACATCTTTCAGGACCAATGCAGGAAGAACAGATCCTGCCTCTGGGTAGAAGTTAGACCGCATGACCTCTCAAGGTCCCTTCCAGTAATGTTTTCTATGATGCTCTGTACAAGTTAATACGAAAAATAAAAAATGCACTGATTATATAAAGCTACAGGGAATAAGGGGTGAGGAGGGGGGGAAGGAAGGACTGTGTTATTTTTCTTGCCAAAACAGCATTCTTTATAAACATCCATTGGGCATTCCAGCTGCTTGCTTCTTTTTAACATGAAGTCCCCATACACCAAATTTGTGTCTGTTTATTTCCCTTTTGGAGAAAAGATAGTTGTAAACACAACTATTTTGCCATTTTTCATTTTAAGATCAAGTATTATTGTGACTTTTTGGTGCTGATGATTTGTAACATTAAATCCGAGTTTCTACAGGTTTTTGCTGCTCAGACCAAAATAGACGGAAACCATGTGTATCATAGAGGGTTGTATGGGGGCTGACATGATGTATGAGTGTCTGTCTCTCAGCTTCTGCATATTCACATTTGTAGGTAGTGTAAGCTAAAACATTTTCAGCTGAAGTGTTTTCTGTTGAAAAAAAGGAAGTCTTGTTAAAAGAGGATTCCCTCAAACATCAGGTGAGAAATTGTGAGAAGAAATCATTCTAACTTCCTTGCTCTATTTTAGCAATAGCAAAATATTTCAGCTTCATTGATGGATGCATTTTCTTTTAATATCACAGTTTATTTATGTATTTTATTTACTCTATTATTCAAATTCTCAAAATACTTTGAGAAGAGGATAAAATTTATATTCCATGGTGAATTGAGACTTTCTCCCCACTCACAGTTAAAAATGTTCAACTGTTTAAATGTCTGATGGA
Source organism: Myrmophylax atrothorax (assembly GCA_026770055.1). Lineage (NCBI taxonomy): Eukaryota > Metazoa > Chordata > Aves > Passeriformes > Thamnophilidae > Myrmophylax > Myrmophylax atrothorax. The sequence goes on from JAOXXN010000471.1 coordinate 38,373,519, forward strand.
CTTTTTTCAACTAGCTTAGAGTGTGGCTGGATTGTTTCACCTTTTGGTTGTCACACATCTGTTTAAATGGCAGAAGATATACAGGGGAAAAATGGGTTTAGCAGTAAAAAGTTTGGCCTTTGGAACAACTCAGGAATAGCTTTGTTGACTATTTTCCTGTGCAGATCTGGTTGTATAACCGGAGCATAGATCCAAAGAACTGAGATTGTTTCAGTTGAGCTATCAGTGATTTGAGAACAGATTTATGAAAATTATTTAGTCTTTTTTTTCCCTTTTTCAGAACAATTTTTCAGTGAAAAGAGGAAATCTTTGAAAAAAGATTGTATTCTGAAAGTTGGCAATCACTGCTCTGGCACATACTAAAGCATTTGGCCTTCTTTCTTTTCATGTCTTTTTTCCGCAGTTTAAATCACACTAATATCAGACCCAAAAGAAGTTTACTTCTTTATTTCATGTAGCCTGGGCACTAATTAATCTATAGTTTATTGTATTTAGTCGTCTCTTTGCCTGAAGAAAGGAAGGACTGACATACACAGGAAATTTTTTTAGACTGTAGTTTTACAGTGAAATTGTAAGTACTAAATTGAATTACTTAGGATATCATATAATCTGGGGTTTTGTTTGTTTACAGACTTTGGGGATTTTTAACATCTTTTGTTAAGGGTTATAGTCTGCTGGTCAAAACACACCTTATATTTCAAGAATGAGTACTTTTGTAAAGTACTGTTAACTCAAATTTTTAATAAATGTTATATGTTTTTGAAGGTTTAAAAACTTGCTAAATAAAAACTGTATTAACAAAACATTTACAAAAATGATTGAAAATGCATGCATACTAAAATACCAAAGGAGCCATATGAAGGCAAAAGTCATCCAGATTAGATGTTATAATGAAATTATAATATTAAACAAGGTATAAAAGTAATCAGCCTAATCGAATTCTGCTATAAATTTGTGAGATATCTGAGCTGGAAACTATTAACTATATCTGCATATTATGTATGCATAATATGAACATTTAAACAGATAAATCTTAAAAGTTAATCTAATTATATGCATATTAGCACTTTGAAAATGACACTTCCTGGCTAGCCTTTTTGACATTAGTTCTGTGCAGCAGTTTCCATTCTAAGTTTACATACAGATGGCTAAGCCAGGTGCGCAAACAGAGCATTTTCTCTGGACTTAAGTTTTTGAAGTATCAGAAGGGAATGTCTAATAAGCTTTGGAAGTGCCCATGCAATCACTCAGTCTTGTAGGTCAGGCCAGGCTCCAGCCGACAACCCCAGGTCCATCAAAGCCCTGGAATGCCAGCAGTTACCAGCTGGGCAACGGAGAAGCCCTTTAGTTGGATTGCTGGCCTGCTGCCATGCCAGCCTACGGCTGCTTTGTGCTCCTCAGGTTGCTTGAGGAACTGCCAGAGGCTGCTCCACAAGGGAGAATCCCTCCAGGGCAAGCAGGCAGCCTTAGCTGTCTGGGCAGCACCTGCTGAGGTTGGGCTGCACTGCAAAGGCTGCAGCACTTGGCACTCAGGTGATCTCTGACAGACACATGGTCCTTCCTTAGAGGTGGTTTAGAACAAATGGTGGTCATCCCAGTGTCAGGTGCCTGGGACCCATCCCAGTGTGGTCACAGCCTAAGTGCTCTGTAAAAAGGCAACTGTTCCTTCATCTCACAGCTCTCCTGGAAGGTTCACGCTGCATGTGCTCTTCTTAGACATGAAATAATTCCAGTGGCCACTGTTTCTTATCTGTTTTCAGGTTTCTCTCCTTTTGCCTTCCTCTTCTTTTAGAAGCAGTATCAGCAGCCAGAGACCAGATGCAGACTAAGATGGCTCCTCTTCTCTGGAGGAGGTGCCTTTCTTCTCTGTCTTTTTTTGGCTCTTCATACCTCCTATTATGTTTCCTTGCTTTCTTACCTTGTATTTTGCTCCTTCCCACATCTACCAATATTCCCCTAAGGTGTGTTTGACTTGCCTGCTTTTCCTTTCCCAGTGGTGCATTTCCTCAATCCCCTCTGTCAGGAGATCCTGTATCTCCTGACAGTCCATCCAATGTTTCCCCAGGCACTTCATGCCTTGAGCTCATTTGTCTTCTTCTCCTCCTCCCTCTCCCACTCAATCCTTGTCTCCAAGGGAATGCAACAGAAACCTTAGCAAGCACAGCCTTCACAAGTTTACTTTGCTCCCACAGTTAAATTAATAAGCTTTCCAGCTATTCTGGAAAGGTGGTGAAATCATGCAGAATATGAGAAATCCTTACTATAATTTATAGACTAGAGAGAATCACAGGCAAAAATCTATTTTCACTGCATGCTATGGAGTATCACCCTTTGCATTTTATTAACAATGCGTTCAGTGCTGTGGTTTCCCTAAAACTGTGATACAGAGGAAGATATTGCCTCTGGCTTGGACTTGTTTAGTTTCCCCAAGCACCAGGCACATTATCTGTAACTGTCAGCATTTGGCAACAGAGAACAGATGATATTTTTCAGCTTTTTTCTTGCTTCATCTTAATACATTGCTTGTGGAGTCTGACTTGGAAATACCAAGATTTGGCTGTGGAAAAGTCTATGGAACTCACGCTGAAAGATTTCATTTAGATAAAAGCAAGTATTTAATTTTGATCAGATGAAACTTATCCCTCTATAGTAGAGTCAATTCACTTCCACTTTTACTATAAATCGAGTTTTCATCATTAATATTTCTGTAGAGTTTCCTGTAACATTTGTGGGGTTTTATTTTCCTGTAACATTTGTGTTTCTATTTGTGTTCATTTTTCTATGCCATTTGTGTTTAATATGAATATCTAAAAATGCCTAGTCTTCTTTCTTCTTGCAGTTTTGGGGCTTTCGTTCTAATTTGATTCTGTTGTCTTACAAATAGCAGAGCTTTGTACACAATTGTAATCTGGATTCTTTATCACTGCTACGCATTTTCTGAATGTCCTTGGTATCATAGTGCTTTTTAGATATTTTTATCCTTTTACCATCAACAACCTTTTGTACCTTCTGCTTTTACTGCTGCTGCTTCTTGCTTCATCAGTGTAAAACATAGTGGCTATAAAGTAATTAGCCATACTTATCCCAGCAGTTTTGTTTAGCAGATAATCATGTTCTTGCATTGACTTTTGTGGCATCACATGAGCCTTTGATTGCAAACTGTGCAAACTGACTTACAAGTGCAGTGTGTTTAATCTTCCTATATTGTATATACTCAAGCAACACAAGACATATTGTCTTCCTTCTTAACTGTCTCTGAACTGTCTTTGGGGCAATATTTTTGGGATATCCAGTTCTTGCATAAGTGCCCCTTCATCCACATTGCCTGGCACACTGCAGCACAAAATTTCTCTCTTAAAGCATATTTACTTCTCCTCCTCCCAACATGACACAAAATGAAGATCTAGTAGGCATAACCCTCTCTCACCTCTTCACACAGACCCATGGAAGCAAGGCTGGCTAAAAGGCGATTAAAACTCTTCCCCTCTATTCAAAGTCTCCCCTCTACCCAAAAAGAACTTGTAGCAAAAAATATCAAGCTGACGTGTTTGATTTCTTTATTTTAACTTTCCTCTGGTAACATCAATATTACACAAATGTGTAACCATGTTTCATACAACACACAGTTTCTGAAAGGAACTTAGTGATGGTTGTGCTTGCTGACTGTACTTACCATGTTTCTTCTTAAGATAAATCATTAAATACATTTTAAAATTTCCACCTTCATCTTTCTTCAAGGAATATAGGTTATGATCTCACAGTTTTCGAAACTGGAACTGGAACTCAATTTCAGAGCAAATTTCATAGTTATAATATAACGTTATATACTTTAGTCTTGTAAGACTTGTGCTGACAGTGCAGCACACAGACTTGCCATTTCAGACTCATTCTGCTTAATACAAAACCAGCCATGTTAAAAATAATTCATTAATAGATAACATTAGATAGCAATGTGAAATTTTTAAGTGAAATGCAGTGTGTCCCCTAATTGCCATGACAGCAGTAGTATGTCTTTTCTAATAGACATTTACACATTTCTTAATTCTTGAATGTTACTGTTACTTCTCCTTAGCACTAGGCTGACTAATAAGCGTAGACCTGAAAACCCATTGAATAGATAATAATATCAAAATAGCAATGCTGAAGACACATAGCAATATTATTACATCTTATATGTATGAGAAAAGAAGAATTGCTTTGATTTCTGTCAAGAAAATCAGCATGTGATGTCTCTGTGGTTTTGGAAAGCACTTAGAAGTAAGGATAATACAGCAAAAAAAGTTTTGTTTGTATTAATGACATAAATGTTCTGCATTGTCAATCCAGTCAGCTCTGCTCAGGCTCCTGCAAGTATCCCTTTCACTTCTGGCTTTATCAAGGACTTAATAATACCATTTGTTCAGTTATTGACATGTTAATATTCTTGCTCCATGTTAATTTCTTTGTCAAACAGAAGTCAGGGAGGCTATGGTCAAGCTCACTCACACTCCTTCACACTCACCTCATAGGGAACCTGGGTGTGGTAAGGGTGGAAGGGCAGCTCACTACTGCGTGTGAAAGAGCTGTTCTCTATTTTCAGTCATGCTGTGTTCAAGCACATTTTCAAGCCTAATCAAGAGATTTGGTCTTCCTTGATGTCCCCGGTGAGGCCAGACTTTAGGAAGCCTACGAGGCGTATGCAGTTGAAAGTCTTACCTTTGGAGTCCCCTTCAGAGAGGGGACGGTCTCTCACTTCTGAACCCTGCACTGGTTGGGTGTGACTTGTGCTCTGAAGGAATTAGGATGTTATTCTAAATTAACCACAGAACCTGAATCTAGCAATAATTGTTTACTGTCTTGGTATGCCACTGTCCTGAAAGGAAAAAAAAAAAAAAGAATACAATCATATGATTTTCTTTTCCTGTTACTAAATTTGCTTTTCAAACATAATGTCATTTAATATGTAGATTATGTCCACTTTTTGTGACCCTTTAAAAACAGCTTTCTGGACTTTTTACCTTTCAAAATTAAAACAAAACAAAACAACAAAAACCCACAAACAAACAAAAAAAAAACACACCAAAACAAACCACCAAATAAGAATTAAGGGGAAAAAAGGCAACATTACAGCTTATTCCGTGAACAGAATATCTGGCCAAACAGACCAGCCTTACGTCCTTTTTTCTGTAAAGGCCTGTGCACTCAGCTCTGATAGTGTAAGCAGACCTTACAGCAAGGGACAATCTGTCATACAAAGTATATACACACCAACATTCCTTTTATTTGAAAAGCTATACTCAGGTATTTATAACAACAAGGCACACAGTTTATCTGTAGAGTAATAGATGAGCTAAGAAGGCAGGGGGAGGTGACACAGAAGCAAACCAGCAGCCTCCAGGAGCCTTGAGATTATAAAGACAGCCAGCGCAGGAAGCTGCTGTGGGAAGGCAGCTGGCTCTGCACACCCTGGCAAAAACCAGAATCCAGCCCCTGCGGACCCCGCCAGGCTCAGGCACAGTGGATTCCCATTAGAGGGAAGTTGAAAAGCAATGGACAAGTGTTGACATCTTATAGATAAAAGTCTAGTCCCTGTAGTTTAGTCTCATCTTCATAAGAACAAGCCACATTCAAGTGCTCCTGAGTTGGCTGCACTCAGTTCAAAAGGGTGTGCACTGCTGAGGCGCACTCCCAGCCCTGGGAAGCTGCTCCATCCCCCAAAACGTTTCTCATGGAAGCCACACTGCCTACATCCTACTGCTCTGAGTGCACCCCTCCCCCCAGCACACACACTGGAGTTGTTCTTCCTGCTCTTCAGAAAACACTGTCATCATTATCGCTATTTATTTGTGCAAGTTCTTGTGCATGTAAGATGTGTGTCAGATATGTGATTTATGAAAGACTTCGTGGGTTTTTGAATCCTTACGGGAGTATATATGGCAGGTGCTTGCTGCAGCCATCAGCACAGCATGGAGGACTGCAGTAATGTACAGCAACGAGTGAGAAATTTGGCAGTCTTCTGGCAAAAAGGAAAGCGGTCCCAGCATGCTAAATTCATGTGTTGGTTCCTTCTCTGCAAAGCAGCCCTTCCCCAAACACCTGTCTCCGAATATGTGGAAGTCATTTTGAATTAGACTCTGAAGGTGGTCAGTCTTACTGCAGCACAAGCTCTGAACTGGGGCTTGTTTGCCTGGTTATGCAATGAAGTAGAAAATGAGCATCAAATCTTCTCTGTAGAGACGGGAATGAGCTATCACAGAGAAGTTGTTGATTCATTTCTTTGAGCTCCTCTTCCAACAGACACATTTCCTGCAGTGATTCTCATTCAGAGTGTGCCTGTTGTTTTGCAGATGAGTTATGGCTGTCAAGAAAGGTCTATTTAAGTGAATTGTTCACGTCTGGTATGTTGAATGCTAGTTTACAAAAAAGACCAAAAACTGTCCTTTTAACATTATGACAAAATAGACACAACAAAAAAGAAAAAGCCTCAAGAGCTGCAGTTACAACAGGATAAGGTGAAAAGAAAAATTGTCAATCACTTTCAGCTGAGGAAATCTCTTCATTAAACCTGGACTAAAAAACTTGTCCTGACCACATTGCTAAGGTAAAAGACCATTACCTGAGTTATTTAACCAGCTGTGCAAACAATTGCATAAGACTTTCCCAGATGAAAACAGGATGAAGACCCCTTCCCCATGGAAAAGCCATCAGATAAAGGAACAAGGAAAATGGACCAGCTGCTCAAATTTAAGCTTGAGTTGACTAACACTTGGTTGGACAGGAGAAGTTTAGCTGATAGTAATACTTTTAATGACCTTCTAGCTTCTGTGGTTTTGTGAGTTTGCATTTTCTGTCCGAATTCAATTAAAAAACAAGTAGACATAAAAATTCCTGTCCAGATTTGGGCTGCCAGTTGCAGTTTAATTTAGCTCTTTCCTAGAATCACTCCTGGACCTATTTTCTGTTATTCCTGTTCATCTAACTATTTTCTCAGAGCTAAGCACAACAGAAGGGAAAAGGAAAATGAAAAGGGGAAAGGACAGGAAAAAGGAGAGGAAGAGGGGAAGAAAATAAAGCAGAAAGGAAAGGGGAAAGATAGGACGGAAGCTTTTTTTCCCCATAAATTTAGAATTCTGTAAGGTTGGAAAGAATACTGATTTTTTTTTCATAGAACCATAGAACATCCTAATTTGTAAGGGACTCACAAAGATCATTGAAATCTGACTCCTGGCCCTGGCCAATGCACAGGATAACCCCAAGATTCAGACTATATGCCTGAGAACATTGTACAAACACTCCTTGAAATCACTGGTGAGTCTGTTCCAGTGCCTGACCACCCTCTGGATGATGAACCTCTCCCTAGTTCCAACTTAAATCACCCCTGACAGAGTTTTGTGCCCTTCTTTCAGATCCTGTCAGTGGTCACCACAGAGATCAGTGCCTGCCCCTCCCTTCCCCTCATGAGGAAGTTGTAGCTGCAATGAGGTCTCTCCTCAGTCTCCTCTAGCATAAACAGACAAGTGCCCTCAGCCACTCCTCATACAGCTTCCCCTCAAGGCCCTTCACCATCCTCTTTCCCCTCCTTTGGACACTCTCTAATAGCTTAATATCTTTCTTATATTGCAGTGCCCAAAATCGCACACAAAATCCAAGGTGAGGCCGCCCCAGACCAGAGCAGAGCAGGACAATCCCCTCCCTCGACCGGCTGGTGATGCTTTGCCTGATGTCCCCCAGGACAGGGTTGGCTCTCCTGGCTGTATATTTTCTCATGCTTAACAATATTCCAGATAAGAACAAGATAAAAATGCTATCCCTTCTTAGACAATAATAGAATTCAAAAAAACAAAACAAATCCACTCGTTATAATTTACAAGCTACTAACATACATCAAATTGTCATTTGCTTTCTTCTTGTTAAGGAAAACAAAACAATATTAGGAAGACATGCTGCCATCATATTTTTTACTGTTCTTTTTTTAAAAAAGAAATATTTGTTACATCTCCAAAGGAAGTTATACTTTAATATCTCAGGTTTCTGATCTATTTGCTGTGAAATCACAAGCAAGATGCTAAATCTTTTGAGATGTCGGATACACTGTGTGGAAATAAAGGAATATGTGCATACAGTATTCCAATTAATATTACTATTTTAAAGGCAGGTTATAAATGAGTACATATGGATCCACTGAAGTGTGTATTTCAATGAGACTAAAGAAGAAATGCAAGAAAAAAAAGGAAAAATAATTTGTGCATTTGTAGGTTATTTTCACCTTTTTCATTCTTATCAGGCTCATTCAGTCTCTCTTCAGACATATAAAAAGCAAAAATGCATATTGAAATGATGAAAGCAACAGAAGTGGAGTAAAATAAAAACAATTGCAAATTTCATTATGTTCACTTTGACAGTTTTTTCCTTTCAACAAACCACATAATGGTTAAAGGTGGCCAAAACTAGAGATTCCAGTAAGTTGCCATGCCCAATTTTAAACCAGTGGAGGACAGGAGAGCTCCATACAGGTGATGAAATGGTAATAAAAGTGGTGGTATATAAACTGCAGGGTTCTATTCTTTTGATTGGCAAGATAACCATATGGATACTGTCTGAGCATGCAGTGAAAGTGTTATAGTGGCTTCTCTTTACTGTAGTTTTCCAACTTCGAATTCACTATTTGGGAGGGACTAAATCTTCAGTGTGCTACAGAAGCTGAATACAATGGAAAGAATGTTTTTGAAAACCAAAACTCTTTAATGTTAAGGACAAAGGTCCTCTATGTAAATGTAACTTGATGGCCTCGACAAGCCCAATGAGACATTTCATTGCCAGGTTAGGACAGATTTTTCAGTATGTTGTCAATGTGGTATGCACCTAAACCAACAACACATTGCACTCCTGAACATCAACTTTGAACCTTCTGTTCTCACCTGCCAAGAAGCGGCACTGTGGTATATAAGGCTTCCCATTATTAGTTTGAAACAATTAGGGTAATGTTCCGTAAACTTTTTAGCCGCTCACAGTAATTTGAGACGCATAGAGGAAATACCTGATGTGTGTTGAGTGAAAGTGTAAGAGTACTGTAACTTCTATTGTCAAAATTATATGTCTATATTACGAAATGCATTCATGCCTCATTTCTCTATTACAGTATCCCAAGTGATAGTATAATCTATAACCAGCCTTTAAAGAAATATATCATATACATCTGGACTGCATGTCCTGTTATCTGAAATGTGGAGGAACTGGTGTGCCTTGCATTTCAATCTGACATGCTTACAATAGCAAAAAAAAAAAACAAAACAACCTATTACAGAATTTATTTTGTTAAGGGAGTGTGCTGCAGAGGTCTGTGAAGAAACACTATCAGTCATAACTTAGCAATTGGCTTCAGGAACAGCCTTTACTATGCACTTTATTTCTACAGCACCCTATTTTACATTGAAGTAACTTCTGATATAAAACATTAATAATGCCCTGCAAGTTGGGGTTGAGCTAAATGTGCTACAGACAAAGATACAATGCACTTGAGAAACAAGTCAGAAATAAAGAAAGTAGGGCATTTCCATCCGTGGCAAGGCTTACCAGGAAGTTATTACTGCAAAGTGAAGTGTCCTACATAGCCTGGAACAGAAAATGGTCTGGGAAGGCATGTAATTAAAACTGAAGGAGATGAACAATGGAAGAGAGACTTCCAGCAGGTGAAGTGCAAAAGGTCAAGAATCTGGGAAGCTGATAATTATTATCTCTGAGAAATTCTCACTGCAGAAGTGGAAAACTATCTGGCAGTGGCAGATCATCCTAAAGAAGAAAAGGAATTTGATCTAAGGGGAACTTAGGCTAGCGATGGTGGCAGCTGCCCCCACTGCTGTCTTCTGCAGTTATTGACCAAATACAAAGATTGGTGCATTAATGCAAACGGAAATGAGTTGATGGGATTAGTGCACCTGAGGTCACACCCAGGAAGCAATTTCTGGTTTAGATTCTTCAGAAGTTTATGCGCAGCTTGCTCTTGAGGAATTGAAGAGGTTGGTTGAACGGCTTTGCTGTGGAGCCTGGCGTAGGATAAAGATCAGTGGGCTCCATGGTAACACGTGTGCCTGAGCTTGTGTTTGGAGGAAAAGATCAAAGAGGCTGTGAAATGCCAAATATAGGCGCTCACCCTCTAGACTTCAGATCTCATTCCTTTTAGGGCAATTTCAATATTAGAACACTAGGCAGATAAAAAGAAATCTCTCAGTCTAAAACTGACAATCTGTGATGAATAAATTCACCTTGGCAGCAGAATGTAAGGATATATGAATGTAATAAGAAAAATGGCTGCAGAATGCCTAAAGGTATGAGTGATGTTGCTATGCTGTGATTGATAAAGCTTTGATTGTGGGCAAGAAGATAGCAAGTATAAAGGAAGCTTAGTATTCAATATGCAGTGAACAAAATGAAGGACACTCATTGCAATCCATCCTAAAATGGAATATGTAGTGAATTGTAGAAAGGCCTATTTCCCCCTTTTCCTTTTGTTCTGACCTATAAAAGTACAAGAAATCCTATTCTTACCTCTCACATCTCAGTCACATTTTCTTCTTGCACTAGGACACCTGAACCAAGCAATCATGGCTTTTAAGATTCTTTCAGCTTTAAAGCCATGTTTTTAAGAACATGAATGTATAGCATAATTTTTTGCTGATCTTTGAACTCTTCCCCACTGTAATAATATTAGCTGCTTATCTCAGGCTCATGATGTGCTTTCAGGTATTTATGAAAGATGAGACCAGTTCAGGAACTATAGGCACAGAGTCAAAAAATAATAATGTGGAAGCAAGAATGTACTGAAGCCACACACTGCACTGAATACTACTGATGTGGATTTTCAAACCCAAGTGCTATACTGAGAAATATGGTAAAAGCGTGAAAAGTTCTTACAGGGAAAGCTTACCTTCTGTGGCTTTAGTAAGCATTGTTTGAAATAAAGACCAGTACTTGGCTACTGGAATCAAAGGATGCAAGTAATTCCGAACAAAGTAATTGGATACCATTTTCAAACATAAAGCGGAAAATAGAAAAGGACACTAATTGGACAATATATGTTCCCCAGGGAGTTGCAAAGGGAAGTTGTGCATGAAAATAAAATAAGTTCTTGGAAATGAGGAATGAGGCTGAAGGTCGTGAATAGGCTAGCAGTGACATTCATGCACACCCAACATCGGTATTTTTGGTTTGCTCTCCTGCATAAATGGCTTGCCAAGTCCAGTATGTGAAAAAGACCTACAATTAGGGTTAGAAACACACTGAAAGAAACCCCATTATCTTGAAATGTACTTAGCTTCAAAAAATAAGTTTCCCCACTTGACTTCCCTGGCTTGCAGTATGGTTTCTGATCTTTAAACATTCTTTTCTTTTCCCTGTTGCTAAGTGAAAGTCCTACATAAACAAAGGAAATCAACTGTGTTAAAAGGATGGAAATGACTGTATGCAAAAAGCTGTCAAATCTACAGAGTAAGCAAACTGGAAAAAGACATTTCTTAACCTAATCCTTTCAGTTACAGCAATGCTATGCAGTACTTATACTGTTCAGAGAAAGTTAGTGTGGTGTGGGTTAAAACTGTGGGGGATTAATTCTCTCAATTTAAGAAAAAGAGTTTCTGTAGCCTCAGTGATATGCTTGAGGCTTCTGGGGGGCTTTTTTTGTTTTGCTTTTCTTTCCCAGAAGGAGCAATTTTGATGATAATTGTCAGCATGAAATGTCTAGCACACTGTGAGGACCTGCAGGGTCACGTTCTAGTTACTTTAAGAGACTAAGGCTCCCTTCAGCTTCCCACTACATGGTCACAGGAGAGGGATGGAAAACTCCCGAGAGCAAACAGGTCATCTGTGGGGATGGAATCATCCTTTTGATATTTGTTTCTCTCCATTGCAGCTACAGGCAGGCTATACTTCTAAACAGGGAGCTTCAGCTGAACACCTAGGCTGACAAATCAAAACTGTAGCACTGGAAGAGCTAATCTTAAGGACAAGTTTTGTGACCAGAAGCTCACATAATGCTTTACCTCTCTCTATACTGTGACCACAATGCATATTTGGATGTGAGCATGGTCTCCAATCACATACCAATGGAGTACACCTAACACAGCATGAGAAAAGACACGTTTAGATGTCATAGATCTACTTAAATTACAGAAATTGTATCTACCTATTCATATTAAATGGATAGATGGCTGTTGGTTTAAATAGATGACAGTAGGGCTAGAAAAAAAAATCTCCCACATGGTTTGTATTACACTGCTCAAACCATGATCCACAGGCAGTTAACAAGTTATAGATGCTAGCTGTTCTGGTTTCCAGCTACAAGCAGCTTAAGTAGACTACATGTCACTCCAGATTCTGTGTCTTAGTAATACAAGGGATGTTAAGCACTCAGGAACAGGAGGACAGGTGGTCTGCATAGTCATTGAATAGGAAAGACCCAAGAGACACTCTTACTAAGATACCCTTTTTACAAAATATTTTGAGGACTTCTACAATAACAGCAAAATCTAGTTCAGTAATAGGGAATGAGTACAGAATGCTACAGAATTTAGCACCAATAAATATACTGCCTTTGAAATGGTGAATTAGATGTGCAGCAGGATCTGGTCACGCTTCAAAGAATAATATGCAGAGCTGAAGATCCATCTGTTTGCTCTTGCTATCACCATTGAGGCTGCTGTATGTTAAGCAGTCTTTTGACTACTTCAAAGCGTGTTTGAAGTCTTTGCTGTGCCTATCCCATGCACAAAAGAAAAAAAAAGCAAAAGTGCCATAACAATATGAGTAGCTGGTATTTTTGTTCATTTTACTTGTAAGTGAAAACAATTTGTTCCTGCTATGTATCATTTCTAGACTTTTTTTTTTCTGGGTTGTTTTTTTTTTTTTTTAGCTATGATAGCGAGGGCCGTCTAACAAACGTTACGTTCCCAACTGGAGTCGTCACTAACCTTCATGGAGAGATGGAAAGGGCCATTACAGTGGACATTGAGTCATCCAGCAGAGAGGAAGATGTCAGCATCACTTCCAATTTGTCATCAATAGATTCTTTCTATACCATGGTTCAAGGTACTGTAAACAAAAGATTTCTCAGCAGATACTGACCTGAAAATGGTTTTCTTGTGGTACTAGCAGCTCCAAATAAAAGTGAAACTTTAGGATAGAGTTTGGAGGAAGGAGTGATACATACACAGTTTTACACATATGTAGAAAGAACTGGTCAGGGGAAGAAGTAACTGCAACAAAAGTAGAATTAAGTAAGTTTTCTAACCAAATAGCTCCTGTAAACAGCTATGGGAAGTAGTCAGAATACCTACTTTCTATGAAAAAGTAATCTTAGAAAGAAGAGATGGACTGAAAGGGAAATAGGCACAGAAATAGCACGAAGTGAGATTTTAGCTTTAAAACAGCATGTGATGTCCCAGCAACCACAACCTTGCAAAACTGAGTAGTCATATATGCTTAGGATTAGGCCAAAAATGCCCAATGAAACAGCAGACAAAGTTTTGTGCCAGTCTGAAGAATATACTGTCAGGATGGGATTTTTTTAAGTGTTAAGTGACTTTGATGAAGATCCTAAAGGCATTTGTGCTTCTGTGTGAGACACATATTCTCAACAATCTCACTCTGGCTGTTTATTACCATTGGGTCAGTTACGTGAGGTCAAGATGTTACATGAACATACTGCATAAAGTGTACAGAAGAAAGGCAGAGTCTTAACCCATGCAGGTAACTTGTAATTCTCTTTTTGGTCTTTTCAGATCAGTTAAGAAATAGCTACCAGATTGGTTATGATGGTTCCCTGAGAATCCTGTACGCCAGCGGCCTGGACTCACACTACCAGACAGAGCCACACGTGTTGGCTGGCACTGCCAACCCAACCATGGCAAAGAGAAACATGACCCTCCCAGGAGAGAACGGGCAGAACCTGGTGGAGTGGCGATTCCGGAAAGAGCAAGCCCAGGGAAAAGTCAACGTGTTTGGCCGAAAGCTTAGGGTAAGCATGCAAGCATGCGTGGTGTCTACTGCGTTCCCATTGAGGAATGAGGAAATGTAAATACATGCCTGCAGGTACTGCCATCCAACAACCACAGAATATGTACCATAGACAAGCTGACTGTAGATCTGGAAGTTCTTGGCTTTGTTACTTCATTGTTTGCTGTTTTTACTTATTAATTGCTCTTTTCTGTGGAATTTATACTGTTGTTTTTTGTTTCTGATACTGAATTGACTGAAAATTGTACTAATGCTTATTTATGGTAGAAAGGGTTTAACTTTGTGTGCATGTATGGCATACTCCTCTAACATATGTCTTTACCACTAAGCTGGCATTTCTTTTTCCTATATAGAGAGTGAAACAGAAGTAGGAAGCAAATAATGATTTATAACAGCCATTTGGTAAAGACAACATAGATTAAGCATTTAAAATTGTGTTGCCAGGAGACCATTTCAAGACCACATCAGAGGTCTGGTCTGACTTACTATTAGAACTGAACTCAGTTCTTTAAAATAAGGCCTAGGCAGTGTATCAAATGAAGGTAAGTAATTTCAGACCACTCAACTTCTTGCCATTTGAAATCTTAAAATATTTTATATGTTCCACTGGGACAAGAAAGGAAGGGATGCTGTCATGCAGATTATATTCGTCTCTACCACTTTCTCTACAAAGAAGAATGGATTTTTTTCCAAGAAGGAAGAATGATTATGCACAGTAGCTGCTGCTTAAGAGCAACATACTAGTACCCATCTGTGGCAGCTGTCTTACGTGTATAAGAAAGAGGAAAAGGAAGCCATGCTTCTGGAGCTCATCTTTGTGGTTCTGGCTCATAGGCATGTCATTACATAGCACAGTGCCATAACACACCTGCCAATTCATTTGTGAAAGAAGCCCAAGAGAAAGTAAAATAACCATACCAATGGCATTTGGGTTTGGCAGTGAAACAAATCACCATGAGTGCAGTTCTCAAAACTGAAGCAAAATTTTGGCATCGAAGTGCAGAGGAGGTAAAAGAAATGTCACGGGCAACTTTAACTTGGAAGAGTTAACACCAAAAAAAAAGGAACATCAGAGAAAAGGGAAAGATTTAACAAGGGGGGAGAAATGAAAGATTACAGATTAGGGTATAATAGTAGTCAGGTAAAAGGAGTAATTAAAATTAGTAATTAAAAGTGTATATACAAATGAGAGAAGTAGGGCAGGCAGAGAATATAAGCTAGTAAGAGAAAAATGCCTCAAAAAAAAAAAGGAAAGAAACTTGTCAGCAATGGGGAAAAAAGGAAGGTTTAGTTAAATTGATTCACATGGGAAGATATTACTGAAATGTCACTTGGGGGTGGGCAGGGGTATGGAGGAAAGTAGAAAAAGAAAACAACAGAAAGAAGAACAGGAGTAACTTATGGAGCTCATCATTTCCATCTACAGACAGATATGTCAGTAACATTTTGTTGCAAAGAAGACAAATGTAGACAAAAAGCAGTGACACAATATATTGCCAGTAAATGTGCTCATATCTGTGACACTTCCACTGTGTTATATATATGAAGTTATTAACATTACAAAGTACACTCTTAAGTACTCCCTTGATCTTCTATCTTGTTCTACCCATTACTAGTAGTCTTTCTAAAGAAATTAATTAGGAATTATGTCATCCTCCCTTAACTCAACAATCTTCTGTCAATCTTGCCTTTGTTCAGACTGGTTTTCTTATTGTTTGATAAGCTGGTTTTGTCCCTGGACCTGTATGTTTGGTCTGTCGGCTGGTCTTAGGCAAAGGTCCTGACAGTCCTCTGCATGAAAGCCTTTTCAGAGCCATTGTATTGAGGGTCTCTTAAAGGTCTCAAACAAAACAACTTGTAAGAACTCTGTCTCAAGGGATGCACCCAAAGTAGACAAGTAACACAGACAAGGAAGCTCACAAGAGTTTGCTCTGTCTCCTCTTGAGACCTGATGTGCTCTTTCACATTACCTTTTGAATTTCTCTGCAAGGCACAGCAATATATTCCTACTCCTGATGGAGGAATCACAGACAGATTTCATGCTTTTCACTAGAAAGAAAAACAGGAGCTAAAGCAGAGCAGGCTAGATGGAGAACTAAATTACTGAAATGTAGCAGGACAGTGGGTAGGACTGCCACAAGACTCAGTTTTGTGTCATTAAGTGTTTCTTCACTGAAAATTTTCTCAAGTGCAATTTTTAATATAATGAAACCCAGAGGTTTCAAAATGTATTTGGAGCGAGGTTGTCTCAGACACATTCAACTTTTCTGTAAAAGCACTTTGGTAGCAGAGCTGTTGTTAAGAAGCACTTCAGTCGAAGGCAGTGCTTTAGCTGAGATATGTTACTCCAGCCCATACTGCCCAGTGAAAGCAGCTGTATCACCAAAACTCATCTCTATTCTAATTGCTGACTGTATTATGAGGTTATGCAAGCACAGCCAAAATTTCACCAAAAGCTCACGTGTCTGAATCCAAGAGCTCTGTCAGCAAAGTCCGAAAGCATAAAACTGGCTGGAGTACGAGGCATTTCCCTTCTTTTCCCTCATATCCTGCCCTTAAACAGAGGAGACAGATGGGAGGGGAGAAGCAAGGGATGTTATTATCCCACTTAGCAGCGAGGGCGGTGAGACAGCAGGATTAAGTACTTTGTTGCAATTTCCACCGGAAGGATGTGCTTAGCCAAGAAATTAACCACAATTGCCTGAAGTCTGTCTTACCCATACACCATCCTTCTTTCCTTGCTAGTTTAGAATCAGAAGTGCCTATTTTCACTTCAGTGTCTAAGCCCAAGAGATAGACAAGAAAAGTAATAAAAATAATAATGAAATGTAAAATAAGGAAAGGGAGATGGAGAGAAAGGGAAGGAAAAAAAATCAGAGAAGCAAAACAGTCAGTGAGATGCAGAGATGAGTGCAGGCATGTGTGGAAGACACTGAGAAATAAAATCTGGAGAAAAAGAAAATTTAAGGATGAATTTAAATAAGTGAGCTAATATTAGATGTTGGAAAAATTAAACAAAAACTACCTGAAATTAAAGAAGTCAAAAAAAAATTTACAAAAAGGAGTTGAATGGGAATATTTCATAGCTTAAGTTTAACTTACTTCTAGAATCAGTCTAGTAACATTAATTTTTCAGATTATATTTAAATAATACTTGATGGCACATTAAATAGGTAAAGTAGCTATTCTGCATCTGCCAGACTTTATGTTCTTTACTAGGAGACTTCAATGAAAGTATGATTTTTTTTCCCCTAAACTGATAGTAGAGATTCCTCTCACGCCAGTGCTTTCAAATTAAAAAAGAGAAAGGTAATGTATATAAATAGACAGCCAGAGTAAAACTGAGCATTTTTAAGAATTTTTCCTCATATTTGCCTGTAACCTATCACCAGCACATTAATACCTTTTATACCAATAATAAAGGATCTAATTTATATTGATCTTTTAGAAGCTTATCAGCCCCAGGGCATAAGTAGCAACATCCATGGTTTATGGATTTTTGAACATGAAGGCCTGAAAAATGCAAAAATCCTCCAGTCATTTCTTTAGTCAGGATATCTATTCTCTTGTTCTTTTCTAAATGTTATTTAGTGATCTTTTTTCATCTCTTTGTAATGTATGTATCAAGTACCTGAAAATGGGTTTTAAAAATATTCTTTATACACATAGCTCTATGTCCATTTCTCCCCTACTTCCTATATGTTAGCAAAATACATTGTTGAAAAATCTCAGTTATCAGTGTTTCACCCCACTTGGAATAACTTTAAAAAACACAGCAGATACAGAAATGGTTTACACATGAACAAAGAAATCCTCAAGGCCTGTTGGAGAACACTAAAACACAGGTCAGTGCTGAGAGGAATGGAGAAATGCAAAGATACTGAATCCAGGAAAAGAAAACCAGACATAAATTAAAAAATGAGAGCTGATTCAATGAAACTGAAAAGTTGGCATATTTAGAACACTAAAAGGTAGGGAGGCAGGGAGAGATTTCAGTGTAAAAGTATTTCACAGAAATCACTATCCACCACTGTAGTATAAATACCAATAATAAGGTTTTCAGCATAAATGTATCTAGGTTAAGGCTTTAATTTCCAATCAGAATAGTTATAAACTTCAAAGCATTTATAGCTTTTTTAGTGGTTCAGTAGTCTTCCAGTCATTTATGGCTGTAAGCTGGTCAGTTAACTAGGAGAAAGACATAATCCTCTACTAAGGATTTCGGCCTTATAAATATGTGCAGCAGTGGACAGTATACTGAGTTAAACTTCCATTTGATCCAGAAGAGGAAAGCCTGTGTCCTAAAAACTGCTTAACTTTATTTGAAAATCCAACATGCTTTTGAAGATCTTCGTTTTGTATTTACCATTTTGAAAAATACTTGCTGTGAAGGACTGGGATTCAATTCTTTTTAGCATGATTGTTATGAACTGGAAAAGCAGTTGCTGGGAATATATTTTGACAATAATTTGCTAGATAAACTTTAGACTGCCTACAAAAGATGTAGTTTGTTCATTGAAATGGCCCCATTTATTACAGAAGTTTTCAGTGCACATCTTTCAGTATTTTAACAGTTGACTAAGCATCAAGAAAAAACAAATTGCAACAAATTCTGAGCCATCTCTTCATATAATCAGACCTTTCAAAGTAGATACTAATATAGTGCCTTACATTTATATCAAGAAGTTGCTAAAATAATTTACGCATACAGCAAATCAATCACTGTAAATGGTATTTAAAGAATAGCTAGCTTTGTGGAAATTACAGGTGGCTAGGGTTTAAACAGCATGATTTACTGTGTCATTTTGTTTACAAAGGTTAATGGCAGAAACCTCCTTTCAGTTGACTTTGATCGAACCACAAAGACAGAAAAGATCTACGATGACCACCGTAAATTTCTGCTGAGGATTGCCTACGACACCTCAGGGCACCCCACGCTGTGGCTACCGAGCAGCAAGCTGATGGCTGTCAATGTTACCTACTCATCCGCAGGTCAAATAGGCAGCATACAGCGAGGGACGACTAGTGAGAAAATAGAGTATGATGGACAGGGGAGGATAGTATCCAGAGTGTTTGCTGATGGGAAAACTTGGAGTTACACATATTTGGAAAAGGTAAAGCACATTCAGGTTTTAAAAAAATGCTTGGAATTTACGGCAATTGTGCAGCATGCACTGCTGCATACAAAGCAAAAATAGGTAACAGCAGCACATTTCAATTATTCTAAGTATCAACATGTGATTCCGAGGGGAATGTTTCATTCCACAGATATGTAATCATGCTGTAGCTAATCACTAGGAATTGATGTGTTTTTAAATTATTTAGGCCACTGACTAACAAGAAGCATCTGTATTTACCTTTTATCTTAACACTTAAAATAAGGTACAGGGACTATCTGCAATTCAATTCAGTTGAAAATAATTTGTTTGCAAATGCTTTGCTGTTGGTTTTTTTTTCGCTACCAAAAAGAATTCTAAGTAGTTACAGCTATCAATTTGTGCTTGCTATACATTGTAGCATCCAAATAAGCAATAGGCAGAAGATAAGGAATCTTCATTACATCTAACAAGTGCTCAACGATAGCTCTCCTCCTACAAGTATCTATGAAAATCGTCCTTGTGAGATCTCGTGTCTGCTATGTGGAAAGAAAATCCATTTCTTTCTGGGGTTTAAATATATTTCTGTTGAAGCTGTTGCTCAGCAAATACTGTTTACTAGTTACTGCAGACATAATTTATTCAAGACCTATGATACATAATCGTCATACATCAGAAAAATGTCAGAATAATTCCATGTAGCTCCTTTTGATATGAATAATCAAACAATTATTTTGTCTATGTCTCAAAAGCTTACAGAACAAGAACACAGTATTCAGAGATCTCAGGCTATTCAAATTCTTCAAAATCATCTTTAATTGTAGGGAAGAAATTGTATCTCCCATATGTTGTTCTCCTTGTGAGTTAATGGCTCTAAGACAGTTTTGCTTCTTCCAATATTAAACATGGCTTATCTGAATCCATTGACAATCTGCTGTTTAGCTGTGAGTGCTTGATAAAAGAGTGATACAGTCATAACAAGTAGCAAATTATGAATGTGGAACTACTAATTACAGAACC
>JAOXXN010000471.1:38393720-38409347 GCA_026770055.1 Myrmophylax atrothorax
GTGGAACTACTAATTAAAGAACCCCTTACAATTAAGCACACAAGTAAATTAGGTAGGGAGATGTTAACAACATGTAAGGTCAAGGATAACTCAATTAAAGAGGAGATAATTTTCTCAAGTGGGAATGTCACATTTTTGTGAACAAATAGTATCGTATGTGGCAGGAGGGGAGGTACTGCACCATTTGTCACATGGTAAAAATCTGTTCTTAATTTTCAGTCAATGGTTCTTCTGCTTCATAGCCAACGGCAGTACATCTTTGAATATGATTTGTTGGATCGGCTTTCTGCTGTCACCATGCCCAGTGTTGCTCGTCATACCATGCAGACTATCCGCTCCATTGGCTATTACCGGAATATATACAACCCCCCGGAAAGTAATGCTTCTGTTATAATGGACTACAACGAAGAAGGGCAGCTCCTGCAAACTGCTTTCCTGGGGACAAGCCGAAGAGTATTATTCAAGTACAGACGGCAGACCAAGCTCTCAGAAATTTTATATGATAGTACAAGAGTTAGTTTTACTTATGATGAGACAGCAGGAGTCCTGAAAACAGTAAACCTCCAAAGCGATGGTTTTATCTGCACCATTAGATACAGACAAATTGGCCCATTGATTGACAGACAGATTTTCCGCTTTAGCGAAGACGGAATGGTAAATGCCCGATTTGACTACAGCTATGACAATAGCTTCAGAGTGACTAGCATGCAAGGTGTCATCAATGAAACCCCATTGCCTATTGATCTCTACCAGTTTGATGATATCTCTGGCAAAGTTGAACAGTTTGGAAAATTTGGAGTTATATATTACGATATTAACCAGATCATTTCGACAGCTGTAATGACGTACACAAAACACTTTGATGCACATGGCCGCATCAAGGAAATTCAGTACGAAATATTTCGGTCATTAATGTATTGGATTACGATTCAGTATGATAACATGGGACGAGTGACGAAAAGAGAAATCAAGATTGGGCCATTTGCCAACACCACAAAATATGCTTACGAATATGATGTAGATGGTCAGCTCCAGACAGTTTATCTGAATGAAAAAATAATGTGGCGATACAACTATGACCTGAACGGCAACCTCCACTTGCTCAACCCCAGCAGCAGTGCCCGTTTGACGCCACTTCGCTATGACCTGAGAGACAGAATAACTCGACTGGGGGATGTTCAGTACCGCTTAGACGAAGATGGATTTCTGCGTCAGAGGGGTACTGAAATCTTTGAATACAGTTCAAAGGGCCTTCTTACTCGAGTTTATAGCAAAGGCAGTGGGTGGACAGTGATTTACCGCTATGATGGACTTGGACGACGAGTTTCGAGTAAAACTAGCCTTGGACAGCATCTCCAGTTTTTTTATGCAGACCTTACTTACCCAACCAGGATAACGCATGTATATAACCACTCAAGTTCTGAAATCACATCTCTTTACTATGATCTGCAAGGACACCTTTTTGCCATGGAAATTAGCAGTGGAGATGAATTTTACATCGCATCAGACAATACAGGGACGCCACTGGCAGTTTTCAGTAGCAATGGTCTCATGCTTAAACAAATTCAATACACAGCTTATGGAGAGATCTATTTTGACTCTAACCTTGACTTCCAGCTTGTGATCGGATTCCATGGAGGCTTATACGACCCACTGACCAAGCTAGTCCACTTCGGAGAAAGAGATTACGACATCCTGGCAGGCCGGTGGACAACACCCGATATTGAAATCTGGAAGAGAATTGGGAAGGATCCAGCTCCTTTTAATTTGTATATGTTTAGAAATAACAACCCAGCCAGTAAAATACATGATGTGAAGGATTATATCACAGGTAAGAGAAGGTGACTTGATGGCAGCTTGGGGATGCTGGACCTATACACCTGCAATTTAGGAGGAGCGAGATTGTAAGGTAGCAAGGATGGGCAGGGTCCTTCTGTGACCATTTTAACTCATTAACATCACAGAAAACATTCACTGGAAGTTGGTTGATATTTTCTAGGGTAGGCTTTTGCAAGGCTGCTAATGTAAGTTCCCAGTAAGCTCCAGGGCCAGCACAAAGTAATGAGCACATAGCCAGGTGCAGGGAAGGAGTAGGATAGTATAGAAAAAGGAGTGTGAACTTCTTGTGCGGCAACAAAAAGGTGCTAAGGTGTATATCTGAATTCTTAGGGAACCTGTATGCTTTTTTGTGGTTCTAGAGTTAGTGATGTGTAGTGTTTTCCATTACTCTACAAACCAAAAATCTGATTGTATATCACCATAAGGTTATGAAAAATGTATGGCTCAGAGACATTTGATTTTTTATGTTTGAATAGATGTAAATAATCCAAAATATTTTACACAGACAGCACCAGACTACAGGAAGGGCTCAGCCCCACTCACTTAGGAGCTGTGAGACTACTACTCAGAAGAGCATCCTGGGAATCAAGTGGGTTTGCATTAATTCAACAAGCAGCAGCTATTAGATGGGTTGCTAACAGGCTGCCTGGGAGTAAGGATAATAACAGACCTTTGACTCTGTCCTCTTTTAGCAGCACATGCTGTAGGGGATGCAGTTGCAATCAGATTCTTTGTGGCATTGAAAATTATGCACTTAGTTCAGGAATAGTCCTCAAAATACAGTTTGGGTTCTTTTCTTAACATCTTTGATGTATGAAATACATAGACACACACTGCTTATATAACCTTATCATTACAATTAGTAATTTGGCTGACTAGCAGTTTTAGATGTAGAGCCTCATGAGGCATTATCACTTCTTTGAAAATGTTAGAAATTATTTTAAGATAAATATTTTTTATTCTTGTAACATTTGGAAAATTTGCTTCCTTGTTCCCCTTATTTGGAGTTTTCTTAAATAAAAATTACTAGACTTGGTAAGGAGCACTTTGCCAACCTCTGAGGTTAGTATTCATGACAGATAGGGTAGAAAGAGAGGAACAAGGCAGAGCACTCATTATTGCCAAACAATTGTTAATTAATTGCTAGCATCACCTAATTTGTTTATTTTTAACAGAACATAAAATGTATCATAAATAATGTTATCTAATGCTAATTTAGTATCCTCTCTGCTTACTGATGCAATTGTAATACATTTCATTAGCTTTTAATTTCTTCAGTCCAACTTCATCTTGAAGAGGGAGAGATTTCTCTTGAATCAACATAAAATCTCTGCCAAATCATTTAAAAGGTAATTGACCATATAGGTGCTATTTCAGGGGTAATTTGAAGACATTACAATAACACATATATACCAAAAGGACAAGATGTGCCCTGCAGTACTTTTTTTTTAAGTTATTGATAAGGTGCAACATAAAGTATGTTTAGTCTGATCAAGAAGTCCCAGTTAGTTTAGGCTATATTAGAAGGAAATCTCCCTTTAATTGTGCTCCTGTAATTGTTCTGGAAGTCGCCGAGACCTTCAGAATCACTGAAGCCTGCAATGCCTTTCAACTGAGCCTAGTGCAGCTCTTACATAGAACAGATACTTTCTTGTAAGTTTAGAACTGCAAGTTTCCTGTATAGGCTTGCTATTCTAGCTGTAGCACAAATCTAAATCCATAAATATCAAAACAAAGACCATTGAAAAATTTTAATGTTACAGAAGGAAATCAACTATGCCAAAAGCTATTCCATGTAAAAATGGTATGGTTGAAAAATATAGAACAATTCTAATATTTTTCTCTCTTGTTTTTCTTTTAATAATTCTCTTTCAGATGTTAACAGCTGGCTGGTGACATTCGGCTTCCATCTGCACAATGCCATTCCTGGTTTCCCTGTTCCAAAATTTGATTTAACAGAACCTTCCTATGAACTTGTAAAGAGCCAGCAATGGGAAGACATACCAGTAAGAAACAAAACTAACCATACAAATGGAACAAGACAATGTTGCCTTCTATTCAGATCATATTAGGCATGAAAAATTCTGATAGCAAGGGTTACTTGCTAGGTTAAATCTGAACAGTACCTTTATCTACTTTCAAAAGAATTTAAGAAATTACTGATGAAGTTTTTTCTTACAGATCTGCTAAGTTAGGTACCATTTTAAATAAGCTTTTGTTTGCTTTCAGCAATAATAAAAATGCAAAAAGACAATAATCAATGAAAAGAAGTTTAGGACCCTTTAAAGATGTCTAATTTTCATAGCAGAAACTACAGAGATTAGATTTGTACTAACACTCTACTCTGCCTGAAGGCAGAAACTGAACACTGTAGTGAAAAATAGACTGTGAAATAAACAGAAGAACAGGTGATATAAATTATGCATACCAGGCACCATTACAATTTTACTTCTCTTTAATATTAATCGTGCATTATGGACACCATCTTTTATATGTAAAGATAAAATACAGAAAATGAAAATTCCTGAGGGGCAAAGTCTATTACATTACATAAAACCAAAACTCCAGGTGCTTATGAAGTTCTTTAGGAGCAAAGAAAAGAACTTTCATCCTGAAATCCTGCTACAGTTTTAAATTAAAAAAATGTGGAAGTAAAATCTAAATCTGCTATTTAAGAAAATGATATTTACAAATTAAAGTTACTCAGCGATCAAAGATTGATGCCCTCAAAAATTCTATAGTTCTCAGCTAAGAAGGAAGACTTAAGAGACATTAAAATGAGTGATCCCATTGTGATCAGTCCAAAACATCTCTTTTTAGAAGAATCATGATGGAAAATGTTTCAATACTAAAATTATAGGATCTTAAAGAATCTACAACCTAATGTAGACAAAAAAAAATCATTAGAAGGGTGTCCCAGCAGAAGGGAACATGCAGGAAATTACCAGCTTTTTTATTATTATTACTATTTTATTTTTAATAGCAAGGAATTGAGTAACAGGGAAAGACCTTAGAGCACAGCATGAGAGTAGTGTCTCCCATAAGCAGTAGAAGCAGTGAAGGAGGAGCATGGCAAGCGCTCCGGGCAAGGTGGTTGTACTGGGAGATGAGACCTGTCATCAGGCATGGCTGTGAAGAACTATCAGACATTGTTTATTTAGATCCCAAAGGCTAAAGAATGAAATTATCCACTAAGAGCAGCAAAGGCACACGAGGAAGAGAACCAGTTTGGTCAAAGAGATGAGAGCAGACAGCTAGTTGTCAAAAATCTTCAGGACAGAGCTCAGTAACATGAGGAGTGCCAGGGGCATGTGACATGAAAGAGCAAGAAAGGAGTGAGAGGAAAACAAAGATTCAAAATTCTCAGGTAGGAAGAAGCTGCCACTCCATTACTCACTGCTGAACAAGCAAATGCAATGGGGAAACAGAAGTAAACACAGAAACCACTTAATATTGTGAAACATTCTGGAGTGAGTGAGCTTTACGGAGCTCAGAGCATACATGTTAAAAACAAATGTTGCTGTCCACAATATACTTTGAGCTCAGTAGCTTTCACGTAGGATTTACAAGAGCTGAAATCCATACTTACCAGCAAGTGCAGACAGGAATTTGCCACATTCCAGATAGTTGAGAGTCCAAGTCAATTCAGGATTCCCTCAGAACTGTCATCTCCAGAAAAGCTACCCCCGGTGGCAGAGCGGAAAAGCTTTTGCAAATTTTTTGCCGGGCTTTGATTAGCAGCAAGGCTGAATTAAGGTTGTATGAGTCTTAATAACTTCTGCTTGGTCTCCCACCCCAAAATTTGGGAAAACAGAACAGGCTTTTGACTCATTAGTTAGCAGTGTATCAAATGGTTTAGGCAGTATTTTCCTGATGAGAGAGGAGGCCAATTGAAAGTTAAACTGGATCATCATCAGAAGCCAAGTACTCTTTTTCAAAAGTGAGGCCAAAGCTATTTAAATCTTTCTCTGTTTCCTGCTGAGGCAACTGCTAGGGCATCAATACTAGCTCATTCACAGCTTTTTGCTGTTAAGACTGAAGGCGAGACAGATCAGATGTGTCTGTTCCACGCAGCTGTAAGGTCTCATCCCAGCCACAGCTGACCCTGTAATTTGAGCTGTCCTGCTATCTGGCTGCACTAGCCAACCCTTCCTGCGAGCTGCCTCTGCTCTTTCGGCTGTTCTGGCTAACCAGACCAGTTATGCTGGTAATCCCCATTTCCCACCCATCCTCTCTTTTAGCAAGAGTGCATCTGGCATAGCAGGCTACATACAGCTCTTCCCTGACAGATTCTCTTATCCTAGTTTTTCCATTAGACTGGCCCTTTGGTTCTTTTCATTCATTGCCCCTTGTCTTTGCTAGTTGTCAACAAAACACTGCTGTATTCAGGGTTGCATCTGTATGAAGTTCTTGGGGAAAAGCTCTTTTAGGCAGCAGACTGATACCTGAAGTGAAACAGAAGCTCACACAGCTGCATTGGCCACAGCCTTTTAACACATCCCCATTTATCAGTTTCTGCAAGTATTTGCAAGCAAGGGCATCAGTCCCCACTATTCCACCTCACTGGTCTGTACCATTTTCTTGCCTCTCTTTTACTGTAAAGATTGTCATTCCCCTTCTTCCTTTAGCAGCTTGAGGGCTTATGAGAGCTTCCCTGCACTTTGGCCTCAGACTGCAGATACCTGAGAGACTCCTGAGTCAGTGTAAAGAAAGGCTTGTCCCTTTTCTAAAGCACAGCTTCATGACTTGCAAAAATCAGCTTGTTTCGGACGGACTCACGGTAGGCAGGAATCATACTTGAACAAGCTCTGAGGATGAGGGGACACCATAGTAAGATAGCTCTTAGCCATATTAACATGACATGAGCCAGCAGTGTGTGCTCACAGCCCAGAAAGCCAATCATACCCTGGGCTGCATCAAAAGCAGCGTGGCCAGAAGGTTCAGGGAGGTGATTCTGCCCCTCCACTCTATTATGGTGAGAGCCCAGCACAGGAAGGACATTGACCTGTTGGAGTGAGTTCAGAGGGCCACCAAGTTGATCAGAGGGCTGGAGCACCTCTCCTATGAAGACAGGATTAGAGAGTTGGGTTTTTTCAGCCTGGAAAAGAGAAGGCTTAAGAGTGACCTAATGGTGGCCTTCCAGTACCTGAAGAGAACTTACAGGAAGGATGGGGCAAGACTATTTACAAGAGCATGTAGTGACAGGACAAGGGGGAATGGGTTCAAATTGAAAAGAGAATAGGTTTAGGTTAGACATTAGGAAAAAATTCACTGCATTGGAACAGGTTGTCCAGTGATGTTGTGGATGCCCCATCCCTGCAGGTATTTGAGGCCAGGTTGGATGGGACTCTATGGAACCTGGTCTGTTGAAGGTGTCCCATGGCAGGGGGGTTGGAACTAGATGATCTTTAAGAGTCCCTTCCAATCCAAAACATTCCGTGATTCTGTGATTAAGTACTGACATTGCAAGTCTGTCCTATGCAGCCCAGTAAGTAGCCTCTGAAGTTAAATCTGATTTTTATGCAGATTCTCAGGGAGACAAAGAGTAAAAGCAGAGAATATTAGCAAAATTGTCTTGTAACTCAGCATAACAAGCAGTATGTAGATCTAATTAACTCCTTGGCACTGTCAGTTGTGGCATATCCTGTTGTTGTCCATGGGCAGCACACCAAGAAAGCCTGGCTGTTTGGCATTTAGAGGGCTACAGATGGCTGGTAAAACTTCTGTCTGTTCTTGTTTACAGCCAATTTCTGGAGTGCAACAACAAGTGGCGAGACAAGCAAAGGCTTTCCTTTCCCTGGGAAAGATGGCAGAAGTGCAGGTCAGCAGAAGGAAATCCAGTGGAGAAAAGTCGTGGCTGTGGTTTGCCACAGTGAAGTCTCTGATTGGGAAAGGGGTGATGCTCGCTGTCAATCAAGGCAAAGTGCAAACAAACGTGCTCAACATTGCAAATGAGGACTGCATAAAAGTGGCAGCTGTTCTAAACAACGCTTACTACCTAGAAAATTTGCATTTCACCGTGGAGGGAAAGGACACGCACTATTTTATCAAGACCACCTCCCCTGAGAGTGACCTTGGGACGCTGCGGCTGACAAGTGGGCGTAAGGCCCTGGAGAATGGCATCAATGTCACTGTTTCCCAGTCCACCACTGTGGTGAACGGCAGGACTCGTAGGTTTGCCGATGTTGAAATGCAATACGGTGCTTTAGCGGTTCACGTCCGCTATGGCATGACACTTGATGAGGAAAAGGCCCGAATACTGGAGCAAGCCAGGCAAAGAGCTCTTTCCAGTGCCTGGGCCAGAGAACAACAGAGAGTAAGAGATGGAGAGGAAGGTGCCAGGTTGTGGACAGAAGGAGAAAAGAGGCAGTTGCTAAGTGCTGGAAAGGTACAAGGATACGATGGGTACTATGTACTCTCTGTGGAGCAATATCCAGAATTAGCAGACAGTGCTAACAATATACAGTTCCTCAGACAAAGTGAGATAGGAAAGAGGTAACACACTGGCTTAGCTCAGGCTGCCAAAGAGACTGTGTACCAGTGTCTTCTAAAAAGGAGACTAAACTGTTTTGCTGCATTACTACTTGAGCCTAAGCTTACATCTTTGCTCAGATTTTTTCTGTAGCACAATCCAAACAGACTCTAATGAAAAGAGCGCCTTCCAGAAGAATGATACTGCTAATGACAAAACATTTTTTCTCAATGACCTTAAAGGTGATCTGCTTTAAAGAATATGTTTACATATGCATATCGCTGCACTCAAGTTGGACTGAAAAGTATTTAAAAAAAAACAAAAAAGAAGAAAAAAAGAAAATAAAAAGGCCTACAGATTTTGCAACAGGCTGTCCGTTCCTTTGAGGCACTGTATTTAATTAAGATACAGACCATACAGTGTTTTCAAATATTACTGAATTGTTGACCTTTGCTTACAAGAAGTAGTCTCTCTCTTTCTCTCTCTCTTTTCCTCTCTCTTTCTCACTGCATAGGATGTGGTATATATCTGTTAATTTTAAAACGTGGGGCAAAAATTACTGTTTATAGACGACCCAACTGCTTTAAACTGTGCTGCTTTCTAAAAGGACATTGGCACAAGTGACTTATGCTACCATGGGAATTTAATAATGGATTTTACAATGCTAACATGGTTTGCCTTGGGGGGAAAATGGCAAGTAGAATCCTTGTTGCATATAAGCAAAGGAAACCCTGATTTTTTTGTAAATTATGTGAGACAAGTTGTTTATGGATTTTTATATGAATTACAATTTACTGTACATCAAATATTAGTCTCAGAGGAGTTAATTTATGTAAAGTGTTTAAAAAAGTTTATACTTAAAAATAAAATGATAAAAACATGTGCTGTGTGTGATTTTTTTTAAAGAAAAAGGAATTGCACCTTTTACGTTATAGCTGTACAGTATAAAGGATTATATTGTAGAGATATAACAGTGATGACTAATGTCCAAAAGTGTTAATATTTTTGTATTATGTTTAAAGCTGTGCATCTATCACTCTGCTGATAGGATGGGGCACTCCACGAAGTGGCTGGCTGACTCAGACCACAGCTCCCTCCCCTCCCTCTCCTGTCACCCAGGCCAGTGTCACTTCATCAGTCATTGTTAGAAGGCACAGTAACCAAATAAGTCTTATTTATTATGATGGAAGACTTTAACAGGTTGGGTTTTCCTTGTCTTTTTCCAGCCCTAATGTAATAAATAGACATTAATTCATACCAGGTGGGGTTTCTGTTGTTTTTTTAGAAGCTTTGTTTCACAATGGAGAGAATAGTGTCTCAGGTGCTTGGCAAACTGTATGTAGAAGAAGAAGAGGAAATTATGTAGTTTCATCCAGTTATGTCAACTGTCTTCTGTATAATACAGCTCTTTTAGATGTTAAGAACTCCAGATAAGAAGCGTACCTCTGACCTGATGCTACGGAATTGCTCTTTAGGCAGGCAGGCTGTTCAGTAGGTTCATCTCCTGGCCCTCAGCTGGCAGATCAACTCCCATTACTGTGAACACTGAACCTGGGGATGGAGAGGAAGGTCCAGTTCTAGTGCCTAGTCTGCATCTCCACACCACTGCATAGATTTGGCATGCTCTGCTCCAAGGCCCAGTATGTTTGTTGCAGGACAGAACTGAAGTGTGCAGCTGGTTCCTTATAAGAAGCCTGTGGTGGCATCTATGGCATCTGTTCTACATCTTGGCTGAAACCATTCTTAGAGCTTTAGTCTCATGAGCACTAAATTCAGCCACAAAAATAAATATTTTTAAGATGAGACAAAATTGGGGGGTTTTGATGTTCATTGAAATATACACAGTATTTCTACCCATGTATTATAATGACAGAACATAGTAAGTGAACGTGTCTTAACTATGAATGGTTCAAGTGGATGTAATAAAAATAGTTTTCTAACTGCTTTGTATTCTGAGAGTCTATGGTATTGCATACTCTAAATTGCACATTAGAATTGTTTGATAAACAGATTTGAATTTCTCCCAGCCAAGTCTCAACTGAATCTACAGTATCAGTGACATTACTGTATGTGTGTATTTGGTAGAGCATACAGAATTAATTACACATATAATGAATGCTAATCATCTATTAGAATGAAAGCACAGATTAGTTGTTAGTACTTTTACCCTTGAAGTCGAGGGCCCTAAATTTAGAGAGGATGGTATGTCAGACCCCAGAGGCGTGTCATTGATCTACGTATTATTTTTAAAGATGTAAAATGCTAGGTGTTTGCAGTTCTGTTGGGTGGCTCTTCCACAGCACTGTATTTAGCATGCTGTAAGTGCTCTCTGTTGAAATAGGCTCATATTCTAAATTATGTCCAATGTTTCTGTTCTGTTTGAATATGAAAAGCTTGTATAACATGTCAACATTGAAATATATCTTCTACTTGACGCGTACCAGTTCCTTCTCCTTTGTTCTGGCACCAATAAACAACAAATTATAGTATCTGTTGGTGATCATTTTAGATACAGTCAAATCAAGCCAATTAGTAGCCTTGTTAGTAGGTATAATGAGCCTATTTCTTGCTGAAAAAGACTTGTGATCTGGACATGCTCCTGCAGGAAATAGTGACCTTGGGGAATATATAAACAAAAGATCTTTTTAAAGAAAAAATAAGCATAAGTAAAGAAGCATATTACAAAAATAAGAAAAAATGAAAGGAGATTCTAAGTATTTTAGACAATGCCAGTCAAAATGCTATCCTGATATTTTGAGATGTATATTTCGTCTGATTTGTATTGTTCTTTTAATTTGCCTTCTTAACTTTATATGTGTCCTGAATTTTCCACAAATTGATAACTATAGATTGCATCTAGGCTTTCCAATAAAAGCCAACCCAATGTGTGTGTGTGTGTGTTTATATTTGTTTTTCTAAAAAGCTGTATGTCAGATATTGCATCTGTGCTACTGTTTTTCTCATATTGAAGAAGAAAACTGATCCCCTTGTGCTGCTATCGATTCATTCCCCTCACAGTTGGCAGTACCTTTTTTGACTCTGTCCAATGGCCTCATCTGCTAACTCAGCAAAGTGAATTACTCCATGGGATCCCTCAGGTGGCCTACTTTAGAGAAAAAATTAATATACCTCACAAAGCCCAATGTTTTATAGATAAGGAAAGCCAAAGAACAAAAAATCACTTAGAACTGTTTTCTTTCATATCCTCCTGAGTAAAAATATGACAAAAAGTATTTGATTATAAGGAATTAGGTTGGCACTGGTAGTTACATACATACACAGAAGAGATCCTTCAATCTGCATGTAGGTCCACTTTGCAGAAACTGCTGATTTCAGCACTGCTCTACGTCAAGAGACTGCTTTCATTGTAGTTGGAACAGGCAGACTTCACCACACTTACCCTGTAATGACAACCTTGAGCTGGTAACATGTTGATCCAGCACTAATCAGGTCACTGCTTAGCTAACTGTGGCCTAATTTTGTTATTAAAAAAAAAAAAAAAAAGCCAGTAAGAAATCTTTGTATGTTCACACTTGGGAGGTGAGATTTGCATTTGACAAGGGAGAAAAAGAAATGCCAGTTTCCACTGCCACTCTTCTGAGGCACTTTTAATGTGATGGCTGAAAGGCTGTAAGAGAAAAAACACTGAATAAAGTAACAGTTAAAATTGTCTATGATAGAATAGGCTGCATTTGCAGAAAATCAGATGAAAAAATGAATTCTGGTTTGAGGGGGAAAAAAATAAAAAGCTTCTGAAAATGTCGATACCTTGGTTTGCTGCTAACTCCAGAATGGCTTGCTATGGTTATACATAGGGTCAGCTTGAGAACCTTTAAGAAAAAGAGACTAGTGCACAGTTCTCTGGGGATGGCAAAGCAGAGACACTTATTAGAAACAGCTCCTAAGAAGCTTATTAGAAGCTGCCAGGGTTAAAAATAAGCCAAAGCAGAGAGCATCATCTCACAACATAAACTGAACATAGACACAGTGACATCATACCCCTAACTGCAAAGCCACATCCAAACCCACTGAACTGATCAGCTTCTCATCTACAGCCAATTAGTGCTAAGGACTAAATACTCAATGCTTATAAAATGAAATTGATCTTCGCAGACACAGGTTGCTGGGGCTCAGTGATCCAAAACAAAAAAAGACAAAATGAAAACCAGTTAATTGATGGGTATGTGCCAATGTTTCCCCCTGGGGAAAAAAAGAACACATGGTCTATGGCTATCATGCTAACAGAGCTTAAGACTAGTTTTTTCCTCTGAAGTTTTTAGCTTTGTTGCAGAGTGACAATATGAGAAAAATTTAACTCTGTGAGTGCCTAGACTAGACCTATTTAAAAAGTCAAAACACTAATAATAGATAAATCCCTGCTTGTCCCACCAGCCCATTTTTCAGCAAGAGTAACATAAATAATGATGCCAGAGCTTAACTAAGTGCACCACAAAAATCTGAAAAAATGCAGCTTGTCTGTTTACACATCCCAGAAACCGCATATATGTTACCAATCACTAAAAATGTCTCAGGCCTTTCAGGGTGAAGAGATAGTGGAAAGGTTTGTTTGTCATGCCACCTCCTAATCACAAGACACAATAGTGGCTCTTGCAGTTGGCACTGTGAGGGTGACAGAGGAACACGCTGTCTGGCGCTCGGCACAGTCTGCCCTGGTGTAGTAGCCAGATGTGCTGGGGATGGCGGGGGAGGGAGAGCGGAAGGGACGTGCTCTGTCATCAGGTGGTCTGAAATGCAAAGTGTGAGTGAAGTCACACAGTACCACACAAATATTGGCATGAGGATTATCTTAACTGCACTATTCTTTGTACACATGCCTTAAAGAAAAAAAAAAGGAAAAAAAAGAAAAATTAATCCTGGCCTGATTTCTAGCATCACAAATTCCAACTGTGTGCAATTCTGAGCCGTGCAAGGATGACATAAAATGCATCAGTAACTAAAGATAAATAGACTAAATATTGATCCCTACTTCTAAACAAAGCAAGCTAAAACAGTAAACCATCCCTTTCTTTATGTATGTGAGATTCTTATATGTCATTTAGAAGGTAAAGAATAAGCATAATAAGATGGCAGCTCATTAGAGTGTCATGTTTTCACAGAACCTACTTTATTGCAGGTAAATTCTCTTGCTGTTAATTACTGTAACTTCTTAGGTAAATTGAGTAAACCTTTTAATTTACCAAGTTAAAATTCCATCATTGAGGAATATAAATTTCTAGATATGCATACAATACTTTTTCTTACTATGAACTAAGTCAAAGCTATAGTAACATAACTATGCAGCTTAGAGTTAATAGTTCCCACAAAGCTGTCTTAATAAAGCCTTTTGGGATTCAGGAGGAAAAGGAGGAAATTCAGAACCAAAGAACGAGGCTGGAAGGCGACAAGTTTCAACTAGCTTTAGTTACTGAATCACACTTAAGCTGTCGCAGACAGCAGGGTGAGTGCCATGCATTACAGAGGCAAGAGGGAAATTGTTCTCCCAAAACAATAAAGTATTTCCAAATTCCAAGCCCTGGAATAATTTTAAAACTGAAATTATAGAAATGGCTATGTAATGAACCAATTAACCTTTCAGCAATAATAAACTTTTTTTAAAAAAAAAGTGTAAGGAAGCGTAAGCGGAATCAGTTAAGAATTCAAATCTGAGAGCAACTAGAGGCATGTTACAAATGCTGCAGAAAACTCCATCCACTGCTTGTAGATAAGAATTACTGTGGCAAAATGAGCTGGGGAGACCATAATACCAGGACCAGATGCTAATGATCAATTTCCACAATGATGGGAAAGCACACATAAACAACAAAAAACAACACCCCACTCCCAAAAAAAGAAAAAAATCAGTGACACCAATATCTGCAGATGACAAAAATTAATGGAGTGGCAAATAATGGCTAGGACAGAGCAGTCATACAGAACAATAGGAATCATTCGCTGAAGTGAGCCCATTCAAACAAGATGCATTTTAATACTGGCAACTCCAGAAGTAAAATACCTCGAAATAAGAAATGCAAACCTTGCTATGAAAGGTATGTAGCCACCTACAAGAAAGCAGTGACTGGAAAAGATTGAGGAGTGCATAATGGATAAATAACGCATTGTGAGATTCCAGTACAGTAGTGGTGGCAATGAAGAGCTCTTAGGGGTGGAGAAGCTTAATGAGATTACTGGCCTTGTTAAACAAGGGAAATAGGAAGGCAGCGTTATCTCTACATATGGTGCCAGCAATACCACTCCTGCATACAGTCCTGACGCATGCATCTTGAAAACACTCTTAAAACCCTGGAGAGAGAGCAAAAGAAGACATCACACATAAATCTGAGTCTTGGCAAAAAAAAAAATCTTGGAGAGATTTTAACAGCTCACCACCACCAGCACACCACACCCTCCCTACACTAGCCCTCCTCCCCCACAAAAAAGACACAAGGGATTCATGACAGTAGTGTTTAAATGCCTTCACAGAAAAAAACCCACAAAGTGCTTCCGAACAGAAGGAGGGAAGAGGAAGCAGGTGGGAATGCAATTCTGATAACTATAGGAGAAGTAGTTTCCAGAAGCTTTTGACAAAATGGGCAGCTCTTTGGAATTACATATAATGGATGGAGGTGATGGGAGTTTAAACCAGATGACAGCACCATTCGTTTAGCTGCACAGGAGACATCAAAGTGAAACTTTTCTAACTCCGGTAAATGCTAGGCCAGTGGGTTTGGGTTTGTCTTCTCCTTATCACCTGAAGCCAGTAAAGATTACTCTAAAAGTACCAAGTCCTAAAAAGGAGAGTGCAAGGCTGAGGCACTTTAAAAACATCCCCTGGTTTCCACAGCAGAGATACCTTGTTCTATTCCCTTTTATAGCAGCCGATTACTAAACCAAACCTCCTCACTCTCTACTAACATAGCCAACTAGCCACATTTATGTCTCCAAGGCACCCAGAGGCAAGTGTTCAGGTGAAAAAAAAAAAAAAGAAAGAATAAAAACTTTGTCTTTGCCAACGCTGACCGCGCAGTACCCTGAGCGCAGGTTGCCCTCCGTGCCCGACGCTCCCTCCAGGTGTTCCACGCTCCGCCGGCCCCGGTGCGGAGAAAGCACCGGGCACAGCAGAGCTGCTGCCCTGCCTCACCCGGGGGGGCAAACTGCTCCCTCCGCGTCGTGACCCGCCTCATAGCGAAACTCGGGCCGAAGCGAAGGGATTGAAAATGCGCTCCCAGCCGCAAACATGCCGCTCCCCGCCCGGGCACGGCAGCCGGCACGGTGTCCGCGCCGGGACCAACACCGGCTCCAGCAAGAGCGGGGCCCCT
>JAOXXN010000471.1:38410860-38429504 GCA_026770055.1 Myrmophylax atrothorax
AGGGCGGGGCGGGGCGGCCGGCGCGGGGTTGCCGGGGCTCTGGGCCGCCATTTTATCGGCCCGGTGGGCCCCGGGGTTTGAGCAATAGCAATGAATCAGCCCTTCAGTAAACAAATAAATGAAACATACATAATGCTGCCCTTAAGACGCCGTGCCCCCTAGAACAGCACCCGCAGCATGGCAGCCGGCTGACCCGAGCGGGGCAGGCACGAGGTGGGCCGGTGCGGCCTCGTGCCCCTCTGCGGTGTCCACGCAGAGCGCCATTCCCGCGGGCAGGGCGCAGGGAGCAGGTGCTCCACAGGGGCAAGAACTGCAGTGGGTCCCCGTGGTGCTGCCGCCCCAGCGCAGGGCCCGCTGGCTGGCAGGGCACCACTGCAAGGCTGGGTGAGGAGCATGCTCATACCACCTGGTTCGTTTTCAATCATGGCCAAAGGGTGCCAGCCTGACGGCTGGTGCATCCACTCAGTAAAATGCATGGGGTTGGTTTTCGGTTTTAACTGCACAAAAGGTTATTTACAGATGACTTTCACCTGGAGCCAGTAACATGGAACAGCCAAGGGGACAAGTGCTCCGACCCAGGAGAGCGTGACATCCCCACAGCATGGGAGGGGGGGGACGACAACGCTGCCACAGCCTCAGCCCCGTGCTGGGCCAGCAACTGCTGGGGAAGAGCCACCCAGGACGAGGGGAAGGGCTGGGGCTGGGCCACGATGGAGGAGATGAGCTGGGGCCGGGCCAGGATGGAGGGAGGGGAAGGGCTGGGGCCGGCCCAGGATGGAGGGAGGGGAAGGGCTGGGACCGGGCCAGGATGGAGGGGAAGGGCTGGATCCGGCATTTCGCACCAAAGCACGTGTGTGCACGTGAGCTTGCAAAGTTAATTTGTAGTTTTTGCTCCTCAATAAATCAAGGCATACGCCCCTATAAATTCTGCTCCTCAGGAAGAAAAGAAGAAGGGCAAGAACTGCGTGGAGTAGAGAACAGGGCTATTTTTGTTTTCAGTGCCAAGAGCACATCAGTGACACAGTGCTGTGCTGGGTCAGGCCTTCACCCTCTGCTAAGCTAATACCAACAACTTCTTCATTTAAAGGGCAGATAGTAACAGTGGGGCCCCCTTTGCATTATTCTGCCTTTCTTTCTGCCCATTGCAATAGCAGGAGCCTCTGAAGGAGCTGCACTAATTAGTTGCTATTACACTTCTTGGGTGGCTGAAAGAACATACTGCCTCTGACCTCATGCTTTGCAATGTACCTTAACAGCTTATTACTGCTATTGCATGGCAGCAATGGTTCATTTTATAGTTACTTTGAAAGAGCCATTCCGCTAGTGCTGAAGAATAATCCAAGACTAATGCAGTCGCTCCAGAAGACTGCTGTTAAACTGTCTATAACCAAGTGTCCAAACGCTGCACAAAGCTGTTTCATTTGCTTAACATCGACTCACTAGCAATTAATATGCCTGACATAACAGCACACTAGAAGGCCCATAAAATCTCTAGCAGTAGGGGAGTAAAATGATTATAACTTTTTTTTCTTTTTTCAATAATACCAGACTACAGTTTGAGCACTGTAATCTTTTCAAAGCAAGAAGCTGAGCTGCATCTGAACAGCTGTTGTTTACTGAAGCAATAATTAGCAATGAACAAGTCAAAATACCTGCTACCTTCCAAGGAGCTTAGTGGACACTTGCACCCTGTGCTTGGAAGCAGAGATGCTCTCAGCTTCATATGTAGACTATACTTAATTAAAATCTCACCTAACTAACTTTAAAAAAGAAAATATTTATAATGGCAGTGTCAG
Source organism: Myrmophylax atrothorax (assembly GCA_026770055.1). Taxonomy (NCBI): domain Eukaryota; kingdom Metazoa; phylum Chordata; class Aves; order Passeriformes; family Thamnophilidae; genus Myrmophylax; species Myrmophylax atrothorax. The sequence goes on from JAOXXN010000471.1 coordinate 38,412,657, forward strand.
CCAGCCCTATGAGTACAAGTAATCCCATGTGAGGCACACTCTGCAGCTCATACAGGGTATCCCTAAGACAGTAGTTTTCAGCTGGTGAAGGACAGGACATGCTGCAGGTCGGGAATAGGACATTCTGCAAATAAGGTGTTAAGTGCAGTCCTGCATAATGTGCCCAACTGGCTCCACGCAAGGTCAAGCTGCTTTCTGCTCTTGGGACTGACACCTCTGGGGAAGCATGTCTGCAGAGCCATTTGTCACGTCTGCAAGTATCCCGGGTTTTTAGCTTAGTTTGACAGAGCAGTCGACCAGAAGTAAGAGACAGGAGGAGGGCTGCAGAAGAGAAGGGAGCAAATCCGTGGCCATGTTGAAGATGGGCCTTTGAATTACACACCAGGATGAAACCTAGAAATTTCTATGTTCTTCCATCTGTGGGAAAATCAGTGGGGAAAAAGCAAAGCCATCCCACAGTAGCCCCTTGTTTCTTGATTAGGGCTTGCATATGAGTACATATGAGTTTGCAGCCAGGAGTTTGAGCCTGAGTGTTACATAATGTCAGCTCACATGGTAACCACCTTTTATCTGACAGTGGCTGTATATGTACACATCCCCCTGAGACTGAATGAAAACATGGGCATACATCCCAGGTAAGGCTCAGAATTTCGGGTGCCAAATGAGGTTATAGCTAAACCATTCTAATGGCCTGGTACTGTCCAAAGGGACAGTCATGTGCCTTTCGCCCACCTCTTCCCAGCCAAAGCCTTCCGTCACTTGTGCCAGTATCTATGTACATCTGAACATGATGGGAGCCACTCTGAGGATCTAAATGCCCTCCTTCCCAGAGATTCATTCTGCATGGGTCTGATCTCTCTGGTATGCCTTTAGGCCTCATGAGAGGAGCATTGCTCTGGGCCCAAGTGACAGGATAGGAACGTGCAGGCAGGCTTGGTGTGAAGGGAAGACAGGAGCAGGACGTCACTGACCAGACTCAGTTTAACAGCTGTCCCATAAGAGTTTCAGTCACCTGTTCCCTCCATGGCCCAATAAATATTTAATTACTTGGTTAAAGATGAAATAGAACTAACTAAAAATTGAGAAAGCCATACCTCATGCTAGCAGTAGCATCCTGGATCGCTCACCATCTGAGCATTAAAGATGGAAGTTTAAGTCTCCAGGCTCTCAGAGCACTGAAGCAGTCTCCAAGGTCCTGGGGAGGGCTGCCAGCTGCACTAGGGGAAGTGGGATGCTCCACAGACAGGCGTCTGCCCTGCTCCAGAGATTCCTTCTCCTGCGTGAGAAGACTTGCCTGCCAAAACTGATAGGTACATTTCCACTAACAGTTGTCAAATCAGTGGCTCCTGACTAGAGAAAATAAAAACATTTTGACAGAAAATGCCTGACCAGCAGTACACAATAAGGCAGAAGCTGACTTGTCTCATTACACCTGTAGTGCCTTAGAGCTCCCTTTTCTGTATAGTCAAGGTGTCCTGTTGAGAAGGAGCTCTGATGTTAGAGACACAGGGAATTGGGACAGCCAGTCATGAGCTTGAGGAGTTTCAGTTATGTGAAAGAAAATATACTTAAAAGTGAAATAGTTTGTCAGAATTACACTTTTTTATATTATTAAGTGATTCCTAGCACTTTGGTCATTGGGAATTCACCTAGAGTCACTAAGCTAGATAAAAAAAAAAAAAAAAAACAAGCAGAAAGCCAGTATAGACCAGACAACAAACCAGTACAATTTGACTGGATGAGTTTGGCAAAGTAAGAAATGGCAAACAGTGAGCATGATTTTAAATGACATCTTCCAGATTTAGATGATAGGAACCTAACTGTCCTTTCAGCGAACTTTGCCACCCTGGAGCTTCAACTGCGGAAGTTGTCATTTTAAAATAAACATGGTGATATTTACATAAATGTAAATAAAATCAAGCCACAGCATGCCATATCTTTCAGGTCTATTAAGACATACCACATGTGGTGCTGTGAGGCACAAGGCTAAATGAGTTCAACAACCCAAGAAATAAAACAGTGCCCTCAAGGTGGCTGGCCTGGGGTGTTATTAAACAGAAACCTGCAGTATCTGAAAGAAGGAATTTGAATTTCCTTATTTTTGTTGGCATGTGCATAAATCACTGCAACTCAGTAAAGAAACCGTTTTTTTCCGGAGTCCTATTTCTTTTCTCAGTCAGTGCAGACCAGAAACCCTGAGCTGCAGATGTGATGCTAGGTGACAAAGGGAGATGCAGAGCTGATAACCCATAGCTAAAAAAGGCTGCTGAGCCTGGATCTTGCAGCCCACACATTGCATCTGACCACACTGTGCCTTAGCCCACCAGAACATGCAGCCAGGAGGGCTCGAATAAAAGCTCATCTATACACAGAGGGTTCAAGCTGTAATGGTGCTGTAGGAATTCAGGTGGCACAAGGCCCTTCAAAAGGTTCATACAGGTTCAGCTGCTGTGACTAATGGGATTTATACAACCTTTGATCAAAACAGTCCCATTGCCAAAACATTTGTACTGTACAAAATTTGTAAGACCAATTAGGATATGACAACAGTTCCAATGAAATTTCTGGGTAGTGTTGCAGGGTTAAGAGTTTTAAAAAAGACAAACCCAAAGCCAACTGCATATTACAGTAAAAACCTGCCATTACTTATCAGTTAACTTGAACAGTACAGTAGTTATTGGTCAGATATACCCCAATTCAATACCCCCACCACGAAACTGCTTGTGTAGCTTATCTTTTTAGTAGGGAGGAGAGGCAGAGGCTGTAGAGGTGATGGCTTGAGCAGCATAACCTTGGCTTTGTACCGTCTCCCAGACCAGAAGCCTCTGGCACACAAGAGGAAAAGGCACTCAGCTTTGCTTCCTGCCCAGAATGATCCTTAAAGTCGGTGCCTCAGGGAGCAGTCTCTCTGCACCACATTGCAGGCTTGGGTTTTCAAGACCTTGCCCTGTGAACTTCCTTCAAGGTCTTGCCTGGAAAAATCTCAAGTCACTACTCAAGCTCCTGCTGGGGCATAGGTACCAAGCCACAGGCCTGAGAACACCTACACACACTACAAGCTCACAGCAGCAGCAAACAAATCTTGTTAATGGTATCTTGATAAGCTGCATGCCCAGAGAATGTATAACTTTCTTGGGCTAAGAAGCACCATTTAAGAGCTTTCTTCCCATTTATTTTAGAACATATTCTCTGGCTATGCTGCTGGGGAAAGCCAAGGTGAAGCTGTTATCTCTTGCCCCTCACAACTGTCTGGTTCAGGCTGTAATAACTCTGGAGCGGTGTCTGTCTCGGGTATTGCCCTAGGCTGAAGTGAGAAGTTTCCTAGGGTGAAATTCCACAATTACCAGCCCATGCTCAGTGCTCCCGCTAGGCAAGCTGGCCTCAGAAACAGCAGTGAGAAGCTCTTGAGAGCCTATGCACCTTCCAAGGCCACAGTGCCTGTAGTATTTCATACTGCAGGGGTGAAGAGGAGGGGAGAACAACAGAGGTTCTTAATAAAACTTAGTTCTTCTGAAACATCACTCTTTTAAGTGCTCATAACACTGTACGAAAGAAGCCAAGCTTTATCCCTGTTTTACAGAGATGATAAGAGTTACAGACACAGCAGGCCAAGGGCAAAGCCACAAAACAGACCCCAGGTCTCCCAGTTTGAGCAGGTCTAATGGTGGGAACAGGCTGTCGGCATGGGAATCACTTACTAAAGACTGTCTCCACAAAGGAACTGACATTTTAGCACTAATTTTAAAAACATTTCCACCAACATGGAAATGGGATGCAGTAGGAGACTTAAGTGCTGATGTCATTCTCATGAAAATGAGACTTGAAACAGTTCCCCATAAGAGCCTCAAATGTCAATTGTATTACAGCTGCCTTTCAAGATGCATTCAAGCCAGTTTCCAAACATCAGTTGAGAAGCTTTTCATAGTCAGGCATGTCTTCAGCCAACCAGCAGATGTTCTTAGGAAGTTTTGCACTTGTGTGAGATCCTCTGGAGAAAAAGGACATCTTCAAAGGGATGACAGTATCTACTTCTGATTAAAAGCCTAGCTTAGTATGCTGCTTGATCACCACTGGGTGCATCTCACCTAGCACATTCTGATCAGCAGTGTGTTGATTCAGAAAAAATATTTTTCTTGTCATGTTAGTTTATATGGAATTTAGGATTTTAAATGGTTCTTGACTGAAACACAAGCACCTTGCATTCAGCAGAGACAGCCCTGGACTGACTCTACTCTGAAACAGTCACTCCTACTCTACACCTCCTGTCTCAAGGGTACGAAGAGTCATGTCAAAGATCCTCTAGTTTTCCACTGACAGCGGTTGATGGAGTGACCTGGCAATGGTTAGCTATCAGCAGCTTCCAGACTTAGGGTGTGTGCCTGGGGAAGCCCAAGTCAAAATTTATTGCCAGTGTTGAATGCACCGCCACATTTACAACTCTCCCATTTTGTGCTGCACCAAAAGCTGTGCCACTATAGCAGGACCCTGGGCTTCTCACATTCCTGAACAGTGAGCAGAACATTGATTCAAACCACATTGTAAAAGAAGTGACCTATGCTTCTGTATTTTAAACATCAGATGTGATTTCCTTATGAGCTACTACCAAAGGCTTCCTATTTTCTAGGCAACCTGCCTCTATTGTTCTTCCATAGAAGAAGCTTCTCTGCAACATCCCTTGCAAAGGGTTGCCTCTGTCATTTCTCCGTCTGTCCCAAGGGTATTGGGAGTCCAGCCGGATTCCCACATCCCACAGCAATGCTGGCTTTCTGAGTGATTTGGGAGCCTGTTAGAAGCCTGCCTGCATGTTCACATAATATTAGAAGAGTAGACCTCAGCTGAAGCATAAAGGTTTGTCTTAATTAGCGCAGGGGTTTGTACCACTTCTCTGGGGAGAAAAGAGGGAAATTTCTTCCCTGTAAGTGTGACTACTATTCAGGCTAAGTTGTAAGAGAGCATAAAAGCTGCTCCCACTGTGTAGGCAAGTATAATAATGGTATGGACATGAGATGCCTGGAGAGACATTTGGTATGGATTGAAACGCATGTAAGCTAGAGAGCCTGACACCTAACGGAAGAAGGGCCAATGAAGGTCAAAAAAATTATGTTGGGAATCTCTGCACTGCTTTTAAACTAGAAATGTTGCCTGTTGCTAGTGGCCTTCGGTGTAGTTTTCACTGTGTTCATATGGTAGTTATTCATTGTTGGGTAATTATCTTGTTTTATTTTTCTATTTATTTATCAAATAAATCAAACTAATAAAATTCCAAACCATGATTGCCATGGGAACACTCCAACAAGGACAGATGCAGTGTATAGCTGCAAGGAAAGAAAGCAGGCTTCAACTTTATTAAATTATACACAAGACAATCAATACAATTTAACACAAACAACCCTTGCAGGCTCTGCACTAACTATCCAGAGGGCTCAACTAGTAACTTTAGAGATGCTTGCAACACCAAATCTTAACAACCGCCATGCCAAGCTTCTATAAGGGCACATGGTCCAGAATGCAGTCTTTCTTGCCCTTCCCTCATGTCCCGCTAAAGAAAATCCCAGAAATCACATAGTCTACTTTTCCACACCATAGACATGCCAGGTATTTTTCCCTCCCTAAATCCACTAGATCTGTGTTGAATTCTGGTTCAGACATTCCTAGAATTTGCATTGAAAATTTAGTCATAGTTAAAATAATACATTTAAACAAAGTAAACCAATTTCTGAAAGCAGAAATCAATTGCAGACAAATCTACATTGTTGTTTAGTTTAACTTGGTCACTCTCTCTGCAAAGATGGATGACAACAGACAGGAAAATAGAAAGCAGAGAGGAGATCAAAGCGATAAAGGGCCTACAAAGCTCATAGCGATTTTTCTTCTTAATTTCCTCATATTCAAGGTAATGCCACTGAGAAGAAGCCAACAAAAAGAATTACATGCACTGCCCAGACTGTATTTGAAAAAGGCAATCTCATCAGTCCTGATTCTTTCTATCGCTGGCAGTCAGTGTTGTCTTTCTGGATACTGCAGAGAGAGAGGGTGCCAGGCATTTGATTAAGCCAGATCACAGTCTCCTTAAGTCCCCCAGCTGGGAACCATCTGGCAGGAACTCACTCTGTGCAGGTCATCCTTTCTATTGCAGTGCCTTCCCACCTGCCAGAGTGCTGTGATTATCCTCTCTGCCCACATCCTCTTAGACTTGTCCCAGCAGTGCTGACAAGACACCCCCTCACCCCTCATTGCAGAGTCAGGAACTGGACCCATCTCCCTTCTGCACTGGGCATCCTGAAGCAATCCTAAATTCTCTTTTCTTTATTTCTAGTTGCTACTCATGACAGTTTTTAAGGAATCAGCTTTGTGGTTAAACAATACCAAAACCTTTGCAGAACAAAAGATAATGTTTGTTTGCTTTGATCCCTCTACCCATACTCTGCCTCATTCTGGAATTATTCACTATTTCATTTCCATTACCAGCCATCATCATCTCCAGTCCCTGGTGCAGCACTGAGTGTGCAACTTCAAAACAGGCAGACACTGATCTTCCCTATTTAAGCCACCACTGGGTGATACCTCTTCTAACATTGTTTGTCCAGGTCAGTCATCCAGCTTCCACTCACACCCTCTTGCAACATCTCAGGACAGACTTAATGTCTTTTCGTTACCTACTCAACTAGAAGAAATCCTATGTGGTGCCATTCCTTTCCACCCATTGCCCTGCATACAAAGGCATAGGTGCACTTAGATAAGCTTTCTTCAACTGCAGGAATGGTGCCTTCTTTTGTGAAATGCAAAAAATCTGCCGGCTGTATTGTATTATTCCTATTGCACTTCTCAGCTCCTTGCGTTCTCAGTCACCATCACATTGTACACCAGAGTGACTGGCAAATTATGCCACTGCTTCAGTGGAAGGAAGGCTTGTGATTGTGATGCATTGAAACAATCTTTTACTTAATAAACAAATGCCACTCCAACTTGGAAGGAGAGTTTCTGACTAGAAGTTTGTGCAGACTGAAGCATTTGGTGTTAAAACTGTTGCATCCTTATTCCAACCTATTTAGCATGTTGTTTATCTCTCATTTCCTCCTCCATGAAGTATTAAAGCACAGGCTTAAGTGTAATATAGTTATTGCTAACAAGATTGTGTTTACTCTCCATGGCAATGCACAAGGACACAGTTACAGATAAATTGAGCACTGCCTGATTTACCTTTACCATACAAAGTTATTGCAACCTGTTCATTCTCCTCTCTTCTGATCAAATAGTTTTAGGTAATTTAAAGTAACCAGTTGTTTCCTTTCTGCTTAACCTTCTAAAGTATTTCATCCTTGAGGCTGAATTACTGAGGAGTGGCATGTGTTAGGGAGTTTTCCAGAGTTTTGGTTCACTGTTCTTTTTGTTGAACGTCATTATGGCCAGCCTACTATCATAAATGAGACATCATCATCTTATGAGTGAAAAATGTTTCTTATTTAAGCATAGGGCTGTGATAAATTTTTCCATACAAAATTGTTGTTTTCTAATCAGTATGGCAAGGTTGGTATCATTTAGATTGCTAAAGTATGTCTTTGAACCAAAATATGAATATGTATTTTGTCACAAAATCAAGGTAAAATGTTCTGTAGCAGCAACTTGATTGTTCAGTGGCAAGGCGTACATTTTTGATACCAATTTAGCTAAAACCAGTGACTGACCCATGAGGAAGGCAGCCTGCACTAGGAACCTTAGGAAGGTGCTTACTTGCTTCATTGAAGTATTTAGTTCCAATGAGGACTGTCCTGTCCAGGAAGTCAGGATGCTTGCAAAGAGCAGAGCAGAGTCAATAATAAGTACTATTAAAGCATTGTCAAATCTGAGGACATGTTGATCTGGAACCTGACTTTACAATGACTCCTAGACTCAGCTTGGAACCAAAAATCTAAGCTCTGAAAAGCCTTGAACTCCACCAGTTCACATCTGGGTCCAGTCAGGCCACTTAAGCCCATTTCCATGCAGAGGCAAACTGAAAGGCATGTGGTATGTTGGGGAGACAAACCACAGATGTTTATTGTGCTCCTGTGCCCTTAGCAATTGTTTTAATGGGTTGGAGCTCCTGTGAGACCATTTGACTTTTGCTCATGTCTATATTGTTCTCTTATAATGCTGACTGTGCACGAGCCTGGAGCTGTCAACAGTCTGCTTCCAGTGTTATTTCAAGACAAGAAAAGTGAAGTGACATCTGATCTGCTGAGAGGGGATGGGGTGGGTGGTATTTTTAAATTTTAAAGCAAAAAAACCTGTATGGAATCAATATTACAATCAATGCCTTCTGTCCCTTTAGAAAGCACAGCTTAGTATGAAACACAGGCTTCCTTTTTCTCTGTTGCAACAACTATCCATTAAAAAGACTAGTACTTACTTTGCCAAGACCACACTGTCAGTAAGTGTTTTGAAGCTCTGCAATAATGATTATTGTGCAGTATTGCATTTTAATAATTCAAATAAACCATGGAACATTATGATCTCTACAGCTAAGTAAATACTCGTTGCAACTCCAGCCTTGGAAGGCATCCTCCATTTCAGTGGAATGCTCTCTTTGCAGAAATGAGCATTTTGAAACCACTGCTTGCCTTCACAACAAACAGTCCTGGCTGCTGCTGGTCACCTCTGGTCTGTGCAGAGGAGAGAATCTGTTTGTGAAAATCATCATCATATGAGAACTGCAGTCAAGTGATTTTTTTTTGCTGTCTGTTGTACGTAAGACCTGTGCAAGCAAGAGGATCCATCCATACATGTCAGGCATTTAGCTCCTTTCCTTTATTCTTCAATCACTGAAATAAAATTTGGAACTGGAACCTAGACAATGCCAGCAAGAAGTACCTGCCTGTTTCAGGCAGGAGCGACACTACGGCATTTCATTTTTAAATGGGGCTACAGGACTCTGGTTGAACACAGAGAATATTGGGGTGAAGTATTAGCACCATAGTAATACTAGTTGCATATTAGTTCCATAGTTCTTCTTACATCCAAGGTTCAAACTTGGAAGAGCAGGAAAGGGCAGGCCTTCCTTTCTCTTTGAGACAAAGCACAAATGGCGAGAGAGGCTTTCTAAAGGGCACTAGTGAAGGATGAGTGGATCAGGAAGACAAGAAAGACTCAAGGACAGTGGAGGTGAAGAAATACTACAATTTCCCAAGGATGAGTAGAGCCCTCCAGATAAGAAAAGAATTAGACAAAATTAAGAGAGAAAAATAGAGGTTAGGAGTGATAAAACAAGTGTAATTACTCAAAGGAATTGGTTTGGGGGCAGAAGAGTTAGCAAACGTTGCTTAGACTAGAAAGTGCATTGGAATGGCTGTCAAACATGGATGTCAGCTATGTAAAATATGCTGTTGGTATCATTCATCTGGACTAACACAAGGCACACAAATTCCCAGATCTCCCTAGCCACTACTACTTGTGAGGCATGAGGGTTTCACTTCCCATTTTGCCCTAAACACGCCCTTTTGCGGCCACTGAGATTTAGATAGGAACAGAAGTGCAAATTCTCAGAAAGCAAATGAAAAGGTTTTCTCTTGCTGAGGATAGTAAACATTTTTTTTTCAGTTCTTACACAAACACGACAACACAGAGGCTCATTTCACTATTCTCTGCCTTAAAAGTGCATGTATTTTTGTGGCACAATTATACTACTAAGTTTGGCGAGGCTGCCTGATCTATTTAGAGTGAAACAGTAAAGACAAAGGACATTTACTAATCTGCTAAATAATTTAGCTGAAGGATCTCTCCATTGTTATGCATGTAGATTTCTACAACTGACCCTGAAAAGATAAGGTTCTGTTAGATGGAATACTATCAGATCTAGAATCACTAATACATCCCTAGAAAATGAAAGAAGAAGTTGCTGTCTATTAAAGTGCAACAAAACTACTAAACAGGAAATGGCTGACTGGCTACAATAAATCAAAGCTTAACAAGCCTTTCAATCTCTGTGGGTTTTTATTTGTAGCACAGAACTCAAATTTACATAAGTGTTCTTTACTGTCTGCTGGGACAAACAGAGCCCTGGTAGGCACAGACACAATTCCCTTGGCTTCTGAGAAGTCAAAGTAGCCATGCTTTTGAGGAATGTGTTGCTCTGACAAACAGCAGAGTCAGAAGTACTCTATGACAGGCAGAAAATTTGCATTTCCATTAGCAAGGCCTTTGTCAAATAAAATCCCTAAAGGCAATCAAGAATGTGCGTGGAAGGAAAATGCAGTGTATTCATTTACCACCCATCATGCAAACCAAAAATTTTACAAAACCCCAAACCTGTATCGCTCAATGAAACAAACATAAGTTAAGGTAAAAGATAGAAGGGAAAGATTTACATTCCAGGTGGGCAAACAATAAGGGGATAGTAATTCATGCATGCTTTTGTCACTGGATAGCCCAGAAAAGAAATGCTGTTAACTTGGTTGGCTTGCTGGTAATTTATCAAGGACTCAATTCTTCTACCCTGTTCAAAATTAGCAGCTCCTCAAGTAATGACATTAAGATGTACTAAGTTAGGGCACAGGAACGAAGCTGAGTCTTCACCTGAGTCACTTTTCTCTCTTGAAAAACCTGGCCTAGATGCTCGACTACTTGGAAAAATGAGCCAAATTTTTACATTTTAAAGTTTATCAAAATATGGATACATTTTAAAGGATAGCACTTCATCTTTTTGGCTGATGTCTTTTAGAAATTAATGAAAATATTATTGATTTTAATGAGGTTCCTCTTATTTTACACTGTGAACTCTGGTTTTCACGGATGAAATTCTCACTAGAAATTAACAGATCAACAGTGGAGTTACAGGTAAAACAAGATACTATTTAATGTGAATAAAAATGTCATAAATTGGTCCTAAGTTTAATTTGGCTAGCCTTAAAATACATCAATACTATCACAACTAACCCTTATCGGTTTAGGATGTCTGTATGCTGCATTAGTTCTTCATTTATATCCAGATATTTATCATCAAGTGTCACTTTATCTTAAAACTGATAGAATTAAATTCATAGATTTGGCATGGAGAATCCCCAAAGAAAAACAATAATTTATTAGTTGATCTTTGTTTTCCCAGCAATGTTTATTTCAGGAGAATGTGAATCATAAAAACTATCTTAAGACCATACATAATGATTTTTTCCAAATCTAACTAGTCTACCAGTGTATTTTTGCCTGCCACAGCCCATCTGACCAAGAGCTCTCCCTTTCCTCAGCATTACTTTTGCTTCTGACAGCCCTCCCTTTATTCTGGTGCACATGGCTTAGAGCATGCTGGCTGAGTTCATTGCAGTCCTTACCAAAATTTACTTTAGCTTAACTACATTCTTGAATCCGTGCAATGCCAGCAGTTTCCCTGGACTTCTACACTGAGATGTGGAAACAGGATCTCAGCTCTGAGTCATTGAGGGAGAACACTTCTGCACATGTGCACTGTCAATAGCTTTAGGAGAACCTGCATTCTCTTCACCAAGTCAGCTAATGAAAGTACACTTTTTTCACCAAGAAGTCTTTCCAGAAACAGCTCAAATACTTCCATACTCCTTTTCATGCAAAACTTTCACAGGTTGACCCTATAGATCACACCTCTGACAAGACAGCTGCCAAGTAAAATTACAGTAATTCTTGATCAGGCATTCTTCTAATTTATTCCTCCTTCTGTATACAGTCACGTTGTGCTGGCACATGTCCCTGTGTGGTGCTCGTAAACTATTCCTTCAAAAAAACCCCTAAAACTTGGCCCCCACCAAAATAGACATATTGAAACAAAGGTTATGATTTACTGGGCTTCAGAAACATAAGTCTAAAGAGTATCTCCCCCTTCAAAGGGATTTCTACTCTAAAGTCATCTATGAGCTTTCAGAAAGTTTTTCCAGGAATAAATGAATATGTTGTGTGACCATCTCATCCACCCGTAAAAATCACAACCCTACCAGAGTGAGAGTGCATGTTCTGAGCTGCAATCAATATATCCATGATGAAGCTGCACTTTCTTCAAGCAGTATCTGCCTAGATGAAATAAAGAACTGAGAGACCAGACTCACCTGACTAGGCAGCGCAGCATCCTATTTTCTAGTTGTTCAGAAACAGGTGCGAATTGCTTTCATTATGCTTTTATAGAACAGTGGGTTTTCTATAGGCTCTACTAAGTATTACTTTCTAGTTTGGGCTCTTTCTGCCTCTGTACTTATTTATTCCTGCCTCGCTAACTTTATTGATAGCAAAGTTTTTCAGCATTTCTTTCTTTATTTCTTTCCCTTTTTCATATAGCAATAAATATTATTCAATTCAACAAATGCATACAAATGGTTTCCATTAGAATTTTAATCTACTCTGAAAATGAAAGAAAAGCTTTGTATACATCTTTTTAAATTACCAGAACATAAATTCAGGTGGGGACATCTCCACCTAGGCTGAGCTGAGGAGTTCACAGCCTGCTGTCCTTGTTCATAAATTAATTGAGGTCTCTAGTGCTGTAAATGAACAGTGCATCCTGCAAAAGATCATATCTGTCAAGATTGCAGATTGGTTTCTATCAGAGTTTGCAAAAGTCAGAGCTCACAATGCTTTCATTATGTCAATGAGTATGGCTTCCCAACTGGAAAGAAATGTGTTTTGTTCTGTTGGGCCAAGATTTACAGAAAGCAATTTTCCTCCATGCTCCAGCTATGACAAACCTACTGAAAAATGGCATTTCACGATTTCTTTCATTCAGTCACCTTTTTACTGACAAATATGTATTCTTTCTGCTCCATGTGTATGCACCAACTGTGACATTTAATGGCCAAGGAAGGTTAATCACAGGTGAGTACATATCCCTCTTGGATATTGCAAGCTATACTGCATTCACTGCCGCTTTTCCATTACAAAGTAAGCATGGCTTTAGCTGACTCACACAACTACCTGTTTTATATTACAAATTCATACCTTTTTTAAGAGGCTCCCTAAGATTCTGAGCACCAGCCAGCATATCCATGAATATCTCTTAGGTGCCTTAAATTACATTAAGGTTTTGACAGAGCATGAAGAGAGTCAAAGGCAAGGTGAATATTATTGAGTCCTTCGTTTCTTCCCCCTTGACTTTGTGCTGTTAATCTGCAGGCATGGGGGTGGTGGAGAAAAGAGAACATCAGATCCCAGAGTTTGAGAACCAGGGATTGTTTTGCTTTTGGGGTTTTTTTAGTCAGTGCCCTATTTGCCAGTGCAGGGACCCTGCACACATAAATTCCAGTGTGTAAGAGTTTGGGAAATAAAAGGAGGGTAAGACTGACCAAAACGGCCTGTAACACAAGTGAGTAGAATTGGTACTATTTCAATTTACAGGAAAGGGACTAAACCCCAAACGCAACACTTTTTTTCTTCCATGCTGTGCTGGTTTAAAGGTAAACCAGCAGAAGAAATTAATCGAACTCAGAGAGATTACAAGACAGAGTTACAATTTACTAACAAGATTACAATAAATACAATAATATAGAGGAAAAAAGTTGTTTTAACCCACAAAAGAACAGATGTGTAAGCCAGCACTCTGAGGCACAAACAGAGTGGGGTCTGTTAGCCCTTGTGCTGAGCACCACCTGAGTACAAAGTAAAAGGAAAGGAAACCTGTTGGTGAGGATGATGGTTGCAGTCTGGTTGAGAGTGGCAGTCGCAGTCCTATTGAGGTTCTGGTCCTCCTCTGGATCTGACAAGTGGTACCAAAAGTCCCCAAACCTGAAGATTATATATGCTCAGGCTCAGGTGGGCATGCCCAGTGCCTCCCCCGGGGCGGGGGCTTCCACGATGTGTGATCTAACTCTGTGAGTCATGGGGTATTTTTGGAATTGTTAATGGCCCATTAGCAGACACACCCCCCCAGGCTGGATGCTAAGGTGCTAACGACTCCCCAGAAGGGAGTTATCACAGCTCCTATCTCACAGGGTTCTCTACCACTCAGCTTGTAGCCTGAGAGGTCAGGTGTGCTCTGGGCAGCTGCTGCAAATGACCCATTATTAACAGTTCATGAAAAATGACATGAAGGGTGTAGAATACACAGCTTTGGTTTCCCCCCCCCCAGCAATAAACTGGTCCTGGCCGCTGTAACTAGGACACCTGTTGGCTGTGCTGGACCTTCTCTCTTCACAGCTGAAGCTGTAGAGAAGAAACCCCCAAATCACCTTAATGTCAACCTTTTACTTTCTGCCTCTCTGAGAGAAGAAATATCTCTCTGTTGGGGTACACTGAGTATTACCCAACAACTGAGCATGACTGTTCTCTGGAAGCAATACAAAGCCGTCATACCAACTCTTAAAAATGATGGGGAGATGCACTACAACTGCAAAGACTGGTTGCAGAGAGGTCTTGGTGGTCCTTACTACAGAAAAGACTAGTGAGGAAGACCTAGAAGGGCATACTATGGTATTTTGTTCTGTAAATATACCCACAACCTTTTAAAGAATGCAGATTATTTATGAGCTACAAGTTAATGTGCTTATTAATCTCAGTTTAAAGGCTTCTGCCTTAGCCTAATAGTGCCAACGAGTTACAAAGGTGGCTGCCAGCCACAGGAGCCAAGTGCATACTGGAAATTAACTATTTTCTTGGAAGGCTCAGCAGTCACTATATTATCAGAGCAAGTGGGGTAATTTAGCTGTTTTATTGATGAATACTCACTAGTTCTGACCTGTATCACACAGGTGACATTTAGTATCTCTGTGTCATGATGTTGTCCCTTCCTGCCATGACTCAAGACCACCATGCTGTCAAACTTCTCTCCAGGAAAAATATTTGCAGGTGAAAATACCAGCAGCTTCCTGGTAGTCTAGCTTAGAAAGCATTTAAAATAAGTCTTTTGAATGTGCAACTGGTCTGCACTGTCGAACAACAGGAGGGAAATTTCAGGCTGGAAGTTTTATTGCAACAAATTGCAGATGCTTGAAGATGTGGATTGCAGTGAAAACCTTGGTGGCAAGTTCACCATAGCAGGGACAAGTTAATATGATGTGAGAAAAAAACCCTCCTAAGCAAACACTCATGCCAACATTTTCTGTTGTATCAGCCCATCCCTAATATATATTATAGGTACGTACATCATTCCACAGAACAGCTGCAGGAAAAGGAATAGAGAAAGAAAAAAGCCCAAACCTTCAAGTATCTATTGGTTTGGAATACAAATCAAGCTGCAGAGATTTTTGTGCAACAATGGTTTGGTCCCCAAAGCTGTTACAGGTTGCAGTGACACTCTCAGAATAAAATTCCTCTAAATATATAATTCCCCCCCCCCTCCCCCCTTTCTTTATTTACTTAGTCCCTTAGTCACATAACAGTTCCTAGTTATTCTTCTGAGCCAAGTAGTCCCTCCCTATAACTTTAAATATTTGGAAACACCTCAGTGCCATTTAGGCATAATTTAAGAGGTTACCCATTTTGAGTTTTTCCCCATCCTTGAGTTTCTAATCATTATTACACCCTCTGTGTACTACCTAAAGCAGAAACTGTCCTAGCCAGGACCTCAGTGCCTACCAGTGTGCAGAACACCTCACTGAAACAGTCCTATGAGAAAGGATAACTGCTCTCTTCTCCATGACATAGTCCACATGACAGTTACTTTTCGATTTACTATATCCCATTGCAAACTCATCTGTTGTGTTCTATTGATCAACTCTTACACTACTTAATAACTTTTTCCAATATTTCTCCCTCTCAGGGACATTACATGCTTCCGATGTTTTTTTTCCCAGATGCAGTAATTTTCTTTCATCTCTTGTATCACAGTGGAGAGTGGCTGAAGAGTGGTTATGGAGACTTGCAGTGAACACAGACTTGAGGGCAATTACCTGTGTAATTGCCTGGAGCAAGACCCAATCAGCTCAACTAACTCCTCATTCATGCTGGGAAGTCTAACACAGTTGATCGTGATACTTTCCTCAGACACAAAGGATAAAAGAAACTTTCACACTTTAGACACATTAGTCTCATGTAAGACCTTGGTTAGTAAATGTTTGACCTTGATTTGTCCACAGTCTAAGAAAAAAGGAGGAAAAGTCAGTGAGACTTAACAATCCTCTTTCCTTCCCTGTCCACTTTTCCTACTTAGGATTGGCTGTGAATATCTTTACTCTGGTATTTACCTTCAGATGACTAAGATGCATCTTAAATAGACCGCACCAAACCAAAATCTTGAGACAAACAACTGTAATGCAGGATATAAACCAAACAGTAACCATCTGAATTTACAGGAACATAATCCCAATAATATGGTGTTATATATTTGTTCATCAAATCATGGGTGGGCTTAACAGATTTCAAGTATATGATGTTGATCCCCATTAAGGTATCTGGCTAAATGTACCATAAGTTTATCTGATTAGATTGCAGACGGTTCTGATGGTCCGCAAAACTCCCCTAAGGAAGGTTATGCCTACCAAATGGATCAAAACCCCATCAGCTCTACTGCCTGACTTCAATCCCTCCCTATCCTTGTCTTCAGCAACAGTTTCATGGTGTTTTCCATATTAGTAACTTAAGTTCTAATGACCACAATACAGAGGTAAGTACAGAGTTATGTACAAGGCAAGAAATCAGATGTATTTTCTTCTTTTTAATTCAAAGACGGTTGATGTAAGTGACAACCACAACACTTTCATTAAGGTCTTGCTCAAGAGACCTCAGAGGAAAGATGTAGAGGAGCTACCTCACAAAAATGGTGCATGTGTTTTTGTCCTTCATAGAAAGTGGCAAAGGAAGTGATTTGAAGATCTTGATTACTAAAACAAACAAAAAAATTAAGGAAGGATGCTTTATGCATGGCAAGTTTTTGGTAATATGAAGGGGGCTTCTGTGAGAAGCTGCCAGAAGCTTCCCCTCTGT
>JAOXXN010000471.1:38429604-38461468 GCA_026770055.1 Myrmophylax atrothorax
TGAAATGAACTCCCTTGATACTTTCCTAATTTTATTACTTATATGCCATTCTCATTGTATTTGGGGTATCTGATTAACGAGTAAGTTTTTATAGGATCAGCAAAAGTGCTGCCAGCAAGGAGTGAGCAGAGATGAGGGAACAGCAAAGGAGGGCATACACACGCATAAAAAGAAGCCTGACTGTGGACAGAGAGTGATGAGAAAAGAAGAACTCGTATCCGAAAGGACGATACAGCCTGACAGCTGACATAACTAAAACATATGAACTCATTATTTTTGAAAAATACTCCTCTTTTCTAGTCATACATCTCAGAAATGACTTCTCCATTATAAGCATTCATTTGTTAAAAAAGAAAGAAGAACAGTTAGAAAAATATAAATCTTCTTTAAGGAATGCTTACCTATGTCTAAAATCTTTATTTCTTGGTGGGAGCAAGTAAAAAAGAACAGAAAAACATTATTAGACAAACATTCAGAAAGGATGTTAAAAGATGAGAAGAAGACAACATTTACATCTATCATTAGTGAAGTGCTGAACGATCATCTCTTGTCCACTTACACTGACCGTGTAGGTTAACTCTTAAAATTCACAGAATTGTTACTTTGGGTAGATTGAATTCTCACATTTAGATAAGCATAGTTAAAATATTTTATGAGGGTAAAATGTTTTCACTTCAATTTTAAACACTTTTTCAAATGTTTTAAAATCTTTTGACTCAACTTTTTTTTGTTTCCAAAAGCATTTGGAAACTTGAACTTACACAATGTCAGAAATCAATTCAATACTTTAATTCGCCACAGTCATTCATCCCTCCAAAGTCCAGCATAAGAAAGACACATACCTTAGCTCCAGAACACTAGTTACATTTCCAGATGGGAATATCCGACGGACGTAGTTGAAGTCCCCCACGTACAGACTGCCATCAATGCCACAAGCTAAGGCAACCGGAGCCAGTAACTTATTACCATCAGCTTGGCCATTACAACTCGGGCAGGAGATGCTGCGGCGCCTCCCATTGCCCATAATGCTACTAACGACAGGAGGTTGCTGAGATATAAATTGATTTTCACCATTTCCTTTGTAGAGGATTCCTGGCAGGTAATATGAAAAAAAAAACCAAAACAAAAACAAACCCCAAAAAATAGTTTATAAAAACTTTGAATGTATGTACATAAAATGATGAATAGGTACTCTAAATACTCCTTTAGCTGATAAGTACAACTTTAATGAATTTTAATTGTTTCACTACCATATTTTTCTCACTACAAGTAATACAACTTTGATAAAATATTTATATTTAAGTCATAGACATGCAAACATTAAATTAGCTTGTCCACAAAATGTAGTAGAAACTCTAAATACAACACAAACACATTTTCAGTTGTTCTTATTTTTAAGTGTTAATCATTGTAATAGTTGTAATTCAGAATAAAAATTCTCATGTTGAAGGAAATGTAAAGTGTATTGATGAAAGCAAGGTCTGTGTTCCCACATCTCTACAGTTTGGAAATTGCCCAGAAAAGACTGACATTCTAACTGGGTGTTTGTTATAAAAAAAGAGAAAAAATTTATTTGCAAATTGTATTCCTAAAGTTCTAGTATAACTAATTATCAATCTAATGCCAAGTGAAATCTAAAGTGGACTGCTGCTGCGAATCGTGAATATTAATTAAAGAGCCACTTAAAAAAGTAGTAGATTTCCTCAATTTTACATTGTAAAATACTCTTTAGTCAGCTCACAGCAAAAATGTTCCCCTGGCAACAAAATCTACCTCAATACCATGTCTGCAGTTATAGGCAGTTATTAAAAATGTCAAAACAACAAAAAAAATGTGGTGCCAGGCCAACCTACTTCTAAAACTTAATTCTGCTTTGAGGCATGAAAGAAACAATAACTTCATGAAGACAAAGCAATGTGCCAGCAGTATTTTTCTTCCTTATAGCCTACATAGGAAACCTGAGAGGAAAAATGGATGCTTTATGTTAAATCTTAGGGGAAAAAGAAGCGTGTTAAAATGTTTCCAGACCCTCACTGTTCAATCTCATAATGAATCCATTAAGGTGTCCTGTACAAATGGTCAGCTATTATGGTTATGCTCATAAGTCACAATGTGTCTTTCCGTGGTACAATCCATGTAAACCACATGTCACTTTGTACTTTACAGTGATCTGTGTTTTATTGATTGCATGCCCAGAGTTTCCAGGCAGTTTGGGGCTGAGGGATACAGTTATCTTTTGAGATGTTTATAAGGAATTTAAGATGTATTTCTCTCCTCACTCCCACAGTGCACTCTGTACTGAAAAGTACGAGAACAAAAAACTTTGCTTTCTCCTTTAAATGTTTTAGATGTTTTCACTGCTTTTAATATTATAAAATGCAAGAGATTATAAATGTAAAACCAATATACATGATAAAATTGGAAAATATGATAATGATTTATGGAAACCCAATGGCAAGTAATCTAAATAAGTAATCTAAATCAAAAGAGGGAGAACGTATTTTTCATGAATAGTTAAAGCCTGACTGCATTAACAGTATACGAAATCCCCTCTCCTATGATTACATCATTTATGACAATCATGGCACTATAATTTTTGCCTGAAATAGCTGAGTTCTACAATTTTCATCAGAGGAATTCTACAAGTCAGCACAGTGCACTATTGCACCTGATTTATTCTGTCATTACCTTGAAAAATTGGTCCTTCACATTTCTCCTCTATTATCACAGAATAAAAGATGTACATTAGTCTATTTACTGCAGTAGTTTGGGATGTCCGCACAAATACTGTCTGCACTTTCTTTTGAATAAATTCATGCAGCTCACCCACCTTGCCATTACAACTCACCACTTTGTTTATTCAATTAGACACATGTCACTTTGAAAAGTCATTACGTGTCAAATGTACTTTTAAACATAATTTAAAGCCACCATCAATTTACCTTGTGAATAGAATCAATCTTATATATTTATAATTATAGGTCTTTACATTTTTAGATGGATTACAACAATTTGTGAAGTGTTTTTTTTTAAATATATTTTAAATGACATACAATGACACCTTTTCCCTTGATTTGGTTACCTTGTTTCTCTGCCCGTGAGAAGCAATGCTTTAGGTGGTGAGCAGTGTAGCACACAAATAAGCTCCTGTAATAGTGGGAGACCTTCAAGGGACATCAGGTACTGCAGAAATGATGTTCTTCTGATGAATTACTTCTGGACTCCTCTGTTGCATGAAAATCCAGTGCAACCAACTACCACCTTCAGCCATGTGACTCTGTTTATTTCCTCTTTCCTACGTGGTTCCAGCCAAATTTTGTAGCTGAGTTGCACACTGGACAAATATACCTTGATGCCAAAGTTACTGGGCAATAGCAAATTGCAGTCGGAGAGAGCAGTGAGAGTATGTGAGAGCAACAGCTCTGCAGACACCAAGGTCTGCAGAAGGAAGGGGAGGAGGTGCTCCAGGTACTGGAGCTGAGATTGCCCTGCAGCCTGTGGGGGAAGCCCATGGTGAGGCAGCTGTGCCCCTGCAACCCGTGCATGCCCATGGAGTAGCAGGTATCCACCTGCAGCCTGTGGAGCACTCCACTCTGGAGCAGGGGGTTGCCCAAAGGAGGCTGTGACCCTGTGAAAAGCCACTGGAGCAGACTCCTGGCAGGACCAGTGGATCAATGGAGGGAGAGAGGAGTCCCCTTGGAGCAGGTTTGCTTCCAGGCCTTGTGCCCCTGGGGGGCACTCACACTGGGGCAGGCGGTTCCTGGAGGGCTGCGTTCTGTGGGAAGGAACCCACGCTGAAGCAGTTCATGAAGAACTGCAGCCTGTGGGAATGACTCACATTGGAGAAGTTCATGGAGACTGTCTAATGTGGGAGGGAGCTCACACTGGAGCAGGGGAAGAGTGTGAGTCCTCCTCCCACTGAGGAGGAAGGAGCAGCAGAGAGAACATGTGATGAACTGACCACAGCCCTTATTCCCTGTGTCCCTGCTCTGCCTGGGAAAAAGGGATTGTGGGAGGGAAGTTGTTTTTCTTTCTCATTATCCTACAGGTTTTCCCAGGTTGAATCTTTTTGCTCATGACAGTGATCCCTCCCTGCCCTTGTCTCAACCCACAAACCCTTCCTTGTGTTTTCTGTCCCCTGTTCAGCTGGGGAGAGAGTGAGAGAGCAGCTTTGGTGGGCACCTGTCAACCCACCACAGTGGCAAAAGAGTATTAGAGGGATTATTTGTCAAGGAACTGCATTTCTTTATGGCAAGTTTTTCACTATTACTGTCTATCTGAGGTGTTCTAATAACCTTTGTTTCACTGAAGCTTCCATCTGTACTTTTCAACAGAGGTAGGATTTGGAAAGCCGAAATTAATCTACACCCTTGCCATGGAGAAACACAGACTGGAACACCATCCCACATCAGAAGCATTAAAATGTGCAGGCAGCAGGACAGAAAGCAAATGTTCCTGTCAGTGCAGGTCAATTCTACAATTTGGAATAAAATTACAGCAGAAAGAGCAGTCTTTTGAATACTATACTGCTGTCATTTAAAAGCAGAGAGAAAGACAGGATTTTAGTGAATTATTGAGGGGGCTTGGAGACCCAGCTTTCATGTGACACAGAAGACTACACTAATCACCAACGAGCAGCCCCTAGCAAACAATTCATCTCTCTCGCAATCTAGCTTTTAAATGAAAGGTGCCTGCTCCTTCTGAAGTTATTGGACTGTATTCTGACCATAAAGTTAAATTACACAAGGAGTATCTACAATATTTCAGCTCAAAATCAATGTGCATTATTTTATATTTTGATTTCTTCCTCATAACTTGCATGCACACATACACTGATCTATGAAAGTTTGTGTTCACTAACAACACAGTTTCAAAAAGCTACTCAAGGAAAATACTGAAATTTATTCTAAGACAGAAATAATTCTATTTATCAATCATTTTTCTTCCTCACCCCTTTGCTATTTAGAATATTTGCATGAAAATGGGATCTTTATTTCCCAAGAGTTCGTCAGCTGTTCCTGATATGATATAATTTCCATGGATACCAATTGTATGTGATGTTGCAAGCATGCAACTAAAGGATAAGGAAGAGAGAAATCAACTGCTTTATTCTTTTATTCTTATGTAGCTTTTGAGTAACTCCATAAACAAAACCTAAAGCTTTATCTAATCAACTCATCACCGACATAAATAACCCACTCAGTCCTTCTCCTTTCCAAGCTCTCTTGGCAAAAACATCCCTGCTTATTTAAGTGTGTCCGGTCTTTCAAATATTATCTGCTACTCTATGAGAAAAAAACTCTGGTCTTTAGCAGGTGACAGATAAAAAAAAGTAATTTTAATTTGCATTTTTTTAAAGCTAAACCTTTAAACTTGCTAATTCAGAAATTTAAGTAACATATTACTTTCAGTAAAATGATGAGTAACAAAGAACTAGAGTTACAATGAAAATCTATCTAATAAAGAGGGAAGAAATTACAAAAGAAAAGAGCAGGTTTCAAAATAAATTTTTTCATCAGTAAGTATGGCAATTTAATGCAATGTGCCTGAACAACTACAGAAGACTGAGTTACTTCATAGTCTGATGTGGATTTTGATACCCATATTTTTTTAAAAATAATTTGAAGAATGTGTTATTTTTTAATTTAAAGCCACTTCTAATAACAGGGTTTGGATGAACAAATTTTCTCATTTTGTAACTATACAAAAAATATTTTTCAGATAAGCTTGTTCAGACTTTGACCCTGGGATTTCAATTTAGCTTAGAAGAGAAATGTCCGGAAGAAAACAGCAGAGTAGGCAGAGAGAACTGTAGTGCCCATTCATCTAAGGAACCCTAATGTGACTCACAGGCAAGTCCTTGCAATATTTTGCTGGTTAGTCCTTGCCTAACCTATAGAGGTGCAGGAAGACAGTCATAACTATAAAGCCTTCACCATTATCTATGATCCCTCTTTCCAGTATCTCAAAGGAAAGGAGCCATTTCACAGGGAAGGAAACACATACACACAATGAGATCAAGAAACTTGGCCAGAGTCAAAAGCAGGTTTGGGAGCAGAGCTACAGAGAGAGGTCCCACCAGAGAGCAGTAACCACTGAGGCACAGTCCTGGTTCAAGGGTGGTCAGAACGTGGCAGCACCGGGAATGTCTCACTCAATGTAGTTTTCTCAATAACATCTCCTGCAGCATCTCTCAAGTCACTTCTTTGTTACACTTTGCAAACAAAATCAAACTTCTCTGCCAGCAGCTAAAAGTTACTGACCCCTCAGTCTCCCCGCTAATTTTGGTTTTATTTATCCCAGGCTCAGGCTGCACACTGAGGGGCAGCCACAAACTCCTCCCTGTAGCTTGCAGGCTCCCTGGCAAGCCTGCTCACTAGCTGAAAAGAAAGGGATGTTAAACCTCAGCACAAGCTGAGGGAAAGCTTTCTGCCTTCTGCCACAGAAGGTTCAGTGGGAAGGTTCAATGCAAATACCAGGCTGGGGGCACATAGGTTGACTTGGGCACAGCCCCCAGGGCTGGCAGCGTTCCACAGTTTTGCAGTGTCCTCCCAGAAACTGAAATTCAAGGGATGCATACCCTGCAACACACAGGGGCAAGGCTCGAAGTATGCAATTTCTGTTCTTTCTCTACTTCTCAGTAGCCTTAACATTATCTCTAGGTTAGAGATAAACTTTTTTTTTAAACTTTGCTCATCTGTCAAGTCTCATTGCCTGACATCAAGGAGATCAATCTGCCTTCCTTAAACTCAACTCCTGGCTCTTTCGAGAGGCTTCCCTTTATAGATCTTGGTCTCCTAAGCTCCTCTCTACAGCCTGTCTCCCCTGCTGCACCCTTCAACAGATTTTTTCAAATCAGAACAGACAACCCATACAGGCTGACATGCTTTTTGCAGTGCTCGCTGCTCACATTGGAATGTTCCTACCCAATTTGCTGGCATTCCTGGGCAGCACAGCAGAGGAGAGCAGGGACGAGAGGTGTCTGCTACATTTGTACAGGCATGCACCTTGGAAAGATTCTTTTTCAGTAGTCAGTGAAAATGACATGGGTGAGGTAACTCCTAAACATTACTGCCAGAGAGTTCTAAGCATGAAGACCAGAAGATGTCCATGGAATAAAAGAAAAAAAGGAAAACAGGAAAAGACAAAAAAATCCCCCTGATGTTACCATAATCTGCCCTCTCTTTTGGAGATTTTTCTTTAGAAAGAAAACACATTTAAGTGTGTGAACGCATGACCTGCTCTCTCTTGAATGCCAAATTCTCAGAAACATCATTCATCTTACTAGATATTTCTTCTCTGCCTGAGGTGAAGCAGTCAGTTCAGTGTGCCTGACACTGGTAGCTATGCCTTAACCTTAAAAAGCAGTCAAAATAAAACAAAAGTGAAGTTCCAATTCCATACAGTTATTTCACCTTTTACAGAAAGTTGCCCCTTAGAGAAAACTGTGACCTGAAACAGCTCTACTTTGCTCTTCCCCAGTCCATTGCAAGCCCCACCAGGGATATGTAAAAGAACACCTTAGTAACTTCAGTTTAAGCTAAAAGTGCATTTAAAATCAATCCAGGTAATGTGTAGCCCCACTTGAGGGCAGAATCTCAAATCAGAATATTTATTACCAAGTTGTAAAGCTGTGTTTTTGCAGACTTTGTCAGAAAGGAGATATTTGAATGCCAATAGGGACATCAGGCTCCATCTCTTTATAGGCCCTCAGTCAGGAAAGGATGTAAGCACATCATCAACTTTAGCCCCACTGACTTAAAGGATAGTTAAGCACAGATTTTACATTCTGTCATGAACAGGAAATATGTAATACTACATTCATCTTAGCTGCAAGGGGAATATACCCACTTACTTATACAGGCTACCTCGCTCACTGCAAAGCATGATTATGGCTTTTCTTGCACTCTGAGCTATGATTAACAGAAAAGGAACTAGCCAGGAGAGAATGATGGGATCTGCCTATTAAGGTTTTTGTTCAAACCAAATATATGAAAGTACCATTTTATTATGCCTCACAGCAAGAACCATTCCAGACATTTTGCTCAGTGCAAAAAGGACCTGGAGGTGCTGGTTGACAGTTGGCTGAACATGAGCCAGCAGTGTGCCCAGGTAGCCAAGAACGCAAACAGCATCCTGGCCTGTATAATATATATATTATAATACATAAACCAGTGCTGCTAGCAGGACTAGGGAAGTGATCATTCCCCTGTACTCAGCACTTGTGAGGCTGCATTTCAGTCCTGTGTTCAGTTTTGGGCCCCTCACTACAAGAAAGACAGTGAAGTGCTGGAGCAAGTTCAGAGAAGGGCAGCGGAGCTGGTAAAGGATCTGGAGCACAAGTCTTATAAAAAGCAGCTGAGGGAGCTGGGGTTGTTTAGCCTGGAGGAAAAGGAAGGAAGACCTTATTCCTCTCTAAAACTGCCTGAAAGGAGGTTGTGGTAAGGTGGGTGTCAGTCTCTTCTCACAGGCAACAAGTGACAGGATGAAAGGAAATGGCCTCACGTTGTGCCAGGGGAGGTTTAGATTAGATATCAGGGGAAAAAAAATCCTGTAAAGGTTTGTAAAGCATTGCAGGGTGCTGCCCAGGGAAGTGGTGGTTATGGCTCTTTAGGATGTGGTTTAATGGTGAAGCTGGTGGTGGTGCTGGGTTAATGGTTGGACTTGGTTATCTTTCAGGTCTTTTCCAACCTTAACGATTCTACAAATTCAGTGATCAGTGACCTTTCTCTAGGCTTGTCAGTCCTAAGTGCCTAGGATCCCCAGGCAGTGCATCCTGCTGGGCATTGATGTGGCTCACACGTGCTCATGTAGCAGCATTTCCAATCAGGAAGATGAGCCAGCCTGAGCAAAGAGGGGAAGAGCAGCAGGGACATCCTATTTCTAGAGCCATCCTACTGAACCAAGCCATGCCCCAGGAGAGCAGAAGTGACCCTGAAATGGAGATGCTCCCCACTGCTCTCCACACAACGACCCTGGGGAGGCAGCTGTAAGTGCTGCATGACCTCATACTTCAGGGAATGGCAGAGGAAGAACCAGAGACCCACAGCCCTGCCAGGTGACCAACAATAGGTAACAGACCTCTTACACAACCATGCACTTCCTTTTATCCCCAGACTTCAACACCCCATCACAAAGTTGTGCTGTGGAGGACTTTGTAGTCTTACTCTCCTTCCCCTCAGGGCAAGTCTCCAAGCACAAGTCAACTCTCTTTTACACAGTTTCCACACCAAAGAAACTTCTGTTTTTTCTCCTCTGGAAAGTCGATAAGCAATGGTACAGTAATGAGTAGATTCATACAGACTAAGCCATTCATGAAATGGCTGTTTGCTGGTTACAGTCTGATGCCTCCAGTTGTCACAGAAACATTTCTTCCCCATGATATTTAAAAGAAAAAAAATAGGATATCCATATCCAATATAATTAAGTACAGTCACTCTTTAAAAAAAGAATACTTGGAATAAGAAATCCTGGCATCTGAATGTGAAGCTCTTTAGCAAAACTTGTCAGTGCTTCAAGAAATAAATATGAAAACCATACCCCAAAACGCAAGATGCGTTATTAGCATCTTTAATAACAGTAGAAAAATTAAGGTGCCATATTGTTTACAACACAAAATTAAAACTTTAATTTCAATCAGTCCTGTTTACCCAGCAACAGTCTGATTAGCAGTCAGCATTGATCGAACAGTGGAGGAAAGAAAATCCTCCCACAACAAGATATGCCACATAAAAGACTTCAGCACGAGTCAACAAGCAGCAACGGCAGCTACGCAGTCAGCTACAGAATGTACTCAAGTCTGGCAAACCAAGACACAACTTATGCCACTGAAGAGGTGATTTGAATATATTTTGTTTCCTCTCCTTTGGTGCAGGGTGCCTTACTGAATATTTGCATGGCAGAATTGAAATACACATTAGCTTGAAACAATGGAGGAATAGGAAGGTAGAGAATGGAGTAAGAAATCGCAGGAAACTGCAGGCAATTGCTTCTTTATTATGCATATTTTGCTGCTGGAGCACATTATTCTCATTCTCCTCAGGGCAGGATTTGTTAAGAGCACAGTAAATAATGTCAACAACTAAAAATCCAGCACATTGAGCTTGATTTTTTTTTCTTTTGCCTCATATTTGGCAGAGGGAATGCCCTGGCAGTGGCTAGATTTTCCAGCACAAATCTTGACGCATACAAGACAGATGTAGCAGTTTCCTATCCCACCCTCTACTCCTTAATTCCTTTAAAAAAAAAAATCAGGTAGAGACACAAAAACAAATTGCTGTAATTCATGTATCCTGTCACACATATCTCCGTTTTAAGTGTTGCCCTTCTGCTGCACAGTTGACAGAGAGATGGTGCCCTTCTGGTTCATTTTTCCAAGTGACAGGCAGCAGCCCTCCTGCCACAATTATCTGGTGGTGCCTTCAAGGCATAGAGCTGCCCAAGGCACCTTCCTCCTGGGATACCTCCTCAGCAGGGAAGGGGTTCAAAGCTCAGCCGCATCAGTGCCTTTGAAGCATTCAGATGACATAAACCCACTGCTCCTGAAGATGAGCAATGTTAGGAAGCAAGCTGCTGCAATTAAGCTCTTACTCCAGCAAAACCAAAAATCAAATACTGCATGCTTCCATAGCTTGATTAACCACATGCTTCATTAAAGCTTTCACTGCTGTTTAACTGAGCTGTAAATGCCAGGAAGACAGTGAGCTTTCTGAATGAGGCTGAGACAGTTCACAAATTCTTTCCCCCTCCTACTTTCTCCCTCCCCCCCTCATTTCCTTCAAGCCAGAGAAAGTAAACAGGTGAGTTAAGTGTAAAAGGAAAGGAATGTGGATTTAAAGGTTTCATAGAGGGTTTCTTAATCTGTCAGCTCTGTTCAATGCTTTTGCACTGTGCCTTTCAGTAGTTCCCAAGGCTAAGAACAGAGAGCAGATGCAGACTAAGCACTTGAAACAAGTTTTACCCCTCTGTTCTCAAATCAGAGACGGTTTTACATTAGATAAACCTGGATTTTAAAGTGAAGGGAGAGAAATCTGCTAAAAGAGGCTTTAGTGGTGCAAACTCTTTGAGCCCTCACCACTGAAGAGAGAAAGAGTTGGTACCTCACACTTTCAGCCCTCTATTATATAAATGCTTTTCTTACCTACAACTGAGAAGAAACATCTGCAAGTGGCCTTTCAGCTGTGGTCACTTCTGCACTTCATGTTTAAACGCTCCCAGTGTAGCAGCAACCCAAACCAACCCTGCTGGATTACTAGAGCACTGCTTGCTGCTCCTTTATGAATCTCATGCTGCTTCACAGCAGCTTCCCAGCTCCCTGAAGCTCACCTGCTTCCCACAGGCCCAACTGCACCTCATAAACTCACCCCAGCCCCCTGCAACTGCTGCTTCAGGGTGAGCAGGTGAGGCCTCTGTGCTTGGTCTCCCCTCACTTTGCATAAAGACTCCTATTACCTAGCTTCAGAAAGAAAAGTCAGGGGTAGCAAGTCAGAATTTTCTGTTATTTTGCTCATTCTCAACAGCTTAAAATCCCTCCTAGCTGATGGAACTACTACAGTTTCTGCAGTTATGCACGTAGAGCTTTCAGGCTGAGCGATGCACCAGAAGAGTTTTTATTGCCAAGGTTGTCATAGGCTACTTTGGAAATCAGAACAATTGTACTGGTCACAGCACTTTTTGTTATCTTTGTGAAAATACTCCTAACATACAAAGCAATAAAGTGCTGAGTCAGTGATCAAAGCTTCAAAGATGAAAATTATGCTTTTACTCAGTATGGCAGGCTTTGAAACCATCCTTTCTTAAATTAAATTTATGTAAATAAGACCGCTAGTTCCTTGGGTTCTCTGATAGGGGAATGGAACAATTATTTATAAGGAAAATCTAGATGATGATAGGATTTAGTTTTAACTGTTAAGACAGACTTGTATTGAACTGGATTTGTGATTTCTTCTTCCAATGAATGTTCCTGAAGTAACTATGGAAATGCTTCTCAGAGTCTCCTTTCAGGTCTCTGTACCAGGCTTTCCAAGCAATCACTCATCAAGCCTCAGCCTCCAGTCACCTCCACTTTCCCCAGCAGGCTGAAGGGGTGGTTTACCATGGAAGTGGTGCTGGTGGCATAAAAGGGCCTGTGAAGTCTCACTGTGGTGAACCATCAGGCTCAAAGAGCCAGTGGTTCAAAGTCCAGCTGTATTAGTGGCTGGGGGAATGAGCTGATGGAAACATGATGGTGTGTGGCACCAGAACCGAATCACTGCCTGCTGGCTGGGCACCCAGTGGATGGATGGAAGGCACCTTGATGAAGCGGGATCCCCATGGATCCTTCTGTCCACTAGTGGATCCTGTTGCCATGCCCTTGCTGCTGAGAAGGCACGTCAGTAAGCATCCAGGATTGGAATGGACGACCAGAAAGGCCGCAGAATCTCTATTCTTGTAGATACTCGCCCAGACAAGGCCTGAGCAACTGGATCTAACTTGTAAGTCAACAATGCTTTCAGAAGCAAGTGGTAAGACTAAATACCCTCTTAGAGATCCTTCCAGTCTAAATGTTTCTATTCATCTTGAATTTCAGGAGCAGAAACATAGTTTATTGCAATTATCTGTTTTCTTTGTTTCCTCTAGTAATTATTCTTTATTTGGAAGTCAAAGCAGTATCTCCTCAACTATTAAAACAAACTCCAAAAGAAGCGAGAAGCATACCGTGCTTTAGACAGGCACAAAGTAAGGATCAAAACTTTGATTTGCTCTAAAACATTAACCTCAAACTAAGCATGTGCTGTCTCAAGAGTTGTGCACATGTTTTCCCTTTCCATAAAGTTGCCCTGGAAATCATAGAGCCCACTTATTAGCCTGTGTCAACTGACAATTACTCTGATATCTTGTATACATACCTCTACCAGATCAAAAACTGATCAGGAAGAATTTA
Source organism: Myrmophylax atrothorax (assembly GCA_026770055.1). Lineage (NCBI taxonomy): Eukaryota > Metazoa > Chordata > Aves > Passeriformes > Thamnophilidae > Myrmophylax > Myrmophylax atrothorax. The sequence goes on from JAOXXN010000471.1 coordinate 38,442,527, forward strand.
AAATCCTGTCCTATTCTCCAGTACTGTTATTTTGTTAAACAAACAGGACAGTCCTGGGGAAACAAAAAGAATATCATAATTTAAAAAGTGCTTTCCTAAAAACACCTAGACAATGGTTCAAGAAGCTCCTGAGTTTTCATGCACGTTATGTATTCACAGTATCCAGCATATATCTTTTAAGTCTGAACATAGATCAGCAATTATCTATGAAGAAAACAGCAATTCTGCTGCCAAATTCAAAAATTGTGCTTTTTCTCGCCCCTCTGTCACAGTGTCAGACACATATAACTCAAAATGCTTCTACTTACTAATTCAGGCCAAAGAAAAAAGATGTGCATAAGCTGGTTTAGTGACATTTTATTAAAGTAATTTTTCAGGCTTCACCCTCCCCCTACACATATGTGCAAATTTCTCCTTCTGGTACTAAGCTACAGACCAATTTTGAGATGGAAAACAGTTGTAGGAAAAAGAGAGAAACTAAAATTATTTTATAAATGGACACATAATACATTACAGTGGTCCCTTTAGTAGTCAAGTGGTTCATGAACATTATACTTTATGTAATATCACAAATGCACAAAATATGCTTTCCATATGATTGCAAAAACAGCAGCACTCTGGAGCCAAGTGCATGACTTAATATTATAATAACGAGTCTACTTCAACGTAGTGGATTTTAATAAGACTTTAATAATACTGGTATGAAGCCAAATTACATAACGTCCCAAAATATGAAACAAGGCTTTTATAGAGAAAATAAAAGCTCATTGAAATATAACATTAAAAAAAAACCAAAACCAGCAACAAAACAAACAACCACCAATGTTATCTAAACAAAGCCATTAGGCATATTTAATTTTTAAAAATCAAATTAGAGAAAAAGAACTCAAATCTATTCCCAGATCTCAGGAAAAAATTAAAAAGGATATTATTTTAGGCAACATTTATGAAAATGGAGGTACTATTTCAGCTCTGGGAAACACGCTAACAGCATAATTACCTCTTTTGGCACAGATATGGATTGATTATCTCCAATTTCTCTCAAAGGACAAAATATGATTCAGTTACCTTACAGGTTGAGTTTAAGACTGAGCTATGTTGGATTATCTAGAAACCACTTAGACCAATAAAATTATTTCCTTCTACCCATGAAAACAAACTCCAAGTAAGAGTCCCAAAGGTAGAGAGGCAAATTATTTACTCCCTCAACCCACTCCAATTCTGGAATCTTGAGAGAAACAAGGACTTGAAGGCACCTGTAAAGCTCCATCAGGCATGGACAATTCTCAGAAGAGCTTCCTCTCTCACCCCTCCCCAAGTATGGCCGTGTTAGATAGCAATGAAAGAAAAATGAGTATTTCAATTGTTGGATAACACATGCAGAACACCACACATTCTTAAAGCTGTAAAATTTTTAAACATTAGTCTTAAGCTAGTTGGAAGATTAAAATTTGCATGGATAACATTTTTTGTTCTTTATTAGGATCAACTGTTTAGATCCACATATCTGAGAGAGATCAACACATATTAGCATATTCCAACAGCTACTGGTGCACACTACTGTTAAACTGAGCCTAAATCAATGCTAACAGCCCATCAGAGCATGTGGTGATAAATAGCAGAAGAATCAGAGCAGTTTTCTCCAAATATATTGTCTCATCTATGTGTCTCCACTTTTTAAGCAGTTTCGATAAAGGCATAAAAAATTTTAAGTAGATTTAGATTCCACATGACAAGATGAAGTGAGGGGGAACATTTTATGCCTTGGATTTCTTATAAGTCTACTTTAGCTACAGAAGCCATTAAAAAGTTCCAAGTAACTTCAAGATGAAAGGCATTAGCAGCTTTTTAGAAAAGGATAATCATACTTTTCTAAAGACTTAATGAGACATAATTCACAGAAGCTTTTGACTTGGTCTACTGTTAATTGAATCAAAGTCGATGATGATCTTGTTACATTTTGGCTTGAATTCCCTAAAAAAAAAATACAGATATTAGTGAGTAGTTAAAACATTTTGCTTGCTTTAGTTACAGCTAAATTTTTGAGGGAATAAAAAAAAAACCACCACATCCTTGGATTCACATAGTTTTCTTCTCTATGGGAGCCAATTATAGTGCACCATACTGAGAGAAACCTGGACAAGAAAGACTAAGACAAAAAGACACATGGGGTGGGTTAGCCTGTACATTCTTCAGCTATTGGAGTTTATAAATTACCCAGGAGTCAAAGCACTTTTAACAACTTAGCTGCAGGTGGTGGCACCATGTTACCAGGGCTGGGATTTTTGTTCATATATATTAATATTTCAAGTATTTTTAATATATTTACAGATATAGGTACACATATAGGTATCCAGAAAAATATTTATATATACTGTATACATGTGTATATATAGAAGATATTGGGAGTATATTTTGATAATATTGATATTTTAATCTTTTTTTTCCTGCCAAGTTTTCAAAATCACTTTCAAACTTTGTGTCAATATATTAAAATATTTTTGTGCTAGGGGAATAGATCACATTAAGTATCATACTGGGTAAAACCCAAACTAGTTAAGAGGGATTCATTTAAAAATTGTAACTTCAGAACTGTAAAATTAATACTGCCACAAAATGTTTCCTTTTATTATCATTAGAGCATCTGCTACAGCAATTAGCAAGGAGGGTATTTGGGGACCCAGAATATATTTTCCAATCTATCAGTAAACAAAAGATTATGCAAATAGTGTGGATTTAGAGCCTAATTAAGCTCTGCAGTTCAGTTCAAGAGATTCCTTAAGTACCACCTACATCCTTAGCAATCAATACAAGGATAAGTAAGTCAACACAGAAAAGCACATGCTGCTGACCACAGAAACTCTGAATGCTTTGTCCAGAATAGTAATCTGAAATGCAAAAAACATTTGTCACCCTGGAGAAGTTACAAGATTTGACTTGCAAGAGAATGATTTATGCTTCTTAGTCAAATAATCTTAGTAGACAGGAAATACACTGAAGGACTAAAACTGAATTTCAAGTACTGCTGTTTTTCCATGGATGTTTCTCAGCCCAGGAGGTATCTTTCATCCTAAAATTTTATCTGTCAGAATTGTTATGTTTGCAAATTTTTCAAAGTCTTTATATTAATATTGTAAAACTTTTTAGTGCTGCAAAGCCTCCCTGACTGCATAATTAGCCTCACCCACAGCATGTTACTCCTATCCAACTTGCTGTTGAACAGATTGTCTTTAGGTATCTCTGTCGGTGTCTTTAAAAAGCCCACTCTTCAAACATTTTTCAGATTCTCATTACTTTAGGGCAAATATTCCAGGTCTTATGCTTTTCTCAGAAAAAAAGGATGACCAAAGAACTGGGATAGTTATAGGCACCATAAATTAATTTGGAATGGCTGGTTTGACACCTTCCCAAATTGACTGCAATAAAAAGATACTAAAGTTTCAATAAGGATCAGGTTATTCACAAAGAAAAACAAAATCAACTGGTCATTTCAGTCCAACTCATATGATGATAGGATGGTTCAGGTTCTAGGGGACTGCTGGAGATCATCTCATCTAACCTCCTGCTCAAAGCAGGGCCAACCATCACGTTTGCAATTTCACTTGCATCCCACAACAAACCCAGTGATTTTCTCATACAACTGTTACGAAATTGAAATACAACCCTACCATACAGAAGGCAAAAGAATGGTGCAACAGTCTGTCAATCCAGTATCTTCTACAGAGCAAGCCATCTGCAAGCACCACAGAATAAAATGCTGCACAATGCAAAGAAGAAAAGCGTTTTTCTCCTTTCCAAAGTAAAAATAGTTAATTCAAAGTTCTCTCACCTGTATATAACACCTGCCAAATCAAACATCCGTCGTGCAGCTGTCATTTCTGTAGTGTCATGGTACTTGTCAGACATAAAAATAACTTCCTTTATGCCTAATGGAGTCATATAGAAAAAATGTTAGAATTACACTGAAAAAAACTAGTAATGTCTGGTGCACAGTATCAGAAAAGGCAGCATTCACCCACATGCTCTACAACTCCTTGGTACACCTCTATTTATAGATGTATGCTGTCTCAAATTGCTGAATGATCTATGCCTGAATTACTTAGGCAGGGGAGAAGCATAAAAGCTTCAAAAAAGAATTCACAAGGTTTCAGAGCCTATCAACATCTCCCCGTGTTTGCCAGACAACATGAATATCAATACATTGCAATTCAGTGCTGATCTAAGTGCATAAGGAAAAGGATGAGTAACTACATTGAGAACAAGGAGCAATCCACCTTGAAGACCATTTGATTTCGATTCTATAAATAAGACACTTGTAGCATAAATGCAGAATACCATCATCTTTCCCTCTTCACCTCTCTTGATTTCAAACCTTACTGAACCAAAATAAAGAAGCATTCTGTTTGCTACTTTCTTCCCAGATTGCTGTGGCCATTAGTAGTGAAACTCCCCAGAACAGCAATCCATGCTGGGATAGCATGACTTCACTCAATGAGCAAATATAAGCTAGTTTAAGCAGTGATTTTTACAGAACTGAAGCCTGCTGCAGATACTGCCTATTGTGAAAAAAGGAGACACATTTAGGCCAGCACACTTTGCTGCAGTGGCACAGATTTATAACAATTGTAATGAAAGACATAATTAAAGTAGGATCATAGCAGTCTTATGACATTTATGAGCAAAGATATTTTAAAATCTTCAAATATCTACCATGCATCACATTCAAATTAAAATTTCATGTATATACTCCCAACAGACCTTTTGTCATGCAGAAGTTTATTTCTTTCTGCCCTATTCTATTCAATGTGTCAGAGCACAGTAAAATTGACAGTAATTATATGCAAAGCTTGTGTTGTTCTTTGGCAGCTCCTGGTCTAAGAAGTTACAAACCTAAATTAGAAGTACGATTAGAATCACAGAAGATGCAATTAGCACTGGAAAAATTTGGCACCATTCAGATGCAAAAAAACCCACAAGTAGCAGCTTAGGAAGTTGACAGTGCAATTAATTTAGATCTAAGATCAGTAATTCAACATCAAATACCTCTATAAGATTCCAGTGAGCCGGCAGCACTGCAACCCTGCAAAATCAAGCTGGCACTACTGCTTACCTGCCTGGATGATGAGCTTTGCACATTCATTACACGGAAATAAGGCAACGTACATGCTGCAGCCATTCACATCAGCTGAGTTTTTGTTCATGATGGCATTCAATTCGGCGTGGCACACTGATTAAACAAAAAAAGGAACAATTCATAATACTGATCTTCAAAATAAATCAGTCAAACTAAAATTAAAGTGTTACAATATAACTGCTTATATATTTTCAAAGGCAAATAGCTGGCACAGCTTGTCATAAAGGGCATAGGAAGAAATAAAAGCAGAAATACCAAGATCAATGAAGGTCAATTGTTCTGACCAGGCTGCCGATTAGTAATGATATCATTAAGTGCATTAGCATTGCCATTTGCTAACACCTATTGCAGGCAACAAAGCCGCAGGCTGTGGGCCAAGTAGTTGCAACCACCCTAAGTGAAGCAATATCTCACAGCTTCACAACTCTCTGGAGTATCTAATTGCCAGTATAAAACAGCTCATTTATGTGTTTACATGCACAGATAGGAACAGTCTTATGGCTGTAACAGTGCACTGTGTGCTCTTAAAGGCAGGAGAATCGTGAAGTAAAACTGAGCAGCTCTGTCCTCTGGGTCTCAGAACGGCCCAGCGCTGCTGCATGATTCTCTCACCCCAGAATACACAAGACACACTCAACCATAAAAATGCCCCAGCTTTAATATTAAACTGACTTTACTGCTCATTAAAAGGTGCCAGACTTCCCAAGCAGGAAAACAAAGTCCTGTGTTTCTCCATGGATTTGAGATAGGCCAGGTAGCAACAGACCATTCTGCCTTATTCCACCGTAACACAACAGCCTTTTCTGGACAGACAGCACCTTAGGGTTTGTGTTTCTAAGGCACACATCAACAGATTATCTGATGTGTTACCAACACAGGTGAGAAGAGCACAGTTTCTGTGCTATCCACAACGACCTCTGAAAAAACATTAAGATCTCTCTGAGAACTTCCTGTTTACTCCTAGGAATAACAGCGAGTTGCATAATTTATATACCTACCTACTAAGAAACTGCCTGCTGCCCTGACTTTATAAACAGATGCTGAAGGGAGGTGTGGGTTTGAGCTCATTTAGAGGCAACATTAAAGAGTTTTTCCACTCCTTGTTTTGAAGAACAGATTTTAAAAAAAGTAGTTTCCCTCTCCCTTGAGTCCATGCAAAAACTAAAACAGACAAAGTTTCATAGCACAGCTTCTCAGTACACTTGGTATCATATGCTGACCTCTGTGTGAAAGATTTCACCACACAAATAACTGACTGCAGTACCTCCAACATGCAGGAATCCTTGCTGAATGGAAATGTTTTCTGCATGCGCCAAATGTCCACCTGGAATTGTCTGTGTAACAGCTAATGCACTACATATTTACAGCCTAACTTACAGCACACGAACTTTCCCATGCAGGCGCGTCTCAAAGGACCAAACACTTGCTAAAGACAGCTCAGTATTGGCTTCTACCATGCCCATGTTACACTGTCCACATACCTTCTTGTAACCAGTAAAGCCAGACACTAACACAAAAAAATAGGAAATTTTAAAAAACCCCAACAATGCAAAAGCCAAGCACCACCACGTTAAGGTTTCTTTTACTATGATTATTGTTTCTATTGCAACTGTTATCAGGTCACATTTTATTTTAAATATATGCCATTAAGTGTAACATAAACAGTTACATGAACATACACATTTAGAAAATCCAGAAAATACGTTGAATTCCAAGTATATTACTAAGTTACAACAATCTTATGAAGCCTTCACAATACATAGTCAGAGAACTACTTTTCTGGGGTTACAGAGGATTAAGTGAAAACGAGTGTCATTATTTCAACAGCTGGAACTAAGTTATGTCAACAGAACAGAAACTTACACTCTAGGCAGCAGTCTAAAACATCGAAGGTCCCCAGAAAAAAGGATGTTTTCAAAGGCTCACAGAACTAAAAAAAAACAAAACTAATTCCTTCAGTAAATGTTTTTCTTTCATTAAAACTCAGAAATTTTCAGCCATAAAACCAGACAAGTTTCATTATTAGTACTGCAACAAGTTTCCCTCCTGCACTGATGAGAGAGAAAGATTCTTTTGGAAGAAGCTTTCAACAACAAACCTCTTCCCAAGCAAAAATGATCAGGCCAAAAATAATTGATAGAAGATAATCAGCTAGAGCAAGGGAAAAAGCGATTTTTTTTTCCTGATCATCTTAACACAATCTAAAGCTAAGAACGATTACAAGCCTCCAGTGTGGACAGAAGACACAGAGAGAGCAGTAAGAAACAGACTAATCATTCCCAGACAAAAACTACCCAGGGATCCAACAGATCCAGCAGGCTTCCATTTCAAATAGAAAAAGGAAGTAGGTTTTTTATGCACACAGTAGCCTAACCAAGCATTTCTTACTGAACTTACTGCAGAAGGTTGTACAGGACTAGAACTTCCAGAAGTCATCTTTTCCCGTCCAGTATCACTTTTTTTTATTCTACTGGGCAATTAAATATGAAACCATTTTGGTTCAGTTGCTGTGATTTTTAAGAATATTCTGGAGAACTGTCATTACACATATCTTTGTTTTATACATTTCCCTGGGTATCTGCTACTGGCCCCTGTAAGGGAAATTATGCTAGATGGTCCTTGGGAAAGTACAGGCATCAGACAAATACTTTTAGGCTTTCACCCATAACTCTCAATTCCCTCTTACTCCTATTCACCTCTCTCTGACAGGCATCAATAAGGTAAGGTAGTGTATAATCCCCATATTTTTCTTATAACCCTGCCAACCTTTGTTAGGAGACAGAAAACAAATCCAGGAGTCCAAAATCTTTCTTGTTAATGACTAACTAGTTTACATTTGGGATGTTATGAAGTTTTCTGATCTGTTAAAAGCTCCTGCTAATAGTTACAAATTGTTCTGAGATAGTAAGAACTAACTTAAAGTAACCTTTCATAGGTGGCACAGTATTCAACACTCTGAAAACTGTGTATTTAAGCTGACTTAAATAGTTACTTTCTAGTAAAACTAAGAATTTTTATAATATCCTATGAGGGGCTCCAGAGTTTTGGGGGTTCTCTAAATAATATGCACGTATAGCCAAGATAATAAGTCTGCAGCACTGGTTTCCATTCTAGAAAAATGGCTTGAAAAGTATTCTCAAAAGGCTTCATTAGCTGAAGAAATAACCATGCAATGAGAAGTTAAGTGTGTGTTCTGACATTCCCACCACCTGCTACTATTTCGTGAGAGGGGTAAAAAAAAAGAAAAAAAAAAGAAAAAAGCAGATGAATGTCTGCTTCATCACTGGTAGTATTAATTGCCAGTGTTTATCTCATTGCATACTGGGTTGTGTTGCATGCATGAGGTAGTACCCATCCTTAAACCCACCTGTAAATAACAGACCCCTACTTGCCCTTTAAATGGTAGTTTTTCAGGAATTGAACACTTAACATGAACCTGTTCTCAGTGGGTTGCAGAGCCAGAAGTACTGTTCCCACGTACTAAAAGGCTTCTGACTAGAAATTTTGTAAGAACCACAGGACTAGTCAAAGTATTTCTTAATACTGTTTGGAGGCTTACATGCTTGATGAAGAGCATGGTAGGGACCATCATAACTTTAAAGAAGCAGTCAGAAGGGCTAGGGGGAATGACTTTTTATAAATTACTAACTGAGCCAGACTAGGAATTTTGAGAAAAATCTGTGTTACATTTGAAAAGAATACATTTCAATGTATATAAATTATCACACAAAGTTTTGACTTACTATTAACATAAGTCTTTACACTGACATAGTATCCAACTGGATAAATATTATGGCTTCTCAGTACAGACACATGGTAATAGCACAGCATTCTTCAACATAAACCTGGCACAGAAATGGATACTGGGAGTTCTGTAATTTGGCCTACTTCTATTTGGTCTCTTGGCAAAATCTTCACCTTTTTATGTTCAGCCTTTGCCCACCCCACCTTTATCCAAGCTCCACCTACCAGTTATCCTTTACTTGCTGGGTATTTGACACTGAACACAGCAAGAATCACAGAAGGTAGCAAAATACTAATTAAAAGGATGGAGTCTGGAGTGACAACCACTGGGGACAGTGGTTGATGGATCTAGAATTTGTAGAACAACTTTTTCAACCTTTCTGAAAGCACAGGGATGGTTGCTGGTCGCTGCATTAGGGGCAGGCAGGACACTGGTGCTGGGCTGACACCACCCTCTGCCCTTCCTGCTCGTCTCTTTCCTGCTCTGTGTGCTGGAGAAGAGCAGTTGTGGTCAGGGCACAGAGGCAAGGAAAACAGCACCAGATTGTGTTGAAGTCCTGGCCTCTTCAGGCTGCAGTAACAAAGATGGAACAGCCTCAGCCTCATTGCTTTCTTCCATGAATAAGGAGAACTGGGAAGTAAAGATGAGAACCACTCAGCCCATGTGTGAACATCACAAAGCCAGCCAGGGTCAGACAGATAACCCCCTCTCAAAAACCGGGTAGCATTAAGCCTAATTCACCTTATTTGCCAGTCCCTCCCATTGTGCTCCAAGTTGGTTCTACTCTCAGCAGAACACAGAGACATCTCTCAGTGGGCAAGCAGAACAAGAGAAATTATTCTTGGTGTTTCCAAATCAAGCTTTCTACAGATTTGATGTATGACATCAGAATTGGACAAATATCCATGCAGGACGAGAGTAAGTGGAGTACTCCATGAGTAAGTGGAGACTGTCTCCTATAGATCCCTTTTTCAGCTGAAGTCTCAGCTTTGGACTGCCAAATGGATAGAGAGCATCACACCTCTTCATAGGGCCTTATCAAATTTTGTGCTGTCAAAATAACAGCTTCTATAAAACTAACATTTGTCTGAGTAACATTGAGTGTTCATTTCTCTGAAAAATTGACAAAAAGCTCACAATCCTAACATGAGGAAATGCTGGTAACAGTTTGCTTCACATTTCACAGCAGGTACTGTTCAATTGGAGCATACTTTTTGCCACAGCACATATTTTACTATATCTGAACCTGTATAAATATTTGTAAGCATATTTACTCAGTATCTTCTATATTGCTCAGAGGTTTCTAAATTTGCCAGTCATTTTAATTGAAAACTCTTAATTAGAGACGGGTTGTCAAATGGATGTTCTTAGATTACAGTGCAGACAGAGGGCATAACAGAAGCACGGCAACTAACATTACTGGGAATATTTGTGTTAATAGGAGAAAAATGGAGTATTTTAAAATGATTGGTGAGAGGAAACGGAGCACCATCAAATCCTTGGATTCATCTAACAGAAACAGAGGGCACACTTTTGACTGTAAAAGCCAGAATTTTGCCTAATTATTAAGAAGCTTCTGCTCACAGTACTGAATATGCTTCAGGAAGAGCTTTTAGTAACACGTTAGTAAAGAAGGTTTTCAAAACTGGCCCTTTCTCTCATGTGCACAGCCACATCCCCACTGCTGTCACTGACTGGCAGCCTGGAAACAGCCAGTTCCAACGTAACAAGGAAATCCTGAATTTGTGCAGTGAAAAATGGCATTCTGCAAAACACCCTGTGCCTTCTGATATAGCAAGGCTGTACTACTGAACTGCTCAAATATACACCACAACTAGAAGGAAGAGTTTTAATTCACTTCAAGACTCTCGAAAGGAATGCACAGTGCCAATACAGGTGGATCCACAGTCACTATTCCTGCAATATCCAAATGCCTTGCAAACATTTGCATCCTCTAGGGTAAAGTGAGCACTACTTACCACATTTTGATGCCTTCTTTTAGTAGCTCAGGTTTCATAGATTTCTTGATCAAGCATAACCCTGTCCCTAACAACAAGCTGAGCAGAACCCACCCTTGAGGGAGTGTGATAGATATGTACAGTGTATTGCAGCAGACATAGATAAACAAGACACTGGTGAATTTCAAACAAACAAGTTTAAAGATACAGCAAAATTCAAGAGTCACAGGACTCATTTAAGCTTACAACAGAAGTTCAAAAGGTAATTGTTATCAGTAAGTGCACGGGGAAGGAGGAAGGGTTAATCATATTGAATAAGAAAAGCTAAAAGAACAATTCTGGCACAAACAAGAACCTATACACTAACCACAGATAAATTTTGAGTGGAAATTGGAAGTTTTCTAGCTGCAAAACAGTGGATCTGATCAGAGCTGTGGGGTCAATGCATCCATCAGTTCTGCTGGAGCTCAATAAATTTATTATAGCATCATCTAACACACTTCTGCAAAGATAGCCTGTGGGTCCAATCCCCCACTATGTCTCTGCTGCTACACACAGACAGGGCCAGGGACTGATCCTTGGCCCTGAGGCCAACTGGCTTGTGTTCCTCTCACTCAGGACTCCATCAGCATTACACGGCACTTGGCCCTGGGTTTCCTCAAGGCTCCACGTCTCAAGAGTCCCACGACACCACGTACTTATTTTGTATGTCTCAGTTCAAAGTGCATAAAGAAGTGAGATGACTTTTTGCAGCCCACCAGAGAGGTATTTTCAGAGCATGAAACAGAGTATGCATTGCATATCCCCCAGTATGGCCTGAGGGGAGGAGGAGGGTTAAGCATACAATCTCAGCAGGCTTTGCATTATAAGCCTATGCAGGATGACTGTTTTCTAGCAGCCTTTTTTCTACCCTGCCCTCCGGAGCACCACTGGAAGAGCAATACTCAGGCTTTGTTCTGGAGAAAGGTAGTCAGAGTGGACCAAAACAGATGGGAAGTGAGCTAATGTTTATGCCTCACCTACAACAGTACATAAGACCAGGAGGTCAGCATTCAGATCCCCCCCCAGCCTTTTTCCGTAGCACTGCAGGTGTATGAAATAGCCCTAGAAGACACCTTCCAACTTAGTGTGGTGGTACATGCACAATTACCATCAGCTTTATCTAATAAGCTACACTGCAGCTCTAGTGATGAAAGTGTCACTATTCCCACAGTTAGCTAATGGAGCACACAGCAAGGTTGTATCATCCCTGAACAAGCCAATCAGGAAAAAGCAAGGATAAAAAGTTCAATTTCCACAAATGCTGTGATGATTAGCAAAAGCAGAAAGGAAAACATGACAGTTTAATGAGGTTTTAGCAGCAATTCTATGTGTCTCTGCATCTACAAGAATTTTTTTAAGCAGCAGATTTTTTTTTATATAGATACTTGTCTGGTCTGTCAACTGTGCTATCAAGATTAATAAGAAACTGCTAGAGTTTAAATGATCTGTGAATTACAAAATAGCTTGTTTATTCATCACAGCAACACTTTGTGTTACAAAGTTGTGATATTTTTTTAATGAGGTGAAGACTAAGATTGTGGGGGGGAAAGGCAGTAGTCAAACCACTTGTCTCTCCAAACTGTTACTGGTTGGTGCATTTTTCAAACATCACATCTTCCACATCTTTTGGAGTCAGAGTTAAGCTAAAAAAATAAAAAAATTCTCAGGGCATCTTGTACAAAGATTCGTCACAGCACTTTTAATTTAGTCAGCTTAAAGTGCCTGGAACATGACCAGGTGGCAAAAGCCACCCACAATGATCTTAGTTCAGAATGCAGACCTTACAGCACCATAAAGATTCAACCAAAATCAATATTCTGTTTTCAGTGCTTTATATTTAATCAATTAGCTAACACTTGTTTCCTCACCCTATAAATAAAGAGCAGTCATACCAAGTTGCACCATTATGGTCACAGCATTGTATGTAAAACCAGTGGTTTAGAGCAGACTTCAAATTTGGCCCTAGTTCTGGGAATACATCTCTGTTGAAAAATTATATGAAATAGTCTCAAGCTTAAGAGTTAACATTAGAGGTTTTATAATAAATTGGTAAAGTGAACAAGGACAAAGCACTGGGGTTTTAAGAACTCAAAAGTATCAAACTGATGGATTATGTGCTCAGACACTGCATATCATCTTCCACTTCAATGCTGTGGGAAACCAGGGAATGCAATGCTGGTTTCTAAAGAGAGCTCAGGCTATGTCAAAACTCATACAAGTTTAATTTCTCTATCAGACCAATTGTTAAAAGTTACAAGTGAGAAACAGAATTAGTTGGCAGAGATAAATACTGTACACTGGAAAAGAGCCAGTATTTATCTGCAAAGGGTGAACTCTGGTGCTTTTTTCCCCCCACCCATGCAGGGAGAAGGGAAAATTACTCAAGGCTCTTGTTCTGTTTTGTTATTCCTTCCCCTGCCCAGGACAGGCTGAGATGCAGCACAGGATGAAGGAGCTCCTAATGCTTGCTTTTCCTGTACCCCTGGCTTCTGCTGCATTGGTCTCACCCACAGAGGTGCAGCAGGAGCCAGAGTGGATACAGAAAGATGAAGGGGGACTTAAGGAAGCACAGGGAAATATATGGTCTCTTACCAGTCCTAACCAAGGTTTCTTCCCAACATCAGCTATGGCAGGCCACAAGGCAGCTCTCAATCCCATTTCTATGCCCAGCAGACAGCAGGCATGGCATGAAGCCTGAGGCAGCCCAGTCTCCAGTTCCTGCAAACTGCACCAGGCTCAGAGGAGTAACTGTACAGCCCTGCCGAGAGGTGCACTAAGAGTCAGAGAGCCCTTCAGAGCAGTTACAAACTACGCCAACTGCAAAGACACAGACAGTATCCAAAGCAGCACTCAGCCACATTTACCAGGAAACTATCCTTCCTCATTCTGTTTGCCCATTTAGCACATGTGAATCAAATCAGAGGCTGGAATGAACAATGAAAGTCACCTCACCCACAGAAGGACAGAGCCACTGCACACTACATGAGGCAAGGGAGGCACAGAATGACAGAATGCCATCACCAGCTTTGGGACAAACAGAATTCAGCTCCTTCATAAGTATTACCTATGCAATTAACACCTGATATGGAAATTTCCCACAACCGCTGGAGTTTACAATTCTAATACCTACATTTTAGACCCAGTTATTTGTTTTGCATATACAGTCTCTGTAATTTCTGCAGAGACAAACACACTGCAACTGTGAGCTGCTTTCTATTTACAAACTTGCATACCCAATCCAAAATGGCTAATATTTATGAACATATTTTACCAGGAAGTCAGACTTCCATAAAAACTGTGATTGTTATCCTGCTGTACCACATATAGGCAATTAACAAAATCAGGTGAGTGAAGAAAAATTGATTGCTACTTCACCAGCCGAACTTTCACAGTTAGAGATATCACAAGTCTAACCTGTCAACCACAAGAAGCCTTACCATAAGGATATTTTGTGTCTAGTCTATTTTCTGCTGTTCTTGTCCAGGGTAGTACATCATCGCTGCAACCATTAGGCATCCCATTGTAGCCAATTCCAACAATCTTGTTTTCTGAATTTACAATGCAGGCACCAACCTAAATAAAATCAGATAGATGGATTGCATAACAGCATATCAGCAACAAAGATGAGATATGAATAGTTAGTCCTACAATTTTCAATTAAGTAATACAAGTTGCACTTAATATATTAACAAGGCTACAATTGTACCTAAATTGTGGAGCTCTAAAATAAATCAGGGCAGAGGCAACCCTGCTACCCCTTTGGTCGTGCCATTCCCATCCCAGCCTGCCAGCACTGTTCCTTGTCTGATTATCAAGTGAACCCAGTTCAGGGTGGAGAAACAGCACTGATTTACTGATTTAACCCTAGTAAACACGTCAGTTCAACTGCCAAACTAGCTTTTCCAGCAGCAGTATGACCAGCAGCAGCGAAAGAAAAGGTATGAAAGATGGAACACAAATACAGTAGTGTTGGCTTATGAGGGCCTCACAAGCTTTTATGGCTTGCTTACACAAACAAGCACTAAAATACCAGACCTTTTAACTCCCACCTTGCATTGCTTTAATCCAAGTCTACACAGGGACTCTTTGTACAGAATGATCTGTGTCCCATTTTTATGTTTTCTGCCCATATTATTTACTGAAATGGCAACAGTTCTGATTTTAATTCACACAATGTGTTTATCAACCAGCTCTTGGGTAACAAAAATTTAGCCCCAAGTGAAAAACGTTCAGTGAGCCAAGTGCCGTAACATACAGAAGGCAGTGAGTAATTGAACAGATTGTTTTGCTGGGATTTGCTTCCTGAAGTTTTTCCCACAAAGGAAGACTAGCAGGACATCCTGCAGAACACCATGTATCGGCAGGGGTATCAGTCGCCTCAAATCAATATGGAACAACACTAATGGAGGCACATGAAAGATGCAAAAAATGGGGACTGAAGCAGAGGGAAAAGGGGATCCTGAGGGAGAAACCAAACTAGAAGAAAACTGTCAACCCAAGAAGGAACAAGCAAGTACTCTTACAGGTGAGGAAAGGAAACTTGTAAAATGCTGTGTCTTAAAAAATTACAAACTGAGACTTTCAGCAGTCTTATCCTTCTCTAAAAGTGACTATATTTACTGGGAAAAGGAGAGAAAATTCAAGCACTATTTTAATTTCCAGATGAAAAGATGATACACAAAATTCCAAGCCACAAATGTACACACAGAATTATACACGAGGTCAGCCTCAGTAAGAGAATTTCTGTAACAAAAGGTGCTGACTATGTTAAAAACTGAATAGCTATACACTGAAATAACTTTTATTAAGAAACCCCTGAAAGTGCTACATGTGCATCTGATGCAATGTGCAATAAAGATTAGGTTATGTTATTATTATATGCTGCCTTCTTACCTGAGAGCTTGGATCCTTACTTCTTTGTGCTGACAAAAAAGCTACTGCCATAAAATATTCAGGCCATTCCAAATAATCCTCTCGTTTTTTGCAGGATGCTTCATTGCTAAAACTATAGTTTACAGAAAAAAAACCAGCCATCAGTAAGCAACACAGACCTAAGAGTTACCACAAACTGTATTCTTTTCATGTGCACAAGTTTAAAGTAACCAGGATCAGAATGTGGCTAAGACCACATATTCACTAATATTTTAACAATAAAACCAACAGTGATATGTGCTTTCCAGGAACTTGTGTAAGCAACATTTCCTTTCAGGGAACAAGCACCCAAGCACGGTTAGAAATTTCAGTTTTAGATAAGAAGGTTGAGGTATTCAGAGCACTGAGCTATTCAAAGACAGAGCAATTTATCCTTTATAGATAACACCTTCTATCTTCCTAAGTTTCAGGTATATCATGTACTGGCATTCTTCTCACCCAAACAACATAATCTTTTTTATGATGACCACGATAACTGCAAGCCTCTAATCTAAGTTATTTTGTACTTCTGCCTATGATAAGTGCTTGCTAGATTTCTATTTGGTAGCTTCCTCTACATGTAGTCATTCATTTCTGACAGTAGTTATCACCTAAGTTTGCCTCTTGTTACAATATTTACCACCAAAAAGCTAAGGCCATTCCAATAGGTCCCTGCTAAGTTTCCCTTAAGATTATGTGCTATAAAAGCCTTCTGAAAACTGACAGGAGATAGGTTCAAGAACTTTGCCCTTAGATATAATGTACAGAAGTAACACAAAAGGTGGCTTCTTTCCCTGTGCTGAAGGGTGTATGTGGGGGAAGGAGGAGGGAAAAACAGGTGATGCATCATTTTCATTTTCTCTTGCCTGCTTATGGTGAAAACCTGCTTGGACAGTGTTAAGACACAACAGGGAAATTTCTGTGCTTTCCAACTCAAAGAAAAGAAAAACAGACATCTCCCTCCCACCTCCACCCACACACCTAAGCTTTGAAAATTTCAAGGAAAAGATCAAATTCAAAGAAATTTCCCCAAACTGTCACACCTATTATTGCTACAACTTGAAAAACATCCCAAACACAATGATTAGCCTATCAAAAGACAAGGGGCACAGTACTTTCATTCTTGGGCTCCTCTTATGAAGGACTACAGCTTAAGGCTCGAGATACCCTTTTAGTGATGAACAGCCACACAGAAAAATACATCACAGGTAACTGCAAGGAGCAAGACATCTCCTAGCAACACTTGTACCAGCCCTTTCAGAAGGCAAACGTTAGAAGGCAAGTGCTCACTTAATCATTATTTTTATAACCAAAAACATGTATTAGAGGGTTGCAGTTACCTTGTCATAAAGACGTTATGCTATTTGAGTAAAGACAATGCCAACACAGGATAAAACTACTTTAGAAACCTACAGGGTGCTACTTACCAAAGATAAATTGCTGGTTTTGAATTGCTCGGATGTGGCACATTACAAGTTAGCAATTTTGGCTTGTTCTTGGAATGAATGAGGATCATCTTCAAGGCTACTCTCCCGTAAGGAGGGAGAAACACTCTCGTGTAACCCACACACCTCTCTCAAACTTTGATGGCAGTGTAAATAGTGCCCAAAACTGTCAATTGTCAAAGCAAGCACACAAATCATGTATGTGATTCTGAAAATGCCCAAACTGGCTTGAGTCACTGGAACTAAAGGGTTAGGGCTATATCCTACCAAGAAGGAAAAGTGTTCAGAGAACAGTAAGTTCACAGCAGAAAGGAAAGAATAAAGACATGCCCCCACACCTCTCCATGCCAAACCGAACTTTGACAGGCTAACTGAAATGTCAAGGAAGTGTTTCCGTTAACCAATTATTTAAAATATACCACAAAAACAAATCTATAAAATCTAAAACACCATTGGACTTTAAATGATCAATTTAATACACTAACTACACGACATGCACAATGATGTCTTTGGAGAGGGATGAAACACACAATGCAGAACTACACTGAATAAAACATTCTGGGGAGAGGGCTTTAGAAAAACAGTAGTACTCTGAACTGAGAGGTCATGAGTTCTCCTTTTTGTTAAATTATTCCCTAGCAACTCTATTTATCCAAAACACACCAAAAGCTAGTATTTACTTCTCTAATAAATACAGAACTGTATGTAAGTGGAGGTCCCTCAGAGTACCAAATTCATAGGGAGAGAAGAATATCTAAAAAATGAGCAGAAGGCTTACATCAAAGAGAACATAAAAAAAAATCAAAAACCTTACTCAATTACTTCTACTTAACATCACCATGTTCAGCAAGATAATTCCCTCAACTCAGTGCACAGGAATGCAGGAGTGCAAAGTGGGTATAAACCACTTCATTTCTGATTGAGCAGAAGCCAAGGCCTTGGCTAGCAGTCAAACACACACAGGAAAATTAAGTTTATGGATTTGGGGCAGCTGATCATCTTCTTTATGCTAATTTGCAAGTTCTGTAATTGCAACAATGAAAGCTACTCTAAAAAATACTATAGTTAGCTGTAAAATAGGCAATTAAGGCTTACCCTTGTGATAACCCAAAAGAACTTATGAACAAAAATAATGGGATCTGAAAGTCATGAAGAAAACAGAGCTCAAGAAGAATGGGGGAAAAGAAACATTTAAATTTTAAAATAATTAGCTGTCTATAGAAAATTTGTGTAAACAGTATTTCAAACGAAAATAGAGAAAAAGATTCTGTAATTAGAGAACACTGCCTCCCTTTTCACTTCTTTTTCATCCATCTAGGCTTCAACTAAGCTGCAACACCATCTGAAAAAGGAACAAATGTCATTCAGCAACTAAAAAAAAGTCTATCATAATGAAAAATTTCATTGAGAATCCTAAACCAGAATATATCACCTCAAATCTTTTCATACAACAATTATGATGGCCAGCTATACAACAATGTAGTACAACCAGAGAACTGGTGGATACCAGACCCACTTCCCCCTTTTCCTGAGTTTTTCCTCTATTTTCTTTGATGTCATGTGCATTATGTTACAACTGTATTCTAGAAGTATTTTCCCCCAGTACCAAGTATATTACTGAAGACCAACTATCAATACTTCGTCATTCAAATCACGGAAATTAAAGTAAAAAATAAAGTGTGTATTAAAATATGAAATAAACATCTT
>JAOXXN010000471.1:38463305-38479327 GCA_026770055.1 Myrmophylax atrothorax
GTGGGGCCCGCGGGAAGCTTTTCCAACCTCTTCCCGGCACGGGGCTCTCCTCCCACCCTGCTGACTAAACTTTCTGTGCCCAGGCCCCGCGTGGAGCCCGCTGCGCCCCGCGGGAGCGGATCCGCCGAGCCGGGGGAGGTCCCGCCGCCCCCGGGCCGCGCTGAGCTCCGCGACGTGCGAACGAGGGGCTGGGTGTGCGGGGGTGTAGGTGCCGGGTTTCCGACAGATGCTCTTTCTAGCACTGTGACGCAAAGGTGTGGGTTTTCGCCCAGCTCACGCTCTTGAAGTAAATACTATTTATTACAGCTTGACATTAACTTATTAAGATGTCTGAAAATCGGGGGGTTGGTGTGTTTTGGTTTTTTCGTTCTCTGGATACGGAATTGATGTGGAAGCTGAGTTACGGTTTATTAATACCTCCAGCTGCTGCCAAGGTTTAGAAGTCTCCCAGGATCCGCTGGTAGCAGAACATACATCTATAGTCCATTACACTGCAAAATAAGTGGTATAATAATAAAAAATATAAAGTGCCGGTATGGCGTGTTTGCCTCCCTCCGTGCGAGCTCCCCGTCCTGGCTGGGTGGCTGCGCGAGGCCTGCCCTTATGGAAGCACTCAAAGGGAGCCAGGTACACATGTTTGCTCCATGGGGCTGCAAGCCATCAGGTGGGGACTGCCCAAACCCAGCCGCACATGACCAGTTCGGTTCCCACTGGAGGCAGTGACAGGTGCAGCAAACTCAGTGATGGGCAAAAGGAAAACATTTGCCTTTGAAAGCATCCCCAAGAGGAGTCTGTGCACGCAAGCCACGGGCTCACACTGTGTGTGAGCTGCACCACTGATCTGAGCGTGGTCAACAGACACGGCTGAGAGGATGGTTGCCTGCAGCCTGGTCAAAAATCCTCCTCTTGACCCAGGAAAATGCTTCAGGGTGGGAAACAGGACACTTTTGGAAACTGGGCGCACAGCAGTCCTGTCCCAGAAGCTGCCTTCATAGTTCCCCCTACTGACCATTTGCATAGCAAATTATACAAGTGGGGACACATTACTATAGCAACATGTGTGCAGGAACACGGCAAAGTCAAGGAACCTGCCATGCTCATAGTTATTTTTGAAGCTATGCCAGAACAGAGAGATCCTGCAGTGATCAAAACAGAGGAACACACTGCTAATATGTTTTCATATTTATATTCCTATATCAGCGAGCGATCTTTTTTTTTAGAAGCAACTGACAAACCATCAAATATGAAAATGTTACTTAATTTCACAGATATTTATATTCAGTTGTAACCAGAAAACTTGGCAAAAGCAGCCCGTTATATTTCAACTGACAAGTTTTCCAGCCCTCAGAGTAGGAAAACATATAGCTATTTCCATTTGCAAGACTTCTATTATCACAATTTCATATGGACAACAAATGTTCATGTAGGGTTTGTTAATGAATGAAAAGGAACTATTTAAATTCAAGAAAAAGAAAACATAGTTAATGAAAGTAGCATCACTCATGAAAGCATAAGCCTGGAGGTAAAATGAAAGGCCTGACAATGGCTGATCATGAAGAGAATTATGAAGCACTCATTTAATAAATCTGGAGGAAAAAAAAGCATAATTCAGTGCAAAAAGTTTCCTACTATCTGTATATGTTACAGCACTCTTGAAATATGAATTAAAATAGCTAGTGCTGCAATTACCCATGCCAAATTGGTTATTTTTCATAATTGGGATTCTGAGGACAGACCATAATACCTACTAAAATGCAGTGCTTTCATGTTGATCATATGTAGTTAATGAATTTCTCTTCTGTGAACACCAGAGTTCTTACAAACTATTCCCTTCCTCTAAACTTAACATGTTTTCCAGCTAACATCTATAAACAAGTCAGAACCAAATTCAAGTAATACAATTCCCATTCCGCCAAAATGAAAGATTCTTTCTTCCTTCTCTTTCTCTCCCATCATAGAAGAAAAAAATTCACTGCAAAGTAACTGCTTATATTATTAAACAATGAGGTTTTTAATTTCAGAGTGGAGTTTTCAACTTCCTAAAAAATTACATAAGAATTATATATATTTTGAAATGCAAAACTAAGATGTTTTCATCATGCTGAGCAAATAAGCTTCATAATAAGTTGAAAATACTATTTTTTCACCATCTTTTAGATAACAAATGTATATTTTTAATTTTTTTTCAAACATTATTGACTCTTCTATCTTATCCTTCCTCCAAAAAAAAATCACCAAAAAAATCCAACAACAAAAAACAACCTGGCTAACAACATGCAGCATTTCTTATAATACAGCACTATAAATGGCCTGAAATTTCTGGTGAAACTTCAGTTAACAGACTCCCATAGTGTTGCTAAATGACACATCTGGAAACCTTGCTACATTGTGATTTTTCCCTCTGTACTTTTCAAAGAATTATACTGGAACTTCTCTTGTGAGCAAGCTGTACTGTTCTTCTGACCATATGCTGCCTTACATGACCTGACAGCCTCTTTCTTCAAGCACACATGAGAATTTGGTTACATATGGATTAGTTAAGATTTAGGCCAGGATTCTGTGGTCTAAACACAGGGTTGTGCTGAGGGTAAGTAGTTTGACTTACTACAGGTGTGGGGCAGTCATGTTGCCTGGCAGGTTCCATAAGACTTCTCTGGCAGGTACTGGCTTTGCAAAAGCAGCAGCTACTCTGGATCTGCCGTCTGAATCCTCCTCTCCATTAACTCTGCAATCTAGAAGCTTATTTGCATCCTTCATCTGTCTCGGAACCATTCAGACCTCTTTGACAGAACCAAAAGGCTCTACCTCAAAGCCTTTGTTGAGACAGACATGCACTCAAATAGGCTGAATTTCTTTTTAATTTTGTATCTGACACTCTTCTCCTGTCCTTACACATTCCTCTCTTGTTCCACAGGAGGAGGATGTATGTCAAGAAGCCTCAAATACCTCATATAGTCTTTCATAAGTTATTTGTTTTGTGTCTTGTTTCCTGACATGGTCCCGAGCATGGATTATCATGACCTTGCTGTATAGACATCAATAAACAATCTGAGCTAATTACAAATACTTTAGATGCTCATATTAATGAAAAGTGATACAAGTTTGAAAGACATGCTAAATATATAACCATCTGTCAAGATGGTTATATTTTTAGCTTACTGCTGCATATGAAATGTTTACAGGTACCTTTTGTCAATTTTGATCAAAGCAAACTAAGTTGAATTCGGGGGACCCCCAGGTTTCAGACCCCCTCTTCTCTTTCTCGCTGCTTGCCAACGGACTCCCTTAACTTTGCTGACAAACACAAGTTCTCCCCAAATGTAACATATGTGTAAGTTGTCACTCAGAGAGTAATGTTTGCTGTTTGCCAGGATATTGAGCCTGTGATTTGGTAGACCACTCTGAAACCAATCTCAAAACTTAAGGGAAAATTAAAAAGAAATTGCTAATGAGCTGTTGTCTTTTTCTGTAATAGAATGAATTTTTCAGGAACTAATTACCCTGTTTGGAGAGAAAGACAAACAAATAAATATGACAATCTCTCTTTATATTTTAACATCTGGTTCTTTTCTGTCTTTAAGACAAGGAACTGCTCACTGAGAGGAAAATTTTCACAGTTAGAGAATACTATTTTTTAGGCAAGTCTCATTTTCTAAATATTTTTCCAAATAGGAATTTCTACTTGAGTTAAACACTTTCTTCTATACTTGCTTATAGATCAAGAGCACATTAAATACAAATGCAGCAGCTGGTATATGCTGCAGTTCTCAATTTCTATAGTTAATTTAATCAAGAATATGAAGTTAGGGCTTCGTCACTGATCAAATAACATTGGTTGCAATGTCAGGCTTTGCACTGTGAAAAAAGTCCTCTTTGGAACCTGCTCGCTAGGAGACCTAAACAGGGTTAGCTGCGGCAGCTTGTTAGTAAAGCAGCCAATTAACAGAACTGCAATAAACTGTCAGATTTTTATATTGTAGCATTTTGTATAGGAAACATAAACATTTCATTAACATTAGCATGTAGCTCTTTATACTATGTAATTTTGGAACTACTTATTAATAAAGATGGTAAGGAATGCAACTTATTACCAGCCTTTGATCAAAACCAAATTGAACAGTATCATGGTAATTTTGGTGCAGGTGGAAACCTGTTGCAAGTCTGGTATTTTCAAACTCAGGTACCAAAATTCAAGGTATTTCTGTGCTTTTCGTGTCTAAATCCTTACTTTCTCTATTCATAGATTTTGATGGCTTGTGCATTACCTTACCTTTCTATAGTGTCTGTTCCATGAAAACTAAAATCTAGTGCTAGACTTAAGTTTTCTTCCTTCCTATCCGAGTGAGATACTATTTTGAGTATCACATTCTCAATCTTTCAGACTCAAAATTCTGCAGTTTACTAACTCCCTAAATCCAGAATTTTTGCACTTTATTCTGACTGGGCTCACAAATGAGTATAAATAATACTTTTTAAACAGTCTTCTAAACCATTTTTTTAACACTACAGCTATTTTTGATCTCACCTAAAACTTTTATGGGCATATGGTGCTGTCCTAATTTTGACATTTTTCTTTTTTGATTCATATTGACAGTTCTAGTTCCAGGCAAATATTTTCTTTGCAGTACCTTGATCACCTTGTTGTTTCTTTGGCATCAGTATATTCTCCAGCTAGATTTGTTCTTTCTGTATATTATTTGCTGATGTTTTCTCTGTCTGGATTTCTTCAATGTTTGTATCTAAAGTCCAGTCCTCTGTTTTTGAAACTCCTTGTTCCATCCATACCCACCCTTGCATCCAAAGTCCCTGTTCTATGTAAGCTAGTACAATTCTCATACTGAATCCAAAACACAGCACTGTACCAGTTACTAAGAAAAAAATAATTTTATCCCAGCTGAAACCAGGATAATGGGACAAAAATGAGTGTTAGAAAAACAGGAGATATTGCACATGATATTTTTTCCTATCTCCATCCAAGACTGCAAATCCCAGATAATCTTGCTAAGCTGTGCTTTGGAAAGTAAACTGAGGCATGAAGACTCAGACTGCAAATCCTCTGGCAATCCTGGTGTTTTCTTTCAAAGTATGGATTACCATCCTTACCCACCCATACTAGTCATGATCACAGATATTCCCTAATTAGAAGTGAGAAATTAATTTTCTGCTTTCAGTATAAAATTTCACTTTCTTGGCATGCTGCTTCTGTACTCAGCACCTGCCTACATACTTCACAGCTTTCTATTTCTTCCATTACCTTCCCCTTATTTTTTCATGGCTATTTTTAATATCTAAGAGGATTATTTTCTATTTCCACAGCTTCTGATTTGGCATGATTTTCCCATCATGATGCAGTAGCTTCTCACAAATCTGTTGCAGTGTATCAGCTGGCACAAACTCCAACTGGACAATAACAGTTCGATCACTACATCAGATACATTCTGATGACAGAAACCTTTACTCTTCCATAAAAATAATATTGAATAATACTGAATACATGTAACCCTTCATGTTTGGGCAACTAGTTTGCTGTTAGTAGTCTTTCCATTTCTTCTCCTGATACAAATTCCATTTATGTTTGTCTTCTTTAACCTCAGTGAAATTTCTGTCCAAGTTGCTTCTTGTTCCTCTCAAATTTTTCTTTGTTTATGATAAGTTTTAGATTTCCTCTATTGAGAATTTTCCTTTTTTTAATGTATAATTTCCTGTCATTTATCTTAACTGTATATTTAGGTTCCACTATTACAGCATGATAATACTTAAATCTTCATATAAGAGCTGCAATGCAGAATCATTTTCTTACAACTTTATATGGGATTTAGCATGGAAGGTTTCAAGTAAATGTGCTAAATCCATTCTGTGATAAGAGATGAATTACCCTTTTAGCTAACCAGTGGACTGGGGCAGGGGGGACAGACAATATCTCAGGATTCTCAGATACACTGCTTTAGCTACCTAAATTAAACTAAGTTAAAAGAAATAAAGAGAACTGCTGCACTCACCCTGGGTTTGTTCCATATCTCACCTCAGCATGATGAGATCCCTTTGACCTACTTGCCTTTCAAGTTTGCCAATATTCCCAATTCCCCAAATTAGCATCAAAGGCCTTTCCCTTGCTCAGTAATAACTGTTCCATCTCTAGGACACAGCACTAAGAGAACTGTGAGACAGGAGGAACGATGCCTTCATTTTGTAACATCCCCAGCGTTAGCTTGGCATCAGGGCAGAGGGAGATCGTGTGCCACTATCAGATTATATGTGACTACTTTTCATCTCTTCTAAGTTCTGTCTGTTTCTTAAACTCATTGAACTAATTACAGAAGAGCAGCTAACAGCCACGCTGCTCTAACATGAAGAAAAGTGAGCTGGAGCTGTCAGGAAATACATTTGACATCCTAACTTGGAAGAATGGGAACTCTGTGCTCCCTCTGTAGATATGAGGGGAAATATAACCATTAGTAAACCTAATTTATTTCATAAGCAGAGTTGACAGCATGATTCCATTTCAATATTTCCTGCCACTTTCCTATTATGAGATTCTACTTTTAGTTGTCTACATCAGACGAACATGATTTGTTCAGACTGAAATAACGCAAGCTGAGCACTTGCTTCTACCAAGATTATTTTTTTATCTTTCAGTTTGTAGCCATAATTTTATGCTATTGTAACTATAAAACCATTATAAATAAAAACATATTCACATTAGGAAGGCATTGACTCAGATGGCAAAGACAGTATATGGTAAATGAGGAATTTTAGCATGAAACCACAGTAATCTTGTGCTATAGAAAAGAGACAATTAGGTAAAGGAGGCAAAGAGCAAGATGTGATTTTTAAGGAGGAATCATTAAGGAACTCAAAGGTGGATGAGCTATAGATTGTGGAAAGAGGAGACAGGCATTAATTAGATATATCCAATTCCTATTTCTCAGAACACAACAGAATGTTTTTAGGGTTTGAAGTACTGAAGAAAAACTGTCTTTTGAGGGCAGCCTTCTCAGCAGCCTAGGGAGCTAAAGAAATTAAATAACAGATGTGCTTTATTTTTTTCAAAACTGAGGAAGCAAAAGAGAAATAAAGTGCGATATTCTTCATTTACAGGAAAGTAAACTAAAAACCTCCCTATTACTGCTAAAGAAAATTTAGTACGCTCTACAGGGACAGTAACAAGGAGATCTCTGAATCTCTCTGTTGGCATATATGTCCTCTGGGGTGAGCATCTTTCCACAGAAGATGAATGTCTTACACAAGCAAAATAAGAAACAGTCAAAAGTCATAAGAATTTTATGGGCTTTGTGAAAACTGGCTACTCTTGTTAGTACAATTTTTTAGAATAAAAGTGCTTCCATGCAGAGTCTGTTAAATTGACTTTAACGGTCTTTTAAAGGATTAGAGAACAGAGGATTCTTGTTGGGAGATATTATATGGGTCAATTTATTTGTGCAGTTTGTGTTAGAAAATTCTTCAATATTTTGAACAGCGCTTCAGCTGATCTGCAGTACGAGAACCTGAGATTAGCTAGCACAATGGAATCAATATTGAGCAATATTTTGTCTCTGAAAGAAATTCAGTCTGACAGAGAAGAGTAAGAGCAGGGTGAGGAAATGGAGACTCCGGCTGAAAAGCCGGGTACAGAAATTTCCTATAAAGCAGTACAAATTAGTTGATGTCACCACAGCAAGAAAACCATAGTGACAGAATAAAATGTTATCCAGGTTCAGGAATACTTTATTATCACCACCTTGGGTCACTAAGCTTCACAAGCTATATCCATCAAGTGTGATACCAGTATATATACTCAGAGCTGAAGCAGGAAGGTGCAGTGCTTTAATGTACTAACCATGTACATTAAGACACCTGGGTTCAAAGTCAGTTTATGACAGGAACAAAATGAGTTTGTTGGTCTCAGCCTGCACTCTAGTGGACAAGTGCACATAAACCCAGCCCTGAGATGAGTCCCAAGAATTAGTTGGCCAAGACATGGTGAAATTCACATTCTCTGAATGTTATTAAAAATAAAATATGTTTGCTTTCTGTGCTATTCTGAAACACTGCAAGATGAGACATTTCCATCAGCATCTCTTAAATACTGTGTTCAGTATTCTTGGCACCAGGATTTCAAAGAATACAACAGAAGGTGAAACAACACAGTGGAAGTCAGCAAAGGCAATGAGATGCTTCCATGTTAAGGGGAAAATGGAGATAAAAGGACATTCTGCCATAGCAGACACATATAGTGTTTATGACTAGGTAAAATATATGTCTATATTTACCTTTTTTCACCATACAAGACACAGAAATGAAAAAAAAAAAGACACAATAATAAGGAAAAAATATTTTCTTGGTACTTAATTAACCTGTAAACTCATGTCTGAAAGGCATCTTAGAGAAACGAGCTAAGTAGGACTTAAATAAAAGATAATGCTGTTACATGAATAATAAGATTAACAAGGGTTATTTTAGATGATATTAAAATGTATGAGGGATATAAACTCTCATGATTCAAGTTATAAAACAAAAATAAATTACCTAAAGCATGGGAAGAATATATACCCACAGATGTTTTATTTCATTAGTGTATCCCATAGAATGTTTACGCTCACTTCAGTGAGCAGGCAGTTGAATGCTGGACTCTCAGATTTGTGTAGTCTGTGGCATTTCCTATGCTTCCAAGATAAATTCCTTAGTGAAATATTTGCAGAAATTAGCTGCAAAACATTGTCTGGGACTGTGACCCCATTTCAGCTTATTGCCCTTTACATTATTTAACCTTTTATCAGTCAAGAGAACAATACTGATACCCAGGCATTTAAAATTACAATCCCAATCATGCGCCAACTACAAAGGCAAAGTAAAAATTTTATTGGATTATCCTGTCTTTTCAAAATTTTTAAAAATATATAAAAATAATATTAGCTACCACTAGCTTAAAATTGACTAGCATGTATTATATATATATTATATTAACATATATATAAACTATATTAAAGCCATTTTTTACAGTCTTGTGATCTGTCCTAGTATAAACTGACCTTTCCATGATTTTTCATCATGTCATCTACCTCACACATTTTCAGGAATATTTGAACACTTCTACATTTTGCAAGCCCACATTTCATGATAATTTGAAGTTCAGCTTTTATCCAAATAAATTTCACCTTATGAAGTGTCTACTGTTTACCATGTTTAGAATGCTATATTTCTAGATTTTTCATGATTGAAAAAGCAATCTCTTTTTCAGTCTTTTAATGACAGAGCAGCCTCTCTGACATTATTCTGATTCCAAATTTAGAGAAACATCAATTTTTGTCAAAAAATAACTTTGCTCTTAATTTTGCAAAAAAATGCAACTCCAGATATACAGAATCACAGAATATGCTGAGTTGGAGGAAGGGACTCACAAGGGTCACCGAGTCCAGCCGTTAGCCCTGCGCAGGACCGTCCCCAAGAGTCACACCATGTGCCTGAGAGTGTCATCCAAACACTTCTTGAACTCTGTCAGGCTTCGTGCTATGACCACTTCCCTTATAACAAGCATTAATTTCCACTGTCCCTTCAGTTACTATTATACTATTAGTTTTTCAAAGCTTGTCTTTCCATAGTGCTTTCAGAATTACCACTTCTGATCATTTTATTCCCAATCTGATAGTTAATGGTTTTCATAAAGGTTGAGCCAATAAATGTTAATGTGCAAATGTGAGTTATCATTTACAGAAAAACATTTTTCTAGATTTTGTAGATAAAAAGTGAATTTTAACTACTTTTAAAAGTGAACTAAGTGAATCTGAAAGCCTCTAAAATCACAAGGCAAATAAAGTCCAGTCTTAATCTATTGGGAAAGGGAACTGACTCATAATTTCTGCTTATGCAAAGACAGTAATATGCTTCCATGAGTAAATTCGTACTCCAAAACTATGTTTTTACAGAATAGCTTGACAAGAATAATTTCCTTGAAGATAAAAAAAAAAAAAAAAAAGAAGTGTTAAATGGGACCTAAATTTGTCAAGCATAACGCAGAGGAACAAAACAGCTAAGACTCATATAACTTCAAAAGAATTTGAATTATGCATTTAAATTCAGACTTGTGGCGTGAACTAAGATAATTACCAGGAAAATAGCAGCTTTTGCAGTCAATAACAGCCCTTGGATTGAGTTTGTCAATTTTTCTGAGCTGACAAATGAAAGATGATAGCTGCTGAAATGAGCTGCAGATTATATAAGAACTACTATGGTCTGTAAGAGCTAAAGCTTTTATTCTCAAAGCCTGAAGCTGTAAAAATATTAATAAAATCATTTATATTTAGCTAGTTGTAGTGCACCAAGTATCCAGTAAAGAAAGCTTTCTTGATGAAGGTAGTCTTTGTTTCCACTTGTCATCAAACATAGCTTTCTAAAAATGTTTTTCTGCTCTATTCTCCTGATAATTCAACAGCAGTAGGACCAAGAAAACCTTGTCAGAAGTACTGGCTGCTTGCACAGAATTTCTGTTGTACTCATGACCACCTGCTGGCAAATACTAATGCACAGAACAAAAATAAGTAAGAGCTATAGCTCAAAATGGATAGTGCTGGGAATAGGATATAGCAAGTGTACTGATAAAGGAGAAATCCCACTCATAATAGTGGTGCCTCACTGCTAGAGAACAAATAAATAAAAACCAGTATTTATGCTATGCAAGATCTTAATCTTTATTTGTGATCTTACAAAAGAGCTTAAAATCCTTTACTTTCTGCAGACCGGAGATCTGTGCATACTAAAGGAGGAACATACTGTAACCATGACTATATATTCCAGGGATATAAACCACTGAATGACAGCTCAGGCTCAGCCAAAGCTGATCAAAGCCTCCGGAATTTTATCTCCCCAACTTCTGTGGGACCCCACTGTGACAAGCTTATCTCTTTGATCCCAAATTTAGAATATGTCAGAATGTGTTAATCCTACATGTTTATTTTCACATTTGACAATATTTTTTTCAATTAAAATGGCAGGCAGTACCCAAGCTTTCAATTTGCTCACTGTTTCCATCACTTGGAAAGTGTCATGGCACAGAGAGAAGTTCTAACTTTTGGTTGTTACCTGTTGGCTGAAGTGTTTTCATCATCCCCCAGCTCTTCTTCAAAAGGCTTCTAAATTAGTTTGCAGAGAAATATGAGTACTAAAAAATCTTAGAGCAAAAATCTTAAAAAATACCATGAAAAGGAAATGAGAAGAACCCTAGTCTGTTACTATTTTTACACCTCATTATTTTGGAAAGTCATTGATTTGTTAATGCTGTAATTGAACTGTCTTAGACATGGTACAGATTTCCCAGACCGGTCAGCTCTCCTGTACCCAAAGGTATAGTACAATTCAGACAAGCAGGTCATCAGCCTGAGCAATGGATCTTCTTGAGAGCCTGAGTGGTAGCTGAGTTACTCAAGGCATGCAAGGTCTCTTAGGGGAGGTTGATGAGAGGAGAACCCTACACCTTCCTTCTGCTCAATCCCATAATCATTCACTGCAATCTTCACAACAGACTTCTGCACAGAGGCCTCGGTACTGAGCCACTCCTTTTGGTTCTGCGGCCCCTGTGTGTGCCAGACTCATGACACAGATGGGCCACTGAACATACACCATTGAGACTTGGCCCTGGAGCTTTAGCAGCGATGCTCAAGGCATATCTCTGTCTATATCATCTGTATCTCTAGCCTTACTGTGCAGAACATCACTCTGATGACCACTGTCATTCCAGATAGAGGTCAGTAAAAGGTGCCACAAAAATACAAATGGGGACAACTGTTCACCAAAACTGTTAGTGCTATGAGAGAGGGAAGAACAGACAGCTGCATGAATTAATTATCCATAGGACTAAGGGGAAAAAAGCAAGGGCAGGTAAGAACACAGAAAGTCTTAGAACAGCACATTCCCCCAAATCTCCCCGTATTTTTATCTCTCTGTTCTCTACAGACCCAGCTCTGAGGAAGGGAACCTTGCCAGGTATCTCTCAACAATATCTATATTAGATCGTGGTCAAAGAATAGTTAGGGGCTTACATCCAGGCACTTCTTCCCTACAGTTTTGTTTTAATTCAAAAAAGAGTAATGAAGTAAGAAAGACAAAGTTTCTTAAAAGGAAGAGAAGGGCAGCTCAGAGTCAACTTCGTACAGGCACCAAGGAACCTATTTATGAACACTGTAGTAGGAATACATACTTTCTCTTAAGGAAGACTTCAGAAAGGGCAAAAGGAAGATGGTGTAACTAACCAGCAGGTAGATGAGGTTGTTACAAGCCAAAATACATCTTTGAAAATGCTGAAGTCATGTCCAAATGACACAAGAATAAAGAGGTACAAACTCTGGGAGGTTAAATGTGAAAACATAATAAGACAGACCAAAAATCATCTGAATAATCACTAACAAAGGAATCATAACTACTAATCCCTTTTGCTACAAAACACATCAGAAGCAGGAACTTTGCTAGAATCTCTAAGAGCAGTCCATTTTCAGGTCATAAAAGAGTACTCTGAGAAGACAAGGTCATTGCAGAGAAGCTAAGTGAAGCCTTTGCACTGGTGTTCAGTGCGGAAGGAACTGGGAAGATTCCAAAACCAGAACACTTCTTGGTGGGGGACTCATCTGAAGAACAGTCTGAAATTGAAACTACTGTAGAAGAGATTATGGAATAAATAGATAAAGTGAAAATCACCAGGACTGTGTAGTATGCATTCCAGATTTCTGAAGGAACTCAAGGACAAAAGAGCCGAATTACTCACTGCAGGGTATAACCTGTTGCTTAAAATTGCCTTGCTTCTGGAAAGCAGTAAATGAGACATCAGTTCTTTAAAAAGGTTCAAGGGAAAATCTGGAAATGGTAGGAATCTAAGTCTGATGTGTACTGGGCAAGTTACTAGAAACTATGATAAGAAACAAAATTAGGGGACATCTGGATGGATCTGATTTAAATGGGTAGAGTTAGCATTCCATTGAGGAAAATACAGCTTTACAATTCTGATAACTTTACAATTCTGATAACTTTACAATTCTGATAAAGTTTTCCAAAGGAGCTGTAAATGATATGGCTAATATGGGGATGATGATGATTTCAATACACTCTACATGGATTTCCAAACTTGATTCAGGTTAGAATTAGGATTTACTAAACCCAGATGTCTACAGGGATAGTAAGACTAAGGGGAAAAAAAAAGACCACCAAGGCAGGACTTCAGGGGTGGCTTATAGGGAGCAGATTATGTGAGGGCATCATAAGCACGTTCAGCCTGATCTGACATAAACCTTGGGACAAGACTAAGGAAAAGTTGTTCCAAAGAGTGTGACTGTATGACCTTTGTTCCCAAATGGAGGAAAAGGCCCAGGAAAGCAAAGACCTTGTACCAGTAAAAAGAGACACCATTCACTGTGTTATTTTCAGCGCCTTCAGGATTTTGCCAATACAACTGAAAGACCAAAGACTCCATAGTGACCTGACAGTGCAGGGTCTCATGAGCTGTCTGGGCTTGTCTTGACATGAGCTGATTTTAATTTGATTGGGTTTTGTGTGTGTGTGTGTGTGTGTGTGTGTGTGTGTATGACAGTCATCTAGTAGTCAAGTGGGCATTGCCTAAGTGGGTTGAGTGTGATCCATGTATCACTTTATATGGTGAAAGCCTAACTACCCTATTGTATCAGTGGCTTTTTATGTTGAAAGGGGCTGTAGGAGGCTGTGAGGAAGATTTCAGACTTTAGCAACGGAAAGGATGCTGGCTAGAGTAAGAAAACCCAAGGAGATCTCAAATCAGAGGGGAAAAAGATTCCCTCTTACTGTGAACATTAAACTCTTTCCATCAAAGAAAACAGGAGGCTAATGACTCATAACACCTTCATTTCTGATGCAATCTTTTTAAGGACATGTCAGTCAGTGTGGCAAAAGCATTAAGTCAAATGAATGGCTGGAGAACTAGTCCTCTGAGGTAATCTGAGGCTGACTACCAACTTGGGAAGTTGGCTGTAGTGGTCAAGTTTAAGGGACTATGTTTGCATATGGAACACAACTATCTTCTGTCTGCATGAAGAGTCACAAACTCAGGCTTTGTTCTTCTAATTTTATGAAGCCAACAGAGAAGATGCTCACATTTTCCTGTTAATTTTTGTCATTATTTAAAAGCTGTATAAATTAATAAAGAACAAAGAAATATGAAGCATGCAAGGAAAAAACCCCTCTTGCTAACACAAGTCTATATTGCCCTTAATTGCCACAAACTTTTCAGTGAAGTACAAAACCAGCATATGATGAAAGTCTCAAATCAGACTTCTTTTCACCATGAATCCCTGTGGAATTCATAGTGGGTTTGGTGGCAAGAGTTTTTAAAAGAATTCCAGTTTTAAATATATAACAGCCTAAAATGTTGGACCAGTAATTCTTTTTCCATTAAATTTAATGGGTACTTTTTAGATTTCATGTGTTTGTCACATTTTTGCAGGTTCATATTTCCTTTGTTGTCTTCATATTGCCACAGAGTTGCACCCCAGGGTACTTTATGAAACTGCAACTGATGTAAAAAACTTGACTAGCAGATTTTTGTGCCTCAAATATATGTTTCATGACATTTTAAATTATTTCTTGATGGAATCTACTTTGTTATTAGGCTGTAGCTCATTTCTGTTATGTGAAAACATATTTTTGCATTGGGTACAGTACCAAACACACTGCTTTATGCACTGTCAGTAAAATGTTAAATATTGCTTATGGCATTATGACAGGTATCTAAAAATATAAGAGGAACATTTCTATTTTGGTAAACTGCCCAGATCTTCAATGGAAATAGAATTTTTAATGTTTCAGTGCGAAGATTACCAAAATGGAAATCATGCCTAAAAAACTTGCTTTATTTCTTTGAGGAAATGACAATAAAAGCAGACAAAAGTAAAGAAGCATGTATTATTCACTTGGATTCCAAGCAAACTTTTAATCTAGTACCAAATACATTATTAATGAATAAAGTAAGAAGGTAGGGAAGTAATACTCAACTAGACAACAAGCTGGCTTGCTTACAAAGTCAAGGAATGACCACAATGTGAAAGGAAGATGACACATGCAGAGAGCTTAGCATTAAACCCCCTTCTTCATCATACTAATGAACTGGACAACTGACAGGGCTTCAAGGTATGCAATTTGATGTGTCAGGAATACAGGTAACAGCTCATCATGAACAGAAAGGAGGAAAATACAGTTCAAATTGAATGGGAAAAAAGTGAAAACATGTCTGCCATAGAAGTGAAAATGTAAAATGTGTAAAAGTAAGCATAAGGCTCTGCTGAGTATGTCAAAGACCTAGAAGTCTTCAATACAAAGTTTAAAACATTGAGTAATTAGATAAATGTTAATATTAACTTATTTGGTAAAAATATAAAATACCATTAAACATTCAGTATCTGGCAGCAACTGGAAAGGACAAAAATGATGTGCAGAAGACAAAGAATGCTAAATCCAGACTCATAGTACACAGGAGTGTGGAAAGAATTGAAAACTAGAATACAAGCTTGAATTTGTCTCAGGAAGACAAAGATTAACATTTCTTTCCATCAGTTCTTTGTCTGTCTGTGCAGCAAACGGGTCATTATGCCAGCAGACAGAGAATCACAGAATCAACTAGGTTGGAAAAGACCTCTGAGACCATCGAGACCAACTTATGACTTAACAACACCTTGTCAGCTAGACCATGGCACTGAGTAGCACATCCAGTCTTTTCTCAAATACTTCCAGGGACATGAACTCCATCACTTACTCCCCTGGGCAGCCCATTCCAATGCCCAATCACGCTTCTGTGAAGAATTTCTTCTTACTGTCCAACCAAAACCTCCCTGGCACAGCTTAGGACTGTGTCATCTTGTCCTGTTGCTGGTTGCCAGGGAGAAGAGCCCAATCCCCGCCTGGCTACAGCCTCCTTTCAGGTAGTTATAGAGAGTGGTAAGGACTCCCTGAGCCTCCTCCTCTCCAGACTAAACAACCCCAGCTCCCTCAGCTGCTCCTCGTAGGAGGACTTGTGT
>JAOXXN010000471.1:38485909-38496129 GCA_026770055.1 Myrmophylax atrothorax
CTGAAAGCAAAATTCCGATATCTCTTCCAGGATATACAGATGTGCCTTCCAAAAAAAAGTAATTTTGAATTTAAAAACTGAATACATGAAAATACAATATGAAACCCCAAAAATTTACTAGATTATTGTTTACTCCAATTGCCCTAATTTGATACTCATGCCCTTACTGTACAAGAAGGAAACACAAGTCCGAGGCAGTCAGGTTCATTTAAACCCTCAAAATAAGACTTTGCCTGTACAAAAGTTTCTAATTTTGATGCTCCTTTCTGAAAAAGAAGGCTGATTTCTACCTTAAGAGAGGCCTTCATATAGTAAAAATCATCAGTCAAATGCTTCTGTGAAGAAACCATGAGAAGCCAATACTGTCAGGTTTGACAACCATTGCAACTGCCCGCAGCCTACATGGGAAGCGTCCTGAAGTTTCTCCCACTCTGGGCACCAGGTTGGTGATGGCAATAAGTGAGTTGTTATTCCAAAACTGTGCACAAAAGTTTGGCTGTGCAAATGTTTTGGAGTGACAGAAGGGCACTAACGATTGCCATGATCAGATCCCCCGTGTAAACTTCAGGCAGTACTGCCTCTGGGATGAAAGGGGGCATCACTGGGTTGGGAAGGCAAGGGAAAGGGATTGGGTTTATAACGAGTCCTACTAGGAAAAGCACAGCTCTGTCAAAGCTCCAAAAAGAGTATTTGCCCTCATTTCTTCTGGTACAGAAAATGCCACAGGGGCAGAGGGGAGGCCCAGAGAGTATTTTACCTACAGCCAGGAAATATTGACAGTGCACTCGTATACTCAGATTCAAATCTGCAAAACAAATGAATTGCTACTAATAAAAACAAAGCACAGAGTCCCTTTTACATTGTTTTATCCTGTTTAAAAGACAAACATTTGCACACTGCAAGCCTCAAATGGATAAATGCTACCATGAGAACTTATAAGCCATCTGCTAGTTTCCTAATGAAGCCAGTAACTATTATTGTTTACAGTTGAACACCGGGGGTCATGTGTATTTGCTGTAATGAAAGAATCAATGCATCACTGCAGATGCTAAAAGAGAACTTTTTTTTCCAGACGGCTAATTATAAATACAATAATAGCACATTAAAAAAGAATCTGTTCATTTCCATAGAGAAATAGGACTTGGCACAACAAATACAAAATGCAGCACCACTGTGTTTTCT
This sequence comes from Myrmophylax atrothorax, assembly GCA_026770055.1. Taxonomy (NCBI): domain Eukaryota; kingdom Metazoa; phylum Chordata; class Aves; order Passeriformes; family Thamnophilidae; genus Myrmophylax; species Myrmophylax atrothorax. Next base: position 38,487,092 of record JAOXXN010000471.1, read on the forward strand.
AGTAGTCTCCACTTGACAGGCTCAGCTTACAGAAACAAACTCGCAAAAAGTTACTCTTCAATGCTTAACAAATAGCTGATCACCTATGGGTGCTTAGCCCCTAATTCTCTAACCTTTACAAACTCCTACTTTATTTAATAGTATTATCTGAATGTAATGATGAAGTGTGCATTAGCAGATATCTCTCTGTTGCTGTTTCACTCTGCATTTCTTGCTTGAAGAAGACACCATGATATATGAAAAATTCATTTGGTTGGGTCATTAAAAATGTCCTGAAGTTTCTCAGATTTTTTAAATGTTTGTTGAAGAGAAACTGATACACAGCAGTAATACAATTGATTTCTGGCTTATGATTTCATCACCCAAACAAAAAAAAAAAGACAAAAACTGACAAAGTAATATTAGTTCCAAACATTTAGCAAAACCCCCCAAATGATAAATCATTGGACTTGTGTACGTTATGGAATACTCAGTTTCACTGACAATTAGCCATTAATTTTGAAATCTTTTTAATGGCCTTTATTTGCTGTAAAAAAGTATCATAATCTCAGGAAAGTTCCTAAAGCCTGTAAATCAAGACTACCTTCTGAGTCGGAAACCTGCAAATGACTCCTCATTGCCTGCTGATTCCATCAGGGCCATGGCACAGCCTTCTTGCAGCTTGTGCTCTCCTCATGCCACCTGCAACATACACAGAGCTACATATCTATTAGGTGGCTAAAGGGCTGTCTAACATAGTGGTTAGACAGGTTGCAGTAAATGGGAAAGCTGTATTATTGTAGGCCACAAATCAGTAAACCCATAGTAAAGAAAGGGAGCAAACAATATTCCTCTTTTACAGTAATAAATACTTGTAGCAGGTTGTACTCGAGGCAGAAATAAAGCAAGCTGTCTGCAGGAGAAAACTGCTTCTTTCTAAATTTGGTCTTTGTATTGTGGTGCTGGCGAGGGAGAGCTAACACTAGATAGCCTAGACTGGGCAGAGTTCACTGGTGAGGTCAGAGAGCCGAGAGGAGCACCGCTATATAGATAGACCTGTTAAGTCTGTTGCTTGGGTACCTTCCTGCACCCTGACACTGAGGGTTCTGCATGTCAGCCATTCCCTGCTCCCAGCCTGCTGTGTCAGGTATGACTGACTGTATGAGGTGCACAGCAGGGATTCCCAAGGAGATTTCCCACTGCAGCCCTTTGCTCCGGTCCCCTCCTTGTCTTATGGTTGCACACCTGTGGCCAGCACACATGGGCAGACCTGTTGTGTGAACTGCCACACATGTTCCTGAGGTATGCAGGTACCACAAGCAAGTGACCTGAGATGCTGGGTTAAGAGAAGATGGAAGGGCCTGCTTAGTATCCAAAGCTTTGCTTCGTTTTGCTTTGCTTTGCTTTGCTTTGCTTCCTTTTGCTTTGCTTTGCTTTGCTTCGCTTTGCTTTGCTTCGCTTCGCTTTGCTTCGTTTTGCTTTGCTTCGCTTTGTTTGCTTTGCTTTGCTTCGCTTTGCTTTGCTTTGCTTCGCTTTGCTTTGGCAGACCTGGCTGAACCCTGCCAGAGAAAATCAGTACAAAGAGCTGAGTGACTGACATACAGAAGAGGATGAACAGAATAATTGTTCTGGTTTCAGCTGGGATAGAGTTAATTTTCTACCTAGTATCTGGTACAGTGCTGTATTTTGGGTTTAGGAAGAAAATGGTAACACATTGATGTTTCAGTTGTTGCCAAGCAGTGTTTACACTAAGCCATGGAACTTTCAGCTTCTCACCCCACCCCACTACTGAGCAGGCTGGAGTGGCACAAAAAGCAGGGGACACAGCTGGGACAGCTGACTCAAACTAGCCAAAGAGATATGGCATCATGCTCAGTATATAAACTAGGGGGAAAGCTGAACAAGGGCCACTGTTCAAGAACTGACTGCACATCAGTCAGGATGAGGTGAACAATTGCATTGTTCATCACTTGTTTTGTATGTTATTATCATCATGATTATTATTTTCCCTCCCTTTTCTGTCCTATTAAACTGTCCTTATTTCAACCCATGAATTTAATTCTTTCCCCTCAGTTCTCTCTCCCGTCCCAGTGCCAGGGGGTTGGTGAGTGAGCATCTGGGTTGTGTTTGGCTGCCTGCTGGGTTAGACCATTACACTCCATTTGACACCCAACAAGGGTCACAAAGGGTTGTGATAATGACACATCTGACCAAAGCATGTTAAAACAAATAAGCATTCATGAAATTGTTTAATAGTTGCTGGTCACAATGTTGACTTATTTCCTCTCAGAGCTGTTGTGCTTGTTCTCAGGGTTGTGTTATGTAACACTTTATTTGCTGTGTATGTTCCCTGTTGTGCTGTTTATGACCTCTGGGGGTTGGATTAAGGGTATAATTTTGTTGTACTTTGTAACTGGCCATGAGACTAATCTTGTATTTATACTCAGCATTACAGTCATCTCAATACTTTGGGAGCCATCTCTCAGAAACTATTAATTATTAATAATTAGACTCTTAACCTTTTCTCCTCAGAGAGCCAATCTATGGGAGACACAAGACACACTTTCCCCTGCTCCTCCACCTTCCCTTTCTCCTTTAACTTCTCCTTCTCCTCCAAGATAGTTACAACAGCTCTTGAAAATTGTGAATATCCTTGGGATGTTCAAACCAGCGTGTTTCTGTTGATACATCTCCTATTCCTAAATATGTTTCAGGTCTTGTTTAAACAACCATTTAAGAATACCACCCAGAGATTTACCCCAAGGCTGGATAGTTATGAGTTGCAGGGTGTGGGGAATAGTATCAGCAAGTACCCAGGATAGTGGATCAGAACTTGTTTCAGTCCAGTGTTTCAGAACTTCACTCCTGAACAAGTGGAGGATCCAGAAAAATTAGTAAAATATTTTGAAAAAGTATTCCAACACCCTGGCCATTCCAGAGAGACACAAATCACTGCAATGTGCTGGGGGCTGGCCCAGGCCAACCAGGCCCTGTTCAACACTACTCAGTACTGTCTGGGGGAAAAGAAAGTGTCTGGGTCTGATGAGAAAGTGACAGGTATTGCAGCTATTCCAACTGCAGTGACTGGCACAGCAGATGAACCAGAGTACCAGCCCATGCCAGTATCAGTTGCCCAATACACAAGAAGAAATGCTGGAAGCAAAAGTCAACTCAACTAAAGTAAAGGAAGAAAATCTTCCCTTACTAAGGGAAGAAGTGCATCAGGCAGACTACTCCAGAGCAGGGCGATCAGGAGAACAGGAGAAAGAAGAGGCAGAACCCATAACATGGGTGAGAAACCATCCCTGCGAGTGATGTGAGATATGCATCTCATCAAAAAATATTTCAGCCATCATCCACATGAGCACATTGTCATCTGACAACTCTGCTGCTGGGATAATGGGGCCAGTAGCTTGGAATTGGAGGGTAGGAAAGCCAAACAGCTAGGATCCTTTTCTAGGGAAGAGGGCATTGAAAATTCAATGGGAAAACAGGCACAAGTACTCAGCCTCTGGTGGTATCCCTTCAAAGAAGATGTTATATGTCACCCAGGCAAATGGAGAAAGGTATCCAGTACCTGAGGGCATTAGCCATGTTGGAGGTGATTCATGACCTGAACAATGAGCAGTTACCCAAAGATACAGATGAAGTCAAGTGCACATGACCCATAGAGAGGGTTTATACAGACCACAACATGAGTATGCTGACTCATTGCCAGTAATGACCTTGAAAGACAAAGAGGGACAAACAGAGGGTGATTTGGCAGGCCAACTCCAGCAATATGAAGAAAGTTCTCTGCCTCATTATGGGCCTATGTCTCAACTGGGGAGAAACTGCCTGAGAAACCGTCACTGGAGTTCCAGCAATTCAGAGAGGGTAAGTTCTACTCCCCACCTGTGCAGAGCAGTATCTCAGCTTTTAACACTAGGCATTCCTCTGCTCAAAACAGCTATATGGTGTTCAGCTGCCTGCCCAGGTAAACCATGACAATAGTTTAGTTATTTACTCTGACAATGCTTCCATCTTTGTGGACTTAAGGGAATAACTTCATTTATATGCCTTAATTCTCTGTTTCATACTGTGTCTGAAATAATGCTTTCTTCCTCAAACCATAGACAAGTATGTATGAATATACTTGCTTCCCCAAATTACAGGGGAGCTAGTTGCAAGAATGAATTAGTTAATGTTTGCATAGTGCTTTGAAGGCAGAAAGCACTCTATAAATGCTAATTATTAAATCAAATGTTTATCTGACTTTATTACTAAACCACTAATAAAATGTTACATAGCTGTTGCAGGTTGGAAAAAGCACTTTTACTGTCTAAAAGATATAAAGGCTTTAATTAGCAAACGTTTTGAAAGTACTTTGCTGCAGAAAAAAAATGGTAACTGTTAATACAGGCTTTCCCTAATGAAAATGGCTACAAAATATTAACTCCTGGATGCTACTGTAACTTCTGCATATATTATCTAAAGTTTTGTCCCATGGCAACAACATTTTTATTTGAGGCACAATTTTTGTAATATTGATGAAAAAAATTGTGCTTATGTTTGTCAAATAAATGTTTAGATTCAGCAAGAGATTAAAGGCATCATTCTTAGCAGAGAATAGCAAAACCTAATGTATTGTCAAATTATACATATATACACTTACCATATTTTTGCTATTCAACTTTAAATTGTATTGTGCTGTTTCCAAGCTTCTGCTGATTTACAGGGCTCAGATCTTCCAAATGCTGTACTGTACTTTCACATTTATCTACACATGATCTTAAAATCTAAGCATGCAAACACATTTGAAACTTTTATGAGTAGGCAGTTAGGCAGTAAGAAAGACTGAATTCTGAAAGTGCCTCAAGCCTTCTGAAACACTGTGAATCTCTAGCTTTGCATAGTTTGATCCTGCCAGAAGAAACCTTTTGTTCACCTGTTTGTGCCACTTGATTTCCCCTCTGGATGTAATAATATAAACCTGTGTATAACAAGAACATGTTGATTTATTGAATATAATAATTAATGTATTAACATAACTGGTTCTGGCTCATCCCCTTCCTACATGCATTTTAGACATAAACTTGCTTTCAGAGCCTTTCAGAGCCAAAGTATTATTATTATTATTGTTATGAGGAGGAAGAGGAGGAGGAGGACGAGTAGTATTTCAAAATTATCCAATGGTAATCAGTATTTCTCAAGTGCCTAGGCTAGCAGTTTGAAAAGAAGTTTGAAAGTAGATCATTATATGTTTAATACCTGTTGTAATTTCTGTCTGTGGCTGTAGAAAATAAGAAAACTTGAACCATAAGAAAAGTCCCATTAGTCTGCTTTGCTGAGAGAGGACCAATGTGCCAGCATCGTCCCTGCCTGAAACCGGGCTGATGGGAGGAGGAGGAGGATGCAGCCAGCCCGGCGCACTCAGTGGAGCAATGCAGCCTGGCTGCTGAGGCAGAGGCTGCCCATCTCCACAGCCCACGAGATAAAACACCTCCAGCTGTCTCTAGTGCTCCCAGCAGGAAGGAGAGGTCCAGGTGTTGCTCCCACAGAAACAAAAAGGTCTGCTGCTTTCCAATGTCACAGATGGGTGGCTCCAAAAGGTCCCCCTGAAACAGCCCTGGGGGAGGCAGTAGGATGTCTTCATTAATTTGAGCTATAAATCACAACTTCATATGGCAGAAAAATGTCCAGAATATGCTACAGTAAAGGGTTATGTCCATTTCTGTGCTCTTACTATAGCTCTTCAGGCAGATGCAGAGTCAGAGCAGCAGCAGGAGTGCTAAACCTTCATTCCACATTGATTTGTCAAGCTGTCCCTGAAAGTAATATGACTGAGATTTTTTGGAAAGGAGGCAGGGCTCAGGGCTGGGGACAGGAAGGACCATCTAGGAATAGATGAGAAATCAAAAGTGTTCAGTAGACTTGCCAAAATGTTAAAGGGGCCCTTAGCAAAAGAAGCTCCAGATTACTGACTTTCTCTAATCCCAGAGGGTTTTAAGTGGGTTTTCTTGGGTTGCAAATTCCCTTTATAAAACCAAAATTATTACATCTTTACAAAATAATTCTAGACTAACTAATAAACAGTCCAAATCATTTTGTGGTTAGTCAAAAGTTACACATTGTGAAATGAGGTGTCAATGACATAAAGCAGGAACAGTAGAGCTGAAGTAAGGTCTTAATGATTTTTTTTGTTGCTATAACTATTAGCCCTTACTTTTTAAAAAATACAGGAAATTATGTGGCCTTTTTGGAGAAAGTTTATGGATGTTATGATAAATGGATGGTATTCAGATTATTCTAAAAATTTGTGAAAAAATAAAAAGAATCCCTTTTTAAAATTTTGAATGCTACATTAATTAAATCAAAATGGAAGGTTATAAACAAATCCTTGTTTGAAAAACCTTCAAATGTATGTCAGCTTCCACAGAGTAATTCTGATGACATCAGAGCTCAAAAAGACAGGTCTACTTTGAGCCCTGTATTTTGACTTTGTGTAGTTTAACTTTTCACATTCTAATATCACAAGTGGTATTAATCCATTTATAGATGACAACAACAGAATTAGACATAATGCAGAAAAAAATCCAACATGCCAAGAAATACTTCTCTCTTGTAGATGAGGAAAAACCACATTAAGTGTTAATAGGTGATGCTAATAAAATACTTCCTAGTTTGACAGTAAATTGTGAAAAAGTGAGTGATGGCACTGAGATGGGCATTAGAGCTTTGGAATATGATTCCAAAAGTAAATTATATGTGTTTCAATAGGAAAAAAAATCCTGTTATATGAGAAACAAGTATGCAGGTTATCAGTAGAGAAGGGTGGCCTTAGTCCTGGGAACCCCTTTGAGAAGAAGAGCTTCAGTCACAGTAGCAATCCTTGGATGCAAGTCCCAGTGAGGTGCTGTAACAGGAGTTAATCCAATCTATGGCAAAAATAATATGGAAAGTGTAGCAGAGGTGGCACTATTTGACACTGACTATTGATAGGGAGTTAGTTCTATTTCTGGTATTTCAAACAGAAGACAGATCTCCTTTAATTGGATTGGAGTCAGATGAGAGAAATGAAAATTATCAAGTGACAGGGAAGTGAGCTTTACAGTAAAAACTTAGGAAAGAGGAGATTAGAGGCTATTTGATTATATTAGTTAGAGTTGCAAAATAGAAATAATAATTTCTGCTTGTTCAAGATGAGATTTACACATATGTGATAAAATACAAGAGTGAAGAATTCTGAGTGAAGAAATGCTATAGCTGTGCTTAATTCTGGTATATATAAAGCACTCAAATTAAAATAGAGTATCTGAAGAGGATGCAAAAATTCCCTGCTTGACTTGCTTGCTTCAATGAAAAATTCAACAGTTACTAACATTCAGTTTTTTGGGTTTCCTGTAATCATTTGAAGGCAACCCTAAAATTTTTCTATTTGGTTTGGTATTCCATTATCCTTGCTTAGTTTAGCAATGTTGTTTTCTTCCTACTTGCTCTGGTTTGCTTTCAAGAAAGTCTGCTCCTGCGACTTGTTGCAGAACAATTTCCTTATTCAGGCACACATTAAAACTATGAATAGGCCTAACTACATATTGAAACAATCTCACATTTCAGAAATCATGTGCCACTATCCATGTAGATTATACCCCAGTGTTGCTCAGGAAAAGTAAGGCTTTGCAGACATTAAGAAGCCCTGTCATACCCCTGAATTGACAGTTTGCCCTATACCCAGGCTGGATGCCATTTGGAATATGGGATCAGGTTAACAATTTAAATCATTGGACTAACAGGACTTCACTTGGTGCTGCAAAAGTATCAACTGCTGGGTACAGCAGCAGAGAAAACAAAGTTTTGATATGTTCATTATGTTTTGCCTTTCATCCATTATAGTTTGCCTTTGGTTTTGGTTGGCTTTTGTTGGGGGTTTTTGTTTGTGGGTTTTGGTTTTTTTTCTATTTCTTAGTTTTCTGCAGGTCCTTCAGTTCCTTATTTGACATGGTTTCAAAAAATATGATATCACAAGACATCATCATTATTCTGTTATGATGGTCTGGTATATTTAAACTTATGAATCCTCTGTAAATAAAGTGAAAGGTTATGAAAAAGAATTTTAGCTCTGCAGTCTGGTTGTTTTTTTTTTTTTAATTTTACTTTGATTTGGAAATGTCATGGTTCACTTCAAGCTCACCAGAGTGAGTTTAATGGATTAGAATATATTATTGAAATGAGACTGCTGGGGAAGTATATTCCACAGATGTGGAATACTGTGAAGGAAGATTAAACTCCAGTGCATTAAAAGGCAGTGTACCACTACTTTTTCTTTCTTGCCTTACAGAATAAAGGGCAGGAGTACCACAAGTTCACTACAGCAGAAAAGTTTTATCTATATTTAGCTTTTCTTCATTAATGTTGATACATCAAAAAAATATCTCTTAAAGATAAATATAGAAAAGCATCACTCTTTCATGTGGCATTATGGACACAAAATACGCATATATGTGCTTTTGAGATTTTTTTTTATGTTCATTTTTATGATTTTTTTTTCTGAAACATGATTTCCTTCAAGGATTTATCTGATTCAAGACAACTTTTTTTTCATAAACAGCTCATTATCTTCTTCTCCCTGCCGCCTATGAAAACCATAAAAACCTTAAAAATCTGTATTTAATTTGATAGATCTTTGCTTTCACTTAACAGCATCTCGGCAGCTGTGATCAGTGGTGTTACACGTAACTGTAGAACAGGCACACTCCTTGCAGAGGTGTCAACAGCCCTCAACCTCCAGTTGCTGCCTCCTAGAGTCATAGAATATCCTGGGTTGGAAGGGACCCACAGGGATCATCAAGTCCAACTCCTGGCACTGCAGAGGACAGCCCCAAGAATCCCACCGTGTGTATGAATCTTGGTTTAAGTATATGGGGCAAAACTAGATGGAAGCTGTAGAACAACCAACCCTGATTCCACCACATTTTGAAGACACATTCCACTTTATTTCCTTGCAGTGGAAGGCCTAATTCTGCAATCTAAAAAAAAAATAAAATTCCCCATCTTCTTGTTTCTGTGTTCCCGCAGTGGGA
>JAOXXN010000471.1:38505634-38528764 GCA_026770055.1 Myrmophylax atrothorax
TAAAACATCTGTTTTGTCCAAAGTGGGGCCGGAAAGTAATTAAACCCCCAAACTTTCTGCGTATTATGAAAAATAGTGTTGCTATTGAAAACAGTGCAGTCTAATTATAAAAAAAAGTTTTAAAAGACATTATAAATTTATGGAACAAGCAGCACTGAATTATAAATGAAGGGCTTGGTTTATATTTCTCAGGTGAAATTAGAAAAGGTAGTTGTGATGAAGCTTGCTGGCTGTAAGTGGCACAGGGACGTTTTGACAAGCGGCATATGCTGTGTAAGGCCTTCTGCTCTGTCCTACTTGCTATAACAGCAAATTCCAGTAGTGGCAAACTTAAATTCCTCTGTACTTCAAAACACGTTAATTACCTCGTAAATATTAGTGAGGTGATAAGGCGTACAGGACAATGTTATTTATTACACCTGGCCTTCTCAGGTGATTATTTTTTTTAATGCAGGCAGTATAAAACTTCTGGATTTACAGTCTTTAGAAATAGTGGATATGAAGTTTTGGTTAGTTTTAGACCTTTAATTTGTGTTTTCAAAGTAGAATAGAAGATGGCATGATTGAGGTAAAGCAAAATTGTGACATTGGAGTGCACTTGTTATAACACTGCCTCATGAGTATACTCCTAATTTAATTTTTGTGACACATTCTGTAGTCCTGAAAAGTTCAAGAGTTTTCATATTTGATGGTAAAATTTGAGTCTTCACTCTCATTAATAGACTAGACAGCAAAGTAAGTAACATTTGTGCGTGTGCCATCCTATAGGGATAGATAGGATAAATATTGTTTCGTTAGTATCTTACAGGTGAAAGACAAATTAAGTCCTGAGACTTTACTTCCTTGGCTCTCATTACAGTTTATAAAGACCTTTTTCAGAAGAGTAGTGTTTGAAATAACTGTTAGCCTGTGTCAGTCATGCAAAACAAACAAAAAGAGGAATTTTGCTGTAGGTGCTTGAGAGAATCCATCCTTTAGTACAGAGCTCAACTGTGAAGCTGAACTGCCTGTACAGAAGAGAGACTGTCAAACCCATTTAATTAAACTTGCAGTATTTGTATTTACAATATCCCTGTTTGCAGGTGTATTTATATTGGTGACCTGTTTTGGAAAAATGAATAATAAATGCATGAAAGCCCTGTGATGGCTTTGCTCTATATTCCATTTTATCTTCCAGGTATTTAGAGAAGATACATTTGGATACCATACAGGACATAATTAGAACTTGCTGTCAAAAAAATTGAGAAGTGATTTTCCAAGTTTGTCAGTACAATAAAATATGGATTTGTGCTGTTTCAAAAAAATATCTTAAATTGTCAAAATGAAGGTAATGGATTCCACAGGAGGACTGAAAACATGTTCCCTTGTCTGATGATACTTTAGGACTTTTTTTCTCCTAGGTATTTTCTCTGCTGGAGATGATAAAGTTTTCATGATGTACTTGCAGAATATCAGTACCTGGGCTCCTAAAATCTTTCATTGGTAAACCAAGTGTAGAATAGATAAGTTTTTATGGACAATATTCCTTCTGATGTTGTTACACTGCATTCCCTGGATGATTACTTAGAAAAGTCATGCTTCGTGTTTTAAAATAATTTTTATCCTCTTTGAATTAGAAGATACCAAAGACTAGTGCTGAGAGACATTAGCCATATGTTTGTGGGCTGCCAGGTGTATTTGAGCACACTTAGGAACCTCTTTGTTACTGGTTTAAAATAATCATATTTAGAAATAACTTGACAGTTGAAAATGCCATATTTCAAATCTTTGTGGAAAATTCTCTGGTGTGATTGTTGGGTTTTTCTTAATTTTCTTTTCTAGACTGTTTTGATAGTATATGTATTTGCTACGGTGTAGATGGTCCATGTCTGGTAATATAATTATAGCCTTGTGTACAGATGTGAAAAAACCTCTCATCAGCTTCAAGCTCCGGTCTCCGTTTCCAGTTTTGCCCACTTCATTTATCTGAGTAATCCCATTGACAATAGAGCATCTCACACTTTCAAGGGCAAGAGTGACCTGGCTGCTTGTGGTTTCAGACTGTTGGGGAAACTCGGGGGTTTTCAATGTTTTGCACTATTCAACAGTGATTTATCTCTCCAAACACTTAGAATACTGTGCTGAATTGTTTTGAAGACTGATGGCTCAAAAGAGAGGGCGCTTTAAGATATAAAGTGTGAGAAAGAGAAACATAAAAGCAAGAATGTGAGAGCTGTAGTAACATTTTCACTCACTAAATAGATAGATTTGATTTCTTTGTTCATGACTCCTTCATGCTGCAGCAAACTGAGAACTTGCTGGTCTTGACAATTCTTCTGAAACCGGTTTATTGTAAGGAGGGATATAGGCCCAAAATATCAATTGTATCCTGCTACTACTTGACAGAGTTATAAAAATACAACTATGGACTAAAGAGGATGAGCCATATGAAAAGAGGAGAAAGGGTTAGAGGAATTCATACTTCTGGGTTTTTTTTTAAGTTCCCTTGAAACTCTTGGTAAGGTATTGATGTGTTTTTCTTCTTCTGGTAGACTATTAAGAGGGGCTTGGGATTGGACAGAAATTTGAAAAGGAAATTTTTTTCCCATCATTCAACACATTTTAAGTAGGCTTTATGTTTGTTGTGTTCCTTAGTTGAACCAGCAGAGTGTGACACTAAGAAGGAATGGAATGGGAGATAGGAGTCTCAATATCCCGAGTTTTTCAGCAGTTGGATGATGCTTGGTATTGTTACCATGAATGCAGAGCTTCTCATAATCTTGGTTTCTATGTAGTAGATGATCCCATGCACACTGCTGATGACCACTGCCTCAAAACAGATGATTTTTTTATAGTTTGCCTATAGTTCTACATCACAAAGTCTCAAGCTGCAAGTGATCTTTGTTTATATGGTTATCTGCACTCATGTCCCACTTCTGTCAGTGGTAAGGAGTGAACTGCTCTGAAAGCAAAGCTAAGCTTTCTTTCTGTCCTCATTTTGCTTTCCACTGAGGAGAAAAATTTGTTTAAAATCTATTTGTACATTTGAAATAGTTCATAGTATACTTTTGCTAGAATGTGTCTGGAGTACTTGCTGACTATATAACCCAGAAAGTTCTTGAGAAACATCAGATGTGCAGAAACAAGAACTTTAAGAGATTGTGAAAGAGTTTTCTGTGTGAATAGGGAATGCAGTTTCCATTGCTTCTTTCATCTTTTGGGGAGGTGAAAACACTGCAATTCTTAACATGGGATTCAGTAACTTGTGCAAGATTTGTCTGAATTAGACCTTCTTTTCCCTTAGAAAAGAAGGGCTCTTTGTTCCTTAACTTCTCACTGGAACTTGGTTTCTCTTGTCCTATGAACAGCAGAGACTCTGAAGAGTGAAGATACTGAGATTGAAGTTATTTGAGGAGTGGGACTTTCGTCCTGTCTCTTTCCTGGACACTCCTGTACCTTGGGGGGGTGTGGTAGAAGACTTCCAGTCATAGCAGAAATAGGAGGCATGTAAGACACTGAGCTGGTAACGGTTAAAGGTTGCAAATAAGAAGCAAGGAGAAAAGGGAATAGCATGGGGAGAGGCATCATCAGAGACTGGAAAATACATTTGGATTGATTCTTTCTTGCACAAGTAAGCTGTGCTGTGACAGGTGAGTAAAGTAATAAGTGTTAATTATTACATTTTGAAAGGGATGGATCTGAATTCTGTTTTAAGTGCAAACCTCAACATTTCTGATTTAAGGTACCTGATAAATCCTTTCTTCAGGCTACTACTTGCTAAGAATGAATTTAATGGCAAACCAGCACTGAAAGGTTCCTGTCTCATTCTCTTTTTATTTTCCTTTCTCTTGTTTGCTGGTAACTGAGGAGGGAATGGGGCTTTTATATTTTTGATGACATGGAGCTGCTAAATGATTGCTTCAACATACCTTATGACACTTGAACCTTAGTAAGAAATAGTTACCTGCCTCCTTTGAAAAATCAGTAGAGGATGACACTCTAAGGTGTGCAGCTTGCAATAATCCTGTAGAGAGATAGGACAAGAATTTTTCTCCCCAAGTACCTTTTTCTTCCCTGTTTCATCCTGTAGTATCATTTGCTGGGGTTTTTTTATTCCTAATTCCACATAATTTGTCCCTGCATCCTTGTCTGCTCAGGAATGTGCATGTGCCCTGTGAAACTGTCTGGTATCTCATTCTTGTTTCAGCGACAGGTTGGGGACTGCTGTTACTTAATTGATGTATATTTATTCAAAATAAACCTGTGATGCAAGTACTGAACGCACAATGAGAGACTAGCTGTGTCTGAAGTTCTGACACCTTCATTTGTTTATCCAGTGTAAAGTAGAATTCTAATATTGCAAAGCTAATACAGCAGTGATAGCATCAGACAGTGTTAAAATACATAGTGATTGTGTGTGGGAGGGTTTCAACCAGTCTGTCGTTTGCTTGGGGCGCTGTGTTGTTGATTTTAGCATTAGTGAAAATGGCTGTGGTAACTCTGAGATAACGCTTTTATTCTTTATTTCTCTGGGAGTGATAGAGCTGCACTGTATCTTTCATCTCAGAGCATGTGAAATTACCAAGTCAGGAAATGCTGCTGAGTATTTGCTTATTGTGTGCAAAGTATGTACTGCTGGTTACAGCCAAGGACTGTGACCTGGTATGTAAAGTGGGGCAAGTGGTCTAGACTGTGGTTTATCCAGACCTGTGTCTGAAGTACTTGCCTACTAGAGCTATTTCCATTAAAACCTGTCTTGACTTACAATATAGTGTTACAGTAATTGTCATGCACAACAGAAGCTTTAATGAGAAGTTGTACATGTGAAGGAAAATAGATCTTTTCTCAAATGAATGGAGCTGAGCTGTTTGCTAGATATGTTGGCTTACTACAGTATGGTTTAACAAGGGAATACTTCAGAACTCTGTTTTCTGAGAAGGGTAACTGAGTCTACTTTGGAGTAATGGTGAGTTAAGTTTTCATTTTTACAGGCAAGGGTCAATATATAGATAAAATAGGAAAAATTATTTACAACCTCAGAGATCTGTACTGGTTACCTTAGCAATTCTTGGGGCTTTTCCCCAGTTAAATAACTTACATCCAACTCTTTGGTTATAATTCTGTGCTCTGAACATGAAATTAAGGTTATTAGAATAAGATAAGAGGATTTCTCTAGTTCCACTTGCTGATGTTTGTAAAGACAAGTTGATTTTGTGAAATGGGTTTTGCTTTGGCATTCTTCCTACTTTTTGCTTTTTAGCCTAAAAAAAAAACCCCTTACAGGTATTTGAGATTGATTTAACAATTTTTGTATCACGCAGATGACTGAAAACTGAAATGCTGTGCCTGGAAGTAACGGAAAAGATTGAAAATGGACAAACATATTTACATACAGTAATATTTCTGTAGTGATACACTTTCAGAATGGCATGAATAGAAATGATGCTAGGATTCCACAACTGTTATTCTATGGTGTATAAGTTCTAATGAATTTACAGTAACCTGGAAGGGAAGTGGAGAAGGGTTGCAGAGAGAGGCAGTGCAGCCCACTGAGTTTGGACTGTCATGGTTCTGTTTACTTGTCCTTCTGCCACCAAAACTGACCCCAGGAGAGGATTTGACTGAAATTAAACTCCTTGTTTTAAGGTTGTTTTCCAGCAGAATCAGCTCGTTGTGTCACTGAATAGATACTGGTGCTAGTGTGAGGCTGGAGGCAAGTTCAGAGCAGGGAGCAAAAGAGGAAAAGAGTGCTGTAGAAATCAAGATGCAGGTCAATCCTAGTTGCCATGGAACTGTTGTCTTAGGTGTTCATTTCTTTTGCTGGGTATCTCCATTGTTTTTCTTGTGCATGTCTTTGTGTTCACCTTTGCTGTGAACCAGTTGTACAACTGTTACAGATGTTTTGATCCTAAATATGTTTTCTGTCACCAAGAAACCTTTACAATGCTACAGACTTTTTTACTGACTTTTTAAATGTTTGTTGCTGTGAAGCTTTTGTTGAAGAGAAATTCTGTCATTGCACAGTTGCAGAATTAGAATCTGTTTTTTTGGATTGTGCTGCTGTTGACAATGTGTTTATGAATAGCTAATTTCTGCTGTGCATGAAAGTAGATAAGAAATTCTTTGACTTTGGTGCATTTTGTTCCTAGTTATTCATAAAATGTGTTTTATGCTCTGCTGCAAAGTGCCTCACCAGAATGATGGTGTAATTCAAGATATGGAATGTTTTTTTGTGTGAAGCAAACTGGAGCCATTTGTCTTCATGCATTTGAAGTTGTCATCTGTATGGACAAATTGACTTGACCCTTGTTTGGAAGGAGCAGATGGTGGCTGAAAAGGGAAGTTATACAGTAGTTATGGTTTGGGTTTTGTGTTTCTTGAGTAATTTATAGGGTTTTGCTTTGTGGTTGTAGAGTTTGGGTCTTTTTAAGTAGCATGTATTGTATTGGGTGTTGCTGAATACTGTTGGTCTTCCCAGTGACTTTTTGTGTGCAGAACTGTTAATTACGGTGAAGTTCTTACCTGATAAAGTGAATCTCTGGCTCTTGTTTTTAAAAAAGCTTCTTGGGGGAGAGATTGCTTCCCCCCTTTGTTTAAGTGTGTTTTTTAAAGGCTAATTTGTTTTTGGAGTGTTTTTGTTTTGTTAGGACTTCTGAACTAGAGGCAGTCTGTCAGTGTATTCTGTCAACTGAAACAATCGTTAGCATCTAATAGAACAAGATCAGATACTGTCCTTTGAAGTTGGATACTGTTTGTACTTGAAGAAAGGCAACTTTATCCATCAACTCTGAATACATATTGTATTCAAAGTAATTATTTGGGTGGGTAAAGACACAGAGTCTCGGGGACAGCAGACTCTAATTTCTGCATACTCCTGCTGCGTGCTATACCTGTGTTGGACCTGCTTTGATATGTCTGTGCTGTTTTTCCCAATTCATGAAGTAAAACTTTAATCTTTATTTGAAAAACAAAAAGAACAACCATGCTGGGATGCCTTCCATAATATGCTGTTTGTTCTGGTAATCAGGCTTTCGGTGTCCAGAAGTACCATTATTTTTTTACTTTTGGTACAGAGGAAAAGATCTAGAAGAATCTGTATTTAGACTAAACCCTGCACAGACACTCTTTTTTTATTAGCAACTTTCTTTTTTTGGCTGTCCTGAGTTACACTGTGAATACTCGAGTCTTGTATACATTGTTTCTTGGTACAGCACCAAATAACGTTACTTTCATTTTTAATTATTTCTGAATAGGTATGGCAAACATCCTGTGAGAAACTCACGAGACTTCAGAAGTTTAGGAGCTTAGTAGCTTATTTTATATAAGAGGTGTCTCAGTAGGTGTATATTAACACATTACTTGTGTTCTTAATTTATTGTTAAAACTGTGACAGAAGTCAGGTCATGCTTCTGCCTAAGGGCCATATGGGACTTAATTATGCTTTTTATGTACTCTTGGGAATGTACTTCCAAGTGTACCTGGGCTCACTGTCCATCCAAATCTGATCCCCATATTCTCAAGACCTCTACAATGTATATTGAGTGTAGTCATATGTCATAGAAAAGGAAAATCAAGTCCTTTTCAGTTCACTCTGTTAGTGCTGTCTAAACACATCATCTTGTACAATAATTTTTGATAAATTTTAAATGACGACCCTTGCAAATGTTATTTATGTTTATATTTTTTCTGAGGTACTGAATTTATTTTAATTACATTCCCAGCAATGGAAAGTTTTACCATCTGCAGGGTCTGACCCAAATGGTATTTTGGGGTTTTTGTTGCTTGAGATGTTTAGTGTGAAGTGCAAAGACTTGCACTTAGGCTTCCTTTTTAGTTTGGGTGAAATTCAGAGCAATTCGGTTTGGAGGGCTGTGGACTTCTCTCAGAAAGATTTGCAAAATAAGTTATGGTATGAGTCTAAGGTACAAACTATTTAGTACTAAATTCCAGGATGAACAGTGACAAAATGACAAAACCAGAATTGGAATGTCAATAGGGTTGGAGTAAGATCAAGAAAACAGGATATTGCTCTCAGGGTCTAACTCGAATGTCACCCCTCTGAAGTAACAGTGTTCCCTTTAATATATGGATTAATTAATTCATTGGTTTGGAATGTAGACCTATGGAGAAAGCCTAGAAATCAAAGTGTTTTCTTCTGTGTTTTCAGGTATTAATGTTCCTGGATAGTAGGAGTTTTGCCCAAGTTTTTCATATTTTCTTTCGCAGTTCCCATCTGTGTTTAACACATAAGTTGCAGGCTGAGGTGGTACTTTAGTGGGTTACATCAGCAAGGAGGATCATTTGGAATGGAAGTATAAAATACTTAAAATGTATAATGGTCATACGTAAGGGAATGGAATTCAAGGCAACAGTCTGACAAGGAATAAAGACTTCTTTCTGTCATGTTGCGAGCATTGAATTGTTTGAAATCAACTGTTAACACATTTGCAGTCAGTCTGGTGAATAGTAGAATGCTATGGATGTGAATAATCTTCTGAGACCTCTACATGACATTCCTGAAATAGTGTCTAAATGACTAGGAATATTATGGGATGCAGGAAAGTACACAAACATTGTAGTCAGTCTAGCGTGATCAGTAGTTTACTACTGCAGCAAGTAAGGCTTAATACGCAGGACTATTTAATACACAGTAAACTGATGATTTAAGTTTCTGAACTTTGCATATTCTTTTCTATTTGGTTGGGTTTTGTTTTTCTGTTGTTGATAATCCCTAGGCTCTCTTTTTGTGTCTACTCTTTGGGAGAATGACTGTAGTGGACTGAAGTTTGAGGTTTGCTATGGCATTGTTAGTGGGTTAGGCTGCTGTTAGCTAAGTTAATGATGCTATGGTCTAGAAAGTGAATTGCTGATAGCAAAAGAAGTTATTATAGTGATATGGATTTGGGGTTTTGTTTCTTTCTTAGGTTCTTGTTTGCTTCTGTGGTGGTTGTTCTGCCTCACTTGGTAGCATGACTTATAATGTTGTAAAATGGTGACAGTACGTACCAAAGTACCCTACTTGTGGCAATACTTACTGAGGTAGGTCATTGCTCACTGAGCTGGTAGGTTTCTAACAGACCTTTGGGGAATAAGCTCTCATAAACAGCTGTTTTGTAATACTGTATTTGAAAAGGTTTTTAAAATGGCCAGTATTAGACCTTTGTCTGAGTGCCCTCTTTTTACTCCTGTGTGACCAGTACCCATGTGTGCAGGACTTGCAGTGATGTTTAAAGCTGATGTGATGATGCACACAGTAACATCCAGATACCACGAAAGGTTTCATGTGGGCTTGGTGATGGTGATGTCCTGAGGGGTATTTTGATTACATAAGAACTTTGTACTTAACTTTAAACATAAGATGAATAAATACTTGCAATAATTTTGAAGGACAAGAAGCTTAAAGGAAGACATGACTTCTTAGCCCTTCAGTCCAATTCATGGAATTCGCCTCTCTGCAGGCAGTCACTTATGCAGATGCCTTATTAGAAGCTGACATATTGTAAAAAGCAGCTATATTGAAAACAGAGGAAGCTGTGAAACCTGGTACATATTTATTTCCTGCAAATATATTCTTTGTGCTGGATTGCAAACTCTTTTTGGAAGTATTCCACTGCAGAATGTTTATAAACTTCTTTCTTGGGCTCTCTCTTTCCACCTTTCATGTCAAGTGAATACTCTGAGGTCTAGCAAAAGTTGAACTAGCTGTTTTTATCCTCTTCATAAGAGAGGATCATTAGACAGACAGAGAGATTTTTATACTAATCTTTTCTGCAGCTTCTCTTTCCTATGGTGGCTCTTAATACAAAGGTCAGGTTTGATCTTGGCTTAAAAATGGTGCCATTGAAACAGAAATATGTGTATGAGCACATACCCTGGAAACCTGAACTGTAGCTCTGATCATAACAGGTCATAGGTCTCTTTTGGCCCAGCTATCCAGAAGTCAACATTGAGAGATGGAACCGGTACTTAAGCAAGTTTCACTTCATTATGGCATATCTGGCTGCTCAGGAGGTCAGAAGCACTCCCAAAGCCCACTTTTCCCAGCTGAGATGTAGCCAAACAGCGTTACCTTTCGATTGTTCCTGGGGATATCTGCTATGGCTGTCAGTCAGCCTGACATCACTCAGTGATGTAGGGGAAAAGGAATACTGGGATGGTAAAATCTTTCAAAGTGGCCATTCCTATGCTGTCTACTGTCTTTTCACAAATGTGTTCACTGAAGTCACAGAGTTTTGAACTAATCAAGGAATGTAAATAAACTTCCTGCTGCTGTGGGCAATCTCAGTAATGGCAAAGTGAGGCAATTCAGGGACAAATTTTTTATTTCTGGTGTTAAGACTTTTGGATCTGCTGCAGAAATATCCTAAGAATATACTGGGTAACAGAAATTGGATATTAAGTTGGAAGGGAGGAGAGTGGGCAGAGAGCCTATATGATAAGTAATAGTTTTTATTTTTAATTATTTGTTTTAAATAAAAAGGAGCAAATGTAAAATTGTACAAAATCCATGTTTACTATTCTGTTTCAGAGAAACACATTAGTGCATTACTGTATTTCAGTTCTACCTGTTTGGTTGAGATATATTTGATTTTCATGTGAAAACATCTTTAAGTTTCTTTGAGAGAACAAAATGGTTCATCATGCAAAATCACTGGGACAGTATTTGGCTGACACCAGTTTGAGTGGTCTGATGCACAAATGAATTTATGAAACAGAGACACTGGAATAGCAGACACTGAAGTTTTGGTTTTTTCAATAAAATTTTGTGCTAGTAAAGGCTGAGGGTATTTCAGTTTGCACCTTTTGTTTCTGTCTGACACCTCCCCTTCAACTGTACAACACATCTGTTTGTGCAGCTTTGCTGTGGATCAGAGTAGAAAGGCTTAAAAGCAGCAAGAGCAAAAATCAAAAAAGATCACAATGTAGGTCGTATCGCAACATAAGCTGATAGTACTTCTACATTAGTGAAAAGTCAGTTTACCTCTTTTGTTAAAAATTATTATTACTTTAAAAAGATGAATCACCTTCCTTAAACTAGCTTGGGTACTGAAGACTTCACATTGTGAAAGCACAATCTCTGAATGGTGTGGAGACTAAGGATAAATTAGATGTAAAATGTGTATCACATGAATACTGACTGGTCTTCCATACAAATGTTAAAGTATATAAAAGTACCAGTGGACAATTGATGAAAATTTCTTTTTCCATAGAAATCACAGAGTTTTAACATTGAAATGGAGGTAATACTGTTCATTATGTTGAAACCGATGGGCAAATATATAATCTGTATCCCAGAAGAGCTTTAAAAATAATTGCAAGTGGAATTGCAATGATTTAGGGCATTAAAAATAATTTGGCAGTATAGCCTGGGATTTGTGGACAAACATTAGAAGAGGTTGTGCTGAATGGTTGTGGGCGTGACTCAGAGCTACCTGGTCTGATTTCAGTATTGTCCTGCATTGGGGAGTGTGTTGGACCAGGTCTCCTCCAGAGGTTCCTTCCCTTCGTTATTTACCAGGCGTTGTGGGTAAATGTGGCTTTGTCAGTGTTAGATCATCAAACTAACTAAATGTGGTGTTCTGGAAAAAGATACTAGTTTCAGCAAAGTGAAGTCTTGATGTAATCTGTTTAAATGCAAAGAAAGTACTTATTACCATACCTGACATGAAGTCTTTAATCCCTACCACCTGTGCTTTTAATGGAAAAAGTAGATGATCAAGTAACTATGGGACAAGGAGACTAAAATGTGCTGTGGGAATGGGAATTATGAGGGTAGTTGGAGGTTAGAAGTGTTGTTTAGCAGCATAATGACTGTGACTCAACCACTGTTCACTTTAATAGTGTGTGCAAGAAGATTTAAAGCTTCAATTTGCTTTAGCTATCAATTCTACAAGCAAAAATATAGAAATTAAATTTCTTTATCACGTTGATGACCAACTCGGTTCTATTTGATACCGATACAGAACTCCAACACCCTGGAGTTACCATGTCTTCTAATAATTTGAATTTTAGAATTTGGTGAGGAAAATGTGTATTACATCTAGTGACTGGTTTATTAAAATTACCTCTGTGTGGGGTATGTTATTTGCAGTGTAATATTAAAGTTACTACTAAATGTGCTAGAAGCATCTTGTTAAAATTGTTTTTTTCTGTTCCTTCAAATGTGACTTTGGAAGGGACAGTGTTTTAAAGTTTGTTCCAGAAGGCACTTTCAGAGATGGATGATTGAAAACAACTCTCCTGAATGGCACCTTGCTGTATTTCATAGATCATAACAGCTTTTATTCACCACTGTGATTGTTTTTTAAATTACTACCTGTGGATGAATACTTGAAAGAATTGGCCTGCTGGCTGCGTTTGGTTTGATTGAGGGCTATCTTGAAGTTGCCTTTAAATTACATGGGGTTCTTGATGATCCTAGCATTTTCTAATCTTCTTTGTACTACATGGTTTGTTTTGTTTCTTAAATTCTTGCAATTTTAGAAAGAATAGGAATTCTATCTTTAGTATATTTTTTGGATTTAGAAAATATGTAATTTCAAAATAAAAGATACAGAGATACTTCTTTAGCAGATGAGAGTTGCTGTTTGTTTTGCTTTATTCTTCCACTGGAAGCCATAAATTATGTAATGAATAATTATTGTACTAATAGTTGCTGATGGACTGGAAACTGTTTAATTGATAAGAGATACATTTGTTAAAGGGATAGCTCCAAGTGACATCCATAACAGTGATGTACAAAAGCAAAACTACTTTAATAGTTTATTGAAATGTGGACATTTCATTGGACTGTCACTAATAGGCCAGGCAGAAGAAAAGGGAGAAAATGAACGTCAGAAGGCAAAGTGACAGTTGAAGTTGCTTGAAATATTTAAATCAACATTTTTTTTCAGAAGTTACACTGTTGATAAGGCTGAGTAGAACATTCCATTCTTCTGTTTTGATGAAAAATTTGTGTCGGGCTCTTTTGGGAATGTAAAAGACTGGGAAGATTCTATTGCTTGTTAGTCAGTGTAGTGGTCTGGAATGTGAAAGAGTCAGATTCCAATCCCTTTCCTGGCTTGGAATGACATGGTGCTATTAAAAAGCCATTTTCCCTGAATGAATGAGATGGAAGAGGTACCTGAACTTCCCAGTTGTTTTCCTGAACTGCCACAACCCAAGGCAACAGGAAAATCTAGGTTTTCATTTTGGTAATGGATCATTTTGAAAAATTTTGGGGCGGAGAAGCAGAGAAATGAATAAAATGAAGCAGTGTTGTAGAAATTCCTGTGGAAGGTAATCATTGTCCTCTAGATAGCACTGGGAGTTGTGCCTGTCACTGGAGACATTTCGCCAATCAAGGACTGTCTGTGATCTCTATAAATTCCTCTCAGATTTTTATCAACAGCGGTTCCCTGGTTCAGGTGCCATGTCCTTTGTGCCCTCTGTTCCTAGTATGTGACCAGAAAATAGCTCCAGTGAATAAGCAAAAGATAGAAGTGTGATGAAGAGAATGGGTCTTAGCCCATTCAAATACATGACTCCATCTGTGTGAATAGTATGGGATAAGTAAGAGGTAGGTAAGGGTGATGGCAGCAGGAGAATGCAATGTTTTTCAGTGCTCTGAAGTCTACAGTACATTTGAGCTTGCTGGCAGCTTGACAAGTAGGGTGAGTGAGTGGCAAAAGGGCCATGATTTGCACTGTACAGTTCTTGTTAGTTCTGCTTTTTGGGCCACAACAGCAAAACAGAAGGAAACAAAGACTTGAAGGTCAGGGTTGAGTGTTAAAGTCCTTATATTGTCTTAGTGGGGAGTTTGTCAGGCTACAGACATCCTATCCTCCCCCTTAACCTCAGCTGAGGGGTTTCTCTGACCCCTCTCTACCTTGTTTTGCACCTGGTGACTGCAAATCATGCTCTGCAAGAAGTACTCTGTCCCACTTTGCTGTTCTGATAGACTTGGCTGTCCTTCAGCTACTGTGAGTGTCACAGGAGCATCAGCCACATGAATCTTCTTGCCTGTGTCCCTGCTGTCCCTGCAGTTGTCCGTACTGCAGCACACTCTGGGTTACAGCTATTCATAAGTATTTGGGCTATTCTTGAAGGACTTTGGTCATAACATAAGCATGGTAAATGTCAGTACAGTAAAGGCCCTTTGGATGTCAATTAGGCTTCCTAGTCAGGTTTGCAGAAGGAAGAGATTTTGTCTTCCCAAAGCAGTGAAAGAACGAAAAAATGCCCTAGCCTGCTTTTCTTTAGCTGGCACAGTGGATTGCCATGCTCCATCAGCCAGACTAATTCTTTGGCTGCCGGTGAGGGTCACCAAGCACTGCTGCTTCCTTGTGTATCTCCCAGCAGCTGGCTGTAGAGGGACAACAGGAAGAACAATCCAGGCATGGGAAAACAAGGAGATAACACTGTTAGTTACTTCGCAAAGTCCATTACTTTGTGTTGCACAAGGTCATGCATTTCTTCTGCAGGCTTTTGTCAAATGGAGCCAGATGTCATTATCAGAAGTTACATGTGGTGGTATTTGATTTGGGGTGGGGTTTTTTGTTCTTATTAGGATTCCAAATAAGAGATCTGCTGTTATGATTTTTGAAAGCAGAAATCACTTCCAGACAGAATATTTTGTATGTGTAGATGCAGAAATGCTAATAATGACTGAAATACTGAAATGTTAAGAAATGAGCAATACTGTTTCTTCACTGGTATTTGGAGACTGCTCTCATACCATTTGGTAGAGGTCTCTGGCTCTTGTTGCTATTTAAGTAAGTTTATTTAGACCAAACCAGAGAACTTGTTACAATCTGTTTATTATAAACACAAATTATAGAGGTACCATGACTTTAACATAGAGAAAACAGGATGATGAAGGAGAGAAAATGTGATGGGCAAAATTAAACCTTTTTTGTGTCCTTGGCATGAAACAGTGAAGTCAGCAAAAATGACAGGACTTGAACACTTTCATCTGAACTTCTAGTAAAGAACAGAGTTTTTGCACTGTTTGCTCAGGGTTAAAACTCTTGAAACTGATGAAACACAGAAGTTAGTTTGGGAGTGGATGAAATTGCTATGTACTGAAAAGTGAAGAGCTATGCAGATCACGTTTAAGAAGGAATGCAAATGCTTTATTTGATTGCAGAACCCTACCTTTCTTCCTTATTGTTTTTGCCTTTCAGTTCTTCATAGCATGGCACAAAATGATGCTTGGAATACTGACAACTGCAAGCATGAGTTGGTCAGCTCACGAGTGCGTTAAAAATGTTTAGAACTAAATGTAAAGGAATGGATTTTTCATTAAGCAGGCATGCAGTGAGGATGCTTCTTATTAACTTCTGACATTTCAAAGACTTGTCAGAAGATCAGATCTCTCTTTTTATGGCTGATTTAAATCAATCATTGTTCTGTCCGGCAAAATTCTAACCCCACCTTTGAAAGCGCTTTTGAGAATTATCCTTCCCTCACCCTAGGTTATATCTGCCAGATCAGGAAATTCCAGCTTCTCTTAGAGTTACTATGGAATCCCCAGAGTCTAAACCTCAGAAAACAGATTTTTGCTGGACTGTGAATATTCACGACCTTCTCTTTCTTCCCTAACTTTTCCACATACTTTCTAAATTAGATCTTAAGCCACACTGAGTGCCTGCAGATAAGCTAAAAAAGAATTACATGGACTGTCACGAGCTTGGAAATCTGCTTGTTAGGTCAAGCTTTGAGCTCATACACATTCTGACTGTTAGTTTTCCTTGTATTTGTTTTCTTTACATAGTGTATTGTAGAGCTTTGAAATGCATTCAGATGCCCAATGGCATTTTCAACAGATTGGAAGTTTGACTCCCACTTCATTAGAGAGTGCCTACTTTTAAACCTTCCAGTACTTCTGGAAATTGTTTTAGATGACTGATGTTTATAGGATGAGAGTCAGAAGCCTAGCCTACAAGTAGATATGTTTTATTTTAAAAGCTTGAATGATACATGCAGTAATTTCCTAAAGGAACCTGGGGATATTATGTAGAATTGGAGGAAAAATAGTAGCTCAAAGTATTAATATTTATGTTAAAGATTTTTCACAAAAGCAACTGATGTAGATTGATTTATGAGAGATAGTAAGAGCCATCCATTGAGAAATTGAGAGAGAGTTCATAAGTAATTGGATAGCAGAGATTTGTATCTGGAATATCTCTTAAGAGCAATCTTCTCTATTCAGTTTAAAAGAATAATAAATGGCAAATGGAAATGTAGTGGTTATCTTGGCAAGGAATTACTTTATTTCCACTGTATGAGCTAATGTTGAGGTTTTTCATTACTCAAACTGTATAAAAACTTTACATCTAACAAAATACTGAAAATGATTTTTATGAAGTATTCATTTAAAAATACTGTCTCTAAGAAATTCCAGAAGTCTGTGAAATTGCAGCTTCCGACTCAGCTGAATTTATTGAAACATTGCTTATATGGCAACTTGTCTTTTCCAGTACAAAAGATATGTACAGCATGGGAGATTACCGTTTAATCAATTGTTTGTGCTTAGGTGTTGTTTTTCTGTGAAAGTGCCTCTACTCAGTATTTGAGACAACATTGTAGTTTTCTGTGTCATTGGCAATAGTTTTCAAACTCTCCTTGCTGGAGCCTCATTAAGGAACTAGTTTTGACTGGGAAAAAAAAAGTTAAAATGTCTAAAGTAAAGCTTCTCAGAGAAGGACACAAACATGGCAGAAGTGAGGTAACTAAAGTATTAATCACACACAAAGGTTGCTTCTAACCTTGTTGAAGTCAAGGCTGCCTTTGGTGCAGAAATTTCCTTGGCTTGTTCTGTGAAGTTGTGTATCCTTTGCAGGATGGGACAATTCACTGATTTACATTATTCTAATTTGAAATTCAAGTAGCCAGTAGATCAAAGTATTAGAATAAATAGAAATTTGCCTAATTGCCCAAGCATTTCCATTTTGTAATCCAACAGGAACTGAACACTGTTCTCTGTAATTTCTTTCCTTTTCTCAGAAACAGGGGTTTGCAACCAGTTAGTCCACAAAACTCCCAACCTACCAAAGTCAGCTTCCCAACTTTCGCCACTTAAAAATTGTATAGGGCAGTTAAGCACCTGTCCAGGTTTGCTTGTTTACTCTAATCTGTCTGTTTTCTTAATTGTGAGGGGAAGGAGTAATTGTGTATGTTGCAGTGCTGCCTCTGGTCTCCATCATGAATCAGGGTTTCAGTGTGTTTGGAACTCAGTTGTTTCATGACTAATTTGCACCAACCTGAATTGGGACTGCAAGTGGTTCACCCTTTTTCTGGCATTACTATTTGTACCAGTACTGAACTGGTCAGTCAGCTAAACTGGTTAAAGAAAATAGAAAACCTCAATTTCTCCTTCTAGTTTATTTCTTAGAACTGACTTACTGTGGAGTTACTTGAGTGCCAACACAAGTAAGAGAAGAGGCATGGACATGTGTCATGGAGGAAGTGCAGAACTGTGACAGCCAGGTTAGATCCACTTCAGTTGTTGTGAAACCTCAGTATTTGGTGTGGTATAGGCAAGTGGCAAAAATTATTTTTCTCTGCTGAAGATACTCAGTGATGGAGTTATGCTCCAAGAAACAAAGACAAGGCCAGGAGTGAGTACACATCTACCTACGTGTGTGCGTGTCATTTGGAAGTGTGACAATAGCGAAGATTTAAACACTATATGCCAAAAGCAGGGTCAGCTCTGAGGTCAGTGTTACAATTTCTCCAGTTAGCCTGTCCCACCACATACCTGTCCTCAAGGTCTTTGTTTCTTTTTTTCTGATACTAAAGTTGTTTCAACTTGTCTGCTTTCTCTCATCCTTCCGCTGTGCCCACCCTTGCAAAGAGCCTGAACTCATCTCAAAAACTTCCCTGCAGGTAGGGGCAGAGTGCTGTTGCATCCCTCTGAAGCTGCCTCTTCTCCAGGCTGAGCAAACCCCAGTCCCTCCGTGTCTTCCCAGGGGCAGGTGCTTCAGCTCCCAGCCATCCTCCTGGCTTTCCCCTGGACTTGCTCTGGTTACGTTTGTTTATGTTTTTCATGCCTTAGGGGATCGGAACTAGGTGGAGTATTTGAGATGCAATCTTACAAGTGCAGGGTAGGAGAGGTCATCACTTTCCTTGTTCTCCTGGCCACATTCTTGCTGATGGAGGAAGCTGTTGGCCCTCTCTGCACCCAGGGCACTGGCTCACTGCCAGCTCACTGCGTGCCAGGACCCCAGAGCTGCTCCACAGCTGGTCACTCCCAGCCTGTATTGTTGTAAGGGGCATTTGCTTCCTGGATAGAGGACTTGGCATTTGTTGTTGCTGAATCTCTGAGGGTTCCTGTTGGCTGTTCCTCCAGCCTATTGTTCCCCCCCAGCATGATGTCATATGCAAGTCTGATGAGAGTGCAGTCTGATGCCTGTTCCAAATCATTGATACAGATGTTAAACAGGCCAGGTCCCTCCAATAGTCCACATTGCACTGTTTTCCGTGTAGAATACAACTCGTTGAAAGGAAGGACTGATGAAGAGACTTGATGCCATGTTTTTAGTCAAAAGTGGAGTCTGGCTCTGACTTCCTTTGTTCAACTCAAGATGGAACTCAAACTTGTTGCTCCCTCACCTAGGTTAGCTTTCTGCTGTTCCTAAAATTTCATTTTGACAATTTATTTGCCAGAAATGGGATTAATGTAAGTTTAAGAAATGTCAACTTTGAGATACTCTCTAAAAAAAAGAATCCTTTTTGACTATAACTCAACTTTGTTTTACTTCTTTTAAGAGAAGATCTAGTGATTCATTATAAAAATGTTCAATAACTAAATGGTTATTAAATAAGAATACATTAAAAGTATTTTAAAGATATTTTTGTTTATGAATTACAGTGTTCCACAATGTTCTCTGTAGTAAGACAATTTTAAGAATACTTTCTAACAAAGTCCAGTTTGAAGTATGTGCACAAGACCAAAGTATTTTTCTTCTTTTTTTCTCCCGCTGGGAAATACTCTCTTGACTTTCATCTTTGTATGTTAACTCTTAGGATTTGTGTATAACCTGTTCCTTTCTGTTGCTAAAGAACAATGCTGCTATAATAATAGCTATCTTGAGAAGTGTGGTAGTTTTGGTCTTAGTTTTAGCTAGGCCTAGATTGGGCCTTAATTTTAGTAGGCCCAGATAGTATTATGTAAATTAAAGGGGACAAACATCACCTGACTTAAGCAACCAAAGAGAGATTTCATATCATTTGACATCAAATCAGGTGTAAAAAGAGGTGCAGGAGGTGCCCAGCTCTCTTTTCCCTTCCTGGCCGAGTGCTGAGGGGACCTGCTATCATGTGCTGGGTGCAACTGGCCTCACCACTACTTGCAGCTGTTCCAGTTCCAGAAGTAAACATTTTTTTTTTCATTGTTGATTTTTTCTCCTCTCTTGCCAGGTGTCTCTTGGGAGGCATCTTTTGGGGTGTTGTGTGTGTCTAGGTGGTGAAATCTGTATTGGTGGTTGACAACTCGGTGTGGAATTATTTGTTGTTTCTTCCTACCTTTGTGTATATTGCATTTGGCTTTTAATTTTCTCTCTTCTGTGTAAATATAAAAGGTTTGCCATTTTAAGTTTTAGGGTTCTTTTTCCTCCCTTTGCCTTGGAGGTAGGGAGGCTCTGACTCTCTGGTTGGCACTTGGCATTTTGCCAAGTCAGTGGAACGCACAAGTATCACCTGCCTTGGTTGGTTGGCTGGTTTTGTTGTCTTTTTAGTCCTTAATGTAAAGGTCATCAGATTCTATGTAGATAGAATCCTTTCTTTAAATTTACTTTAAGACAAAATACTGTGTCTGACACAATTCCTGTCTTTGGAATTACAATTTCCAATCTTAACAGCCTTGGGAAATGAGGGAGTGGCAGATATAATTCATCTTCCTGCATGTGCTAGAAGATGAGTGAGTTTAGAATAGCAACTCCAGTACGAAAACAGTTGTATCTGGAATATCATATTTACTGTCACTATAAATCTGTACTTTGAAAGCAATTACGATTTTGACTTCAACAAAATGCAGTGGCAGTGAGGTCCAGCTATGATTGTGCGTTTTATAGAGCTTTGTTTTGAGCCTTCTGTGCTTTCTGCATGTGCTTTCTTGTAGTGTGAGAAACACAGACTAAGTGCTGCCTGTTCTTTCATATGTACAACATTTCCACTCTGTAAGCAGCTACTGGGATTAATGCCCTTGCCTTCATTTCGCTGCTTCTTGGTCTGTGGGTTTACGTTCAAGATGTTGTTGTGCAGAAGTACAGGGCTATCAGAGCTGAATGTATTATTAAAAGGTAATCACACAACAGCTTAAGAAAAACTAATATGGTGGTGTTTTCTGTGTTGTTTTATATTTCTTTCCTTGTAACTTGCAAGCAAGCTGTTTGGCATTTTGACTTCTGCTAAATGTTGAGCTGATTCAAAGAACCTTCCACAAGGAATCGCATCACTTCTTCAGTAGTGTTAGCAGCAATAGTTGATGTCTCTTAATCCAGTTAAAAGTGGTACAGTGGTACAACATCTCCTCACAGATCTTTGTAAATAGCCTACTTCCTTTTTAAATTTTGCATTTTTAAGTGTTAGCTTAAGCAACTGAATTTGAAAATGTGCAGAGTAGCCTCATTCTGGTGTTGTCATCTTCATTCCCCTTCTCTTCCACCTGGAAAGACAGGACTGTTAAAACATTGCTGTTAGCTACTCATGAGAGTATTTTGAGTATTGTTTTGATGTTTGTATGCTTATTTGAAGGAATTTACTCTGTGTTATCAGCAACCACAACCAGGGACTAGGTTTCAATATGTACTGTGTTCTCTGAAGTAATTCTTGAACCTGGATTAGAATAATCTTTTCAAATCAATGACACAAACTGCTAGTAAACCTGAAGGGAGTGCATTTTCATGTTTTGGAAAGGTGGGTGGCTCTATGGCAGTCTGGTTAGTAGAGCATTAGCTCATCTAGAAACTCCATGTTCCCTTTTACAGCGTCTCAGAGAATTCCTCAGCAATCTTTGCAAATTACTGCCTTGGAAGTATTTCCCCTGCTCTGAACAACTTTGTACCAAACATAAGTGTTAAAAAGGGTAATCTGTCAAGCAGTTGTACGCTGGGCGTAGAGGAAAGGTTTGTAAGGGTGCAGGTAAAGGGACCCAAAAAGGATAGCTGACATGAAAGACATTTGGTCAGTCTGATATGAGAGGTAGTAGCTGATCCTTCTGGGGGTTTTTTTCCTTCCAATAGAAGGCCATGTCTCAATGTATATGTGCTGTATTCCTCTTAGGGACTGCTGGAAAATTTGCTGCCTTCATTGCAGGTTTTGTGGCGGTTTCTTTTTCAGGCAGTTTCTAGGAGTGGGTGTGTGGGAAGGAAGTCACAGCAAACTTAGATGTTTCCTGTTGGATAGTTGGTGCATATTTCCCATTCCTCAAACTTTACAGCCACTGGGAATAAATTTGATGTCAAACTTGAAGTCAGTTAACATTGTGAGTAAAGAAATGTAAAAGCAGTAGGCCAGGTGAAGGAATTCTGCAGTGATTTTTGCTTAATGTAATACTATTTTCTGAGTATCTTGGAATATTCAAAGAAAGGCAGTTTAATAAAAGCATTACAAACTAGAATTTTTCATATTAAGTTAGTGGGACAGATTAAATGTAGGCCAGAACATATATGTGAAATCTTCTTATACTCATAATTTTACACTACTGTAATTTTACAGTACCCTGACACTTGATCATCTTGCACTTCTAAGTTCAATGTTAGATTTGTATGAAGCAAACATTTGCTACAGCCCTTACTTGTTATTTCAGTTTTGTGCAATTTTAGTAATATATGTCAGTCTGTGACTTCCATCACTTTGCTCTCAAGAATGTAAAGATTTTTCTAGAGTCCGTCTTCTATGAAAACATAGCGGAAATTATTTGAGGGATCTTTCTAAACCATTTGGGCCAAGGATTGGCAGACTTTTACGGCCTCTTATTAAAATACAAATATATAATCCTTTTTCTTTTCAGTATTATGCTGCTTGCAGTTTTATAAAATGTAAAAAATTTTTAAACATTTCTCCTATAGCATCTGGGAACAGGGTTTGCCAGTGGCCAGATATGGGCCAAGCAGTTGTGTACCATTTGAGCTCCGTTCTGCTCAGGGTTTTTGCAACAGGAGCTGCATTGTACTGCAAAACACATAATGATTTAATGAAATATACATTAAAAATAGTTACAGAACAAGTGGTTGGATGCGAAGCTGGAATCGGGACATGAAGAACTCAGTATTGAGTAGAACAGAGTGGGTGGGGTGCTGTTGGGTTCAGTTTGTACGTCTGGAACCAAATTGCAGTGGCCTTGGGCTTAGCTCAGGTTTGCTCTTCCCTGCTTCAGGAATGATTGGTGTACTTCCCTGAAGTGCTTCACAGTGCTGAAGCTGAATGTTTGTGAGGTTATCTGAGATGTTCACATGGATAGTACTTTTCAAAAGTGCTTGTCACAGATTTAAGTTTCTTACTACTGAAATTGGTAACACTCTTGCTGACTTCAGTGGGAGCAGAGTTAGGCTAGGAGAGTCTTTAAATATTGTCTGTATAAATCCAAAGGATCCTTGCAATGCAAGGAAGTGTTTGCAGGAGAAGTGGAGTTCACAGAACAAAATTTTCAAAATGGTTTTCTGTAGCTGATGAGGTGATTTGGACTAGTGTGTGTATGAAGTTACAGAAAGGCGGAAGGGGAAAGGTTAGAGATAGAGAAGATCTTTCAGTGTTGACATTAAATATGATTGGTTTCTGGTTTTGACTGTGTTCTTTCTTTGAAATACATTTCTCTTTCCCATATTGAATTATCACACTACAAAAATGTCCTGTATTTAACCCTTTAGTAGTCAGCAATCTGTCTTGAATCCTGCTTTTGACTTGTGCCTGACAGCCAAGCTGACAAGTCATTCAAATTAACAGAATAAATATTTTAATCCTTTATTGTAAGTGTATTTGTTTTGATTTATTCTAATAAAGCATTTCGATCTATGGACATTTTCCTCCCATTGTTTGTTGTATCATACTTCAGTTAAATAGTAAGTTTTGGGGAGAGATGTTGCTCCTGTTTGCAAATGGAAATTACTGCAGTATGTGCCGTTGTTTGAACTGCATAAAACAATGCTTGACTGTGTTTGTTGGGGTTTC
>JAOXXN010000471.1:38532318-38560577 GCA_026770055.1 Myrmophylax atrothorax
GGCATACATTTAATGCTATTAAGGAGCATAATTTAATGGTATTGCAAATTTTTCATAATTAAAGAATGGGGTGGTGTTTAATTTGAGCTGTTAGTAATTCTGTATTGGCATAGAAGAGGGTAATATGCATGTTTGCTGTCTTTTAAGCATAGACATTTGTTAACATTTGGTTGTACACATCTTGTGAACAAGGTAAACATGCATGACCCTACCATATTTATTTATTTTACACCACTATTCTCATAGAGGAACTGCAACCATGCTACTCCTTGTTTGGTGTGTTCTAATGTGGTACTGACATCCATTTAGTTACTCTTTCAAAATAATACCTCTAATAAAGTGGCAGTAGATCTTAATAATGCCGTTATTAAAAGAGAATGTACCTAAGCAATTAAAAGTTTGTACATAATATATTGGCCTGATATATGAATGGGAGGCACTACTGTGTTAAGAACATGGTGTTTAGAAGCAGAAATCCTGTTGAGGGACTCATGAATGAGCTTTTTCAAGAGAGAGACTTTGGGGGGTATTTACTAGTTTATAGAATTGAATGAACAAAGAATATGACAAAAGGTATTTTGTGGGCAAAATCTGCCCCCCCCCCAGGTAAACACTCTAGTTACCACTTTTTAAAGTCAGGAAAGTGATAGCAATATGATTAATACAAAGTGAATGCATTTTGTTACAGCTTCAGCCACTGTAATTTGTAGAAGAGAAAATTGTATTTCCTATGCAATGTAATTTTTATGCTGTTAATCACCTCATCCATAGCAAGTGTCAGTGCCTCTCTTTAACTCTGCTCTGCAACACAGAGCTACACTTGGGTCTCTTTTGCCATTCTGTATGCTCTCTGCTGCCTGCTGTAGCATTCATCCCACTTAAATTTAGTTATCCTTGCACAGGCTAGGGAGGAATCCGGCATTCAGAATCCTGTACTTACTAGGAGAAGAGGGAAACCTTCGAGTTTCAAATAGATGTGCTGAATCTGCCCCTCTAAGGAACCTAAAGGAGTAGTTCAGGTTTGATAACTGACTTTTGAAGATAATGAGATTAATTGCACCCCTGAGTTTTATGTAAGAAATTCATGTTGGGTGCCTGAAATGAGTAAAATCCATGTTTGTAAGGATATTTGGGATGGGATTAGAATACATGTTTATATGCCCCTCAAAGTAGTAATGCCTATAGCATTGGAAAGTTCGGTAACAACTGAATTGATTTTAAGGTCCAAGTTGAGCACTAAATTCAGGCAATCTGGTGAAGAATTTAGAACATTTTTCTTCTTCTGTTTGTACATTCCTTTCCTTGGTGAGTTGATTTAAATTTTCACATTTGCTTGTCTCAGGCTATGGATGAAAGTAAGAATTAAATACTTTGATCATTTTGCAAAATAAGCAATTAACTGATGTTGATGATATGTTCCTATTCTGTGTCACTGTGCTAACTATGAAAGCACCCAGAGTAACCTTCTTCTGTTACTGTTGTATTGTGTTAAAGGGCAGATCATCTGTACACCCTTCTCTAACGGTGTGTGTAGTTAAATGAGCCAGATTCCAGGTAAAGGTGAGTGTAGTTCTTCCATCATTGGATTTCTTCTGTTATGTTTTAATAGATGCTCATTCCTGCACATCTGAATGGTAACTTTTGTTTTGTCTTCTCAGTTCCCAGAGTGTAGAGAAGGGGTATATTTTTCAGAACAATTTCTGTCTAGAAAAAGTACTAGTGAGGACTGAATTGTAAGAGGAAATAAATGGTGTGTAATATACACCATTATATATGAGAAATGAGCGAGTATGAAATTTTACCTGTACAACATTTCATGTAAGTGTGACACAAGACCTTGCTATATGACAAAGTACGTGAGTTTATTTTGGGTATTTGGAGAAAGTTTTGAAAAGCATGTTGAAGTTGCTATAGGAGTAGAGCATTGACCTGAGTTGTAATTGAATTCCAAACTTCAAATTTTGACTGTAGGTCAAGTACCACACAGCAAAAGAAGCATTCTTGAAAGTAATTTTGAGAGAGATTAAGATGAACCTGTTCATAATTCTCAGATATTTGTGTACCTCTTACCAACCCGTGTTTTTGTCCTTTCTAATTGAGGAAAAGTTGTCTCAGGTTTATGTGGGGTGAGGGTTTTTTTGGTGTCTCTTTCCCCCTCCTCCCTGCACAACCATTTTCTGAGGACTGCCTATTGTAACCCTTTCTCTTCCTCATACTCTCCACCACATATATTATAAATCACAGAAAATAATTGCTTCAAATTGTTCCCTGTAAGCAAATCATATCAATAGCTGTACTCACACAGTCATTCAGAGGGTGGATAAAATCAGGTCTTGGAGGTATGCTAAGAAGCTCAGTGATGCTGGTATCAACTGAGTTTAGAAAAGGGTGAAGACTGAGGTCCAGAGTTTTCTTTTGATAGAGTCCTAATCATAATATGGGTAACTTATGGTTCAGTGCTACAACTGATTTAATCCTGAATGAATTTTGGAGAAAAAAGAGGGTGAGAGAGGAGGAATGCAGTGGAATGAAGCATTTCTCTTGCATAGAGCGATGTGTTCAGAGTGGTTTGTGTATATATGCAAATCCACATATACATTTTTAAGAACATGAACCTTGATACTCTCAGATCACAGAGATGTGAAATATTTAACAGAAAGATAGCAAGTTTTACTAGTATATGTAGAAAATCTCTCATTTTTTGTGGACTCTGACCTTAGAAAAAAACCTGTCTTCTGTGTATTTTTGGGATCTAGGGACCGCAAGGTGTGGTCTGCAGCAAACAAAAAAGTTGTCCAAATGGAACAGTGTTGCTGCACTGACAATCCATCAGTCTGGAGTTATGGTACAAGTTTACATCATCATCGGCCTCATTGTTTTAGAGCATGATGCCAACAATATGGGTTATGGGTGGTGGGTTCGATCCCCATGTGGGCCATCCACTTGAGAGTTGGACTTGATGATCCTTGTGGGTCCCTTTCAACTCAGAGTATTCTGTGATTCATTATTAACCTTAGATTCATATACAGACTTATTTTTGCAGCCATGGCTGTGGGTGCAGTAACAACTGTTAAAGATAACACATTTATCATTGCAGAAACTACATTTTAAGAGCTTTGCTAACTCTGTATTTTGAAAGCTTTAAAGAAAAATGTGGATTTGATATGATAATACAGCTTTTCAATTTAAACACTGTGTGTATCTCCTAGGTTTCCCAGGGCATCTGTGAAGTGATTGGCAATAACACAATTAGATGTTACGTATATAATGGAATTACATACCATTTTCCTGGTTTTCCTAAGAATAGCCACTTCTTGTTATACAGACCTGCTTCTTGTTTGCTAAGGTTCAAAAAAACCCAAAATGCCCTTAGCTAAGAATATTTGATCTTAATGATATGCATTAAAAAACCCCATGCCTTGGTTAACTAATTGAACTTCATTGGATGCTAAATGTGGATTTTAAGTTGTCCTTTTTAGAGTATTGGCATTCTTTTAAGAACATGTAAATTGATGGCTACAAACTGAAACAGTGTTATGAACCACCTCAGAATATCAGTGCCCTAGAGATGCAGCACTTAATCCTCTTTTATGGTGCAATAAACCTTATTTTGCTTGGGTCACGGTTAATGAATGTAATGGCAGGCCATCTATCATAGGTTATTATGCCACAGATAATGATCTTCACACTGACAAGATTCCTTCAGTCCTTGTTCCTGGATATTATTTCCTTTCCAAACGCATCTCGTAGCTCTGCTTTCAGCTTTTATTCTGCAAATTTTCTCTTGCTTCATGTCGTGTTAATCTCATCTATATGCCATATGTATTTTGAAAGTCAATATTGTTTGAGACAGTTCTGAGGGCCTTAAGCACTCAGGTGTCACATTGTGCTGGTTGTTGTTCAATTGTAAAAGGACACAGCGGACTAGAAAATCTTGTGCTACTAAAAGACTCTGGGACGAAAAAGAGAGTTGTGGGACTGTTACACAGAAGTAATTGTGATCTTGTCATGTACAAACTTTCTCATGTTTTAAAAACCTCCTCAGGAGCACTTCTGACAGTTCAGATCTTAAGAGTGCGATGTCCAAGCATGATCCACAGAGCAGAATTCATAGAACAATTTGTCCAGTACTGTCTGTATTTTTGGACCTCTGTCTCCCTCTTCTCATTTTGTTTAAGATCCAGAGTGGGTCACTCAAGTACTTTTCCACAGTTTTTAGTGTTGCTTTAATGTATGAAGTGTCTGGGATGAGAGAATGGCTGCTATTCATTCCCACGGTATCTGATTTCAGACAAATGGTAACACCTGTACAGAACATTTGCATGATCAGAGTCGACTGCAGTCCAGCCTACAGAACATGCTATTATAGTAAGAAGTCCATATTTAATTAAAAGTGAAATTGGTGTGGAGCACAGACGAAAAGCCAGGATAGTACTGGGCTTATATCCTTCATGTAGAGGTGATCTAAAAATCACGTCTTGTTGTTATTGTTAGCTTTGGTGTATATCTTTGGTGAAAGAATTGAATGCTTATGCAGAGTTCTAAATTAATTTATTAGAGACCCTCTGGCCATGTTTATATAAGTTTGTTATGATTCCTATGTTGTTATATGGTATTTCACATACTTTTTCTGCTTGAACTACATGAATTAAGTTTTGAGTTAATATTATAATGTTAAGGCTGAGGAATAACATTGAACATCTATTTTTATTCAATTTAAGATATTGCATTAAAATCTACCCTTGTAATCAAATTTGAGACAGGACTTTCTTCACAGAAAGGTGTGCCCTTATAGCTGGCACATCTTGTTCATGTGACTAACCAAAGGACTGTAGCTTTGATGTGATTGATGGTTGCTCTGAGCAGTAGTGGCCTGGGAACTCCAGGACTTGGATACCCTGTGTTCAGTCTGCTGCGTGCTGCCTGTCTGAAACTGATTGTGTTTATCCTGGCTGTAACAGACTTTTCCTACTTTCCTCAGTTCCATCTCTTTCTCTCTAGCTATTACTATTTGCAGCAAAACAGTAATCTTTGAGGTGATGCTGGTAATTACAAGTAGGCAGCATTTGGGCAGGTGTGTTTGATGTGGCAGCACTGGGCAGCTGTGAACCTGCTGAGCTGTGTGGCTTCTGCTGCCCTGAGAGGAGGAGGAGGGTCAGGAGCATGTCAGAGAGCTGGGGTTTCTGGAGAGCACCTTGGAGCAGCCCCACTCAGAGCTATGCCAGTGTCTGGATTTAAGATTGTATGTCAATAGTGTGAGAGGGTAGAACAGAGAGGCTTGCCCA
Source organism: Myrmophylax atrothorax (assembly GCA_026770055.1). NCBI lineage: Eukaryota > Metazoa > Chordata > Aves > Passeriformes > Thamnophilidae > Myrmophylax > Myrmophylax atrothorax. The sequence continues at coordinate 38,537,604 of JAOXXN010000471.1, forward strand.
GCTACAGACCTGCTCTAACTGGAAGTCACTGGGGAATTGACAGCTTAGTTGTGCTGCTTGTAGTCCATATTTTTATGTTCTAGTGATCCAGATGTAATTCTGCATTGGTAATCTCACCTGCATTTTGTGATAGCTTTCAGTGTGTTTAGTGGTTTTGCACAGCAGTTTCTAAGTGGCAATAAATAAGTGAATTGGTCTTACACCTGCAAATTTGTTCAGGACCTCAAATTAAGTGTTAGTAACCCTCATAGGATTATGTTGTAAACTGGAGGAAGAGGAAATGGATTCACACTTAAAATTTAAAAAGTGTAAATAGAAAAAAAAAGCACAATTCAAAACGTTTTGAATCCTAAGAGCTTGGTTCTTTGTGATTTCTGCGTTCCTAGTTTGGAGGAATACTGTGTCCTACTTAAAAGAATTGAAAGAATTGAAAGATCAGATACCTTGATGATGGCTGTAGAAAGTATTGCCCCCCTATTATCTTTAAGTCAAACTTGTGTTCAAATTTCTGGTTTTTTCAGCTGCATAAAGAATTTGGTAATTTTATAAGGTAGTTTCTATCTGGTGTTTTCTATGCAAAATCCAATTCAGTTTGTAGAAGGTAAAGTGTAATACGCTTTTCTCTTTCTTTTCTCACAAAAATGTCAATAAATTAGTTTCTTCTGGTGAGGAAGTAATTAAAAAAATCCTGAAACACAGAAAAGTATGTGTGAATTAGACTATTAGTTTTTTTATTTATATAGAATTTTAATGTTAAGGTGAAAAAACAGCCCTAGGTGATAGAACTTAATCAACATGAGCAAAGGAGTGCTGCTTGTGTCCCACAAACTGTTCTTGATAACCTGACTCTGAGAATTTTTTTTTTTAAACCCTGGATATGTACTCATCTTATTGTCACTATGGTGACAATGAAACATTAAATGTCTTGTTCTTCCTATTAAATATGTCAGTATACCAGAGATGGCATTTATCTGTAGATTTATCAACAGGAAATTCAATACTAATTTCTTTTTTAAAGAAAGGACAAAAAGATGATCATGTAAAGCTTTGCTCAGCCTCAGTTGGAAAAGAGCCCATGTATTATTTTTATCGATCTATTTTGTGTTACAAATAGGTCCCCCATTACTAAAATGAAAAACTGTAATCGTCTGTCTTCTTAAAAAAAGCATCGTGTGGACATCTAAGGCCTGTTAAATGTTACTTGTAAAATGTCTATTCTGTGCGTAGTACTGCTTGCTTTATTCAAGTGCATGGATTGATGAGTGCTGCTAACTGCATCTTAGGTGGTTGTATTCTCTTTTCTGACTTTCTTGTCTGTGGCCATTAGAGAAAATGATCTTGAAATCTTGTGCTCTCTTCACTGACTCAAGGTTGTGAAGAGTCCAGTTCTCCTGGTGACAAATAGGAATGTAGATAATGTTGGGTTTTGTTTTGGTTTTTTTTTACAAGCTCTTGGTCGTTGTTTAATTTTAACTATCAAATGTGAAAGATATTGCAGTGCATTTTTCTCTTGAGTTCCTGGACTGAAAAACTGTTTGCAATAATGTGCTCTTGGAGTTTGTAAATTCAGAAGGATGGAATTGGGGAAAACCAATCAAGAGCCAAAACTTTACGAGGGAGAAAATAACTTGCCCTCCTTTCTCCCTGCCATCTTTCTTTGGTTTCTGTCATAACAGGAGTTAATATGAATAACAAACATACGTATGGAAGCGAGAATAGTTATGCCATTGAATTATTTCTTTGTTGTAGGTTAACAAAGCCCTTGTCATTTGCGGATTGTGTTGGGGATGAGTTGCCGTGGGGATGGGAAGCTGCATATGATCCTCAGATTGGTGTGTACTTTATTGATCACATAAACCGTAAGTATTTTTCAGTTGGCCATATTGATTATAAAAGAAGATTTATCTTGATTAGACTCAGAATTCTTGATTAGAATGAAAGTGCTGGGGAAAATTTGCCCTTTGGTATAACATTATTGGCTCTGAAAGGCTTACAAGAAAACTGCTGGTAGAAAAATGGCTACATCTGTTTCATATTTTTAATTGCATGGTAATTATGTCTAAACCATACAAAACTAGCAAAATTTGGAATACAATGCTATTTAGAGTTACTGAAATAAATATAATCCTTAAAGCATTTTTGTGTCCTCTTTATGCATTTATTACTCCATATTGATACCTTTTTGTATTTTCTCAGAAATAGTCTTTTAACATCACAATAGCAGAGATTCTGTTTGAGAACAAGACCTGCACTTGTGCTAGTAGTGCTGTATACTTACTCTAAAAAATAGTAAGCTGTCAACAGCCATTTCAGATGCTTTAAGTTGGCAGAGATGACTGGACAGTAGATATGGCATGGGCAGTAAGAGCCCAGTAGCCTTCTGGAACAAAAGCTGAGACAAGACTTGCAATGCATGGCATCTCAAATGTTGGGCAAGTGAATCAGCCCTGCGGTGTCTGAACTGCTTGTGTAGTCAGTGGCTCTCTAGTCAGTACAGGCAGTGCCACGTAAAGTGCTATAGCTGACTGGGTGTCTGCTTTGAAGACAAGATGATTTATTCTCCTTTGGTTGGGTTGTACCACTACTTTGATAACTAGAATGTGATGTTAGCTATCAGCTGTGCTTATTGAGCACCTACAGACAGATAACTAATCTTGGACTCAGTCCCACCCAACAACCTCCTTTGTGCTCTTACAGCCTTGCTTTATTGCAATAGCAATGAGAGTTCTCTGATCTTACATATGATATTAGACATTGTGAACTGTTGAAAAGAGGGACATCCTTGACTGAATTCAAAAAGTGAAGAAAGAAGCTTCTGAATCCAAATGCTCCTATCAGATTGAACTTGTCTCTGACTTCTGCTTTGGCCAAAACTATAGAACATAAAGCTGTAACATTTTGAAAAGCAATTCACATTTCTGGGTGTTTTGAAAGTGCTTTCAGATGACTGCTCTAGTAATTGTGCTCTTTTTATTTCATGTGTGCTCAAAATATTTAATCAGTTCTAAAAATCTCAAGTAGCTTTGTTGGGGTTTTTTAAGGAAGTTTTAATACTTTCTTTACTCTTGAACACTATTTCTGATTATTATGAGCTATTCAGAAGTTGAAATTTTTCTTCACACATTTGTAAGATGTTGAGGCTTGGACAACATTGTCTTGGAATTCTCTTGAATATTGTAAATGTACTGCAAACACTAATGTTGTGTATATCCATCTGTATACGTGTCTTCTGTGGCTGGGACAAGTGTGATTAGCTATGTCATGTTAATGTGCATGATGGATATCAACACGGTGTGCTTTGGACATTGGTATGTACTAAAGTGGTTTTCATGCCTTGTTCAGAAGTGCATTTGATTCCTCTTACATTAATGTATCTATTTCTTTGTATCAATTTCAGTGAAACTTCCTACTTTGTAAAGTGGTGTATTTTAGTTTCATACACTGTATTTTGCACAGTGTTTTGTGAGAGTACTCCTGAGTTGTTGGGAAGTAAACTGCCTAAGAATCTTACAAGTAGGTCATTTTTCTGATGTGCCAAATGTGGAGATTATAACTTCTGCTTTATCTGACCAGGGTGCATGTGTTGTTTTAATGCCATTGAAATCTCTAATGGGGAGGTCACTTGAAATAAGGGGGGAAAGCCATTCTAAAAAACAGTTTTTATGCCTGGTTACTGCTTTATTAACTTTGTAATAATTCATATGTGTTGGATATGCTTTTGGGATTTAAACTGTTAAAATTCTCTGTCAGGACAGTGGCTATGTTAAAACAAGGAAGACTCCTTTACTTTTTTGAAAGTAGTTTTGTTAATTCTCTCTGTTACTGGACAAAGAAGCTCAGTGAGGGAGAAAACCTGTTGCTACTGCTAGGAAGAGGAACAAATGGATAGATGCCTGAAAAACAGGTTGGATAAAGTGGAATTTCAGGACTTGTAAAATGGCATATTGAGGGGATGGCACATGGGGAAGAAATCTGCTTCCATATGTTAGGTAGGGAGAGGTGACTGATGACATTTCATGTTCATTGCCTTCTGGCTGGATTTATTTCAGCAAAACGTTTGAGGGAAGGCACATTGATTCTCTCCTCCTGCATCCCATAATTACTTATTCTGAACAGCTTCTCTATTATCAGTCCATATTGTCATTTCTTTTTCTAGTGTTTTTCCTACTGTGTGCCTGATCCAATCGTGAAGTTTCAGGTTGCCCACAGAACCTGATCCAGTTTTACTGCAACAGCTCTGATCTTGGTAGATTTCTCAAACCAACCCAGTAAGTTACAAGGACCAGGCTAGAACTTCGGGCAATGGACTGTAAATTCAGAAGGTCTTACTTCTGGTTGTTTCCCACATTTCTGTTTAAAATTCAAGGCTGTAAATGTTACGGATGGAATTTCCATTAGTTGTCAGGTAGGTACTTATTCCACTCTTCTGGAAGGTCAGATATTGGCAGAATTTCCACTGATTTGGAGAAAGCAGCACTAGGCTGGACCTTGCAAAGTTCTAAAGAGTCCACACTATAATATCAGTTCTTAAAAATATGCAAATCAATGTATATATTGTTTTTTCGACATAGCTAAATATTTTTGTCATCTGTGTAATTATTTGTCTTAGCCCTTTTCCTTCTCTTCTCTCATACTAGTCTGAGAAAAGCCTACTTTCCTTATTGCCAGTGCAAACTCGTCTCTTCTGCAGAGGGTTAAGACTTGTCTGTGAGCAGTTTGCAATTGTAGAACAATGTCTCAGATTCTTTTGGTGTCAATATGTTGAGGTATAATTTAGTTTTATTATCACTCATATTATCTATATTTTTATATTTTTATTTTTTTTTTATTCCCCAAATACAGTTTGGGTTCTTTTCAAGCCTTAGAGCTTTCTCATGATCCTTTTGGATGATGTAACACACTTTGAGAAACACTGACTGAGGTCATTACTTTATGAATATATTACCCCAATTAGGAGTTTTAATGTGATGCTTTCAGCTTCAAGGGAGACCAGATTACAGGCCATCTGGCAAGGCAGAGCATGCATCTGATGTGGGTAGCTAATACTGTAAGTAGTTAAATGCTTACCCTGTGGTTCAGTAGTGCCCTTTGTTAGAGGATGACTGAAGAGATGTTACTTGGTGGCCAGGGCCTGAGGAGTTCCTTTTGTGCAGGATTCTTATTACTGTGGTTTGAGAGTGTCCAAAGATGTTATAACTTACGCTGTTCACTCATATTATTGCATGTATGTTCTCATGTGCTCATCTACTTCAGCTGATTTGCTAGCATTTACTAATTTTGCTAAACATGGTTAGGAACTCAAAGCAATGCTAAACATAACACATAACTATTACTCCACTTTATTTTGTATATCTGCAGGCAATTCTTCTGCAGGGTTTTCAGCATCAAGCATTAAGTGTCTGAGATGCAAACATATGTGCTCTTAGAGCTTGGATTTGCAAACACTTTTAAGCTGGTATAATCCTTGAAACAATTGGTGCCCTACTCTATTGCTACTTCTGGCCTTTTGTTCTGTCCCTGCAATGTTTTTGCTTATACTGGCATGAACATTTGCATGGCCAGACAGTGAATCAGATCAGGGAGCTGATTTGACTTGAAACTAATCTGGTATTGGGAAAAAAAAAGTTGCTATTTGTTCTCCTTCCCTCACCTCTATTTATGCAAGCAAGAAAGGGAAGGTGACCTGGGGATATGAAAGAACAGTCATGTGGGAGACACAGAGGACAGCTGCTTTTCATAATAGCGGTGGTTAAAGGCATTTTAAAATTACACCCTTGAACTTTCATCTGTTCCGTGCCCTGTGCAGGCTTACTAGGAAGCAGTTTTGACTCTGAGGCTGTGCTTTCCAGGTGCACTTCTCAGGTGGTGGTGGCAGCTAAAGTAGCAGTTGTTGCTTGCTCTGGTTCCTGCCCCACATTGTGGCAGCGTGAGGCTGTGTAAACATGGACAATGGGGAAGGGCTGTGCTTCCTGAGGTGAGAGTTGTTTTCCGCCTCGTCCCTCTTCCCCCAGCTGCTCAGGGTTTCTGATCCAGATTGTTGCGTGGTATGTGTTCAGATGAAGATCTGGAGAGGTAATGGGAGCAAGAAAGGGAAACTTCTACTTCTGGCTTGACATGAATAGACTAAGGGTATCCCAGACTGGGACAAGTTCTGCCTTGCATTCAGCACCCTGTGTGTGTTCCTAAATAACTTAGCCCCTTTACTTCAATTCTTATATTCAGTCTCAGGAGTAACAAGGCAAGTGGTTGTTTTCTTCATTGCATTGATCCAGTTAAGCTGTGAAACATGTACACTGCTGTTAATAATGTTTGGTGGCAAAGGTAGTGCAAAGAAACTGAATGACAGTGTTTGAAAGATGATGATAGGAAGGAATAGCTCTTCCTCGCCGGTACAATTTCAGACCATCACATTGCTTTCATTTTGCCATTCTGTACTTTGTATTCCATATGATGGTTTTTCTCCCTGCCCTCCACTCCAGCACTTATATTCAAATCAGAGTTGGACAACTGCCTTCTCTGTTTCTGTGGCGCCTCCCTACTTAGTTTTAGTTGTCCCCTTTGGAAGCATGAATGTGCCTTTCCCAGAAACAGCTTTCTATCACTGTTTCATCTGCAAAAAAGAATAAAATTGAGTCAGCAATGCTAAAAAAACAACAACAAATGGGTGAAGAGATTTGTCTTGAACAGAGTTCATCAAACATCCCTGTTTCCACACTAGGTATCCTTTCTTCTTAAAATTTCAAAGCCTATTACCTTCCCTGTTTGACACAGCACAATATTTTAACTACAGGTGTTCTATTTCTTCTTGTAATCTGAAAGGCTTTCATGCTAGTTTATGTTTGTGCAACTGGTTTATCTAACACAGGGACTTTTGTGGATAGACTGCCTGTTCTCTGCTCTGGCCTGGGACTCCAGTACACCTGCATCTATGAAAGTATGTCAGACTGTGTCTTCAGGAAAGGAAGGAATTTAAAAATCCCACCGTGAGTCTGCAATTACCAATAGCTTGAGGGAGTCAAATGGTGTATCATGATCACTAATGTGCAATGTGTTCCCAAGACCTGCCACCTTCTAAGCAGTGGTGACATGCAAATAATTGTGAAGAGACTTTACTGTCAGCAAACACCCGTGGGGGAACCCAAGACCGGTATATCTTATCTTGAATCTTACTTGTAGGTAAATGTCTTTTCTGTGCCGTGGCTATAAAAGGGGATTACAGTAATCTGGTGCATGCTGGCTACAGAAGGGGGGCTCCAGCAATGAAGGCTCTGGGTTAAGGATGATTTTACCTGCTGGCATTTATGTAAAGATCATACCTGCATCTTTTTCTTATGTCTTAGTTCTGCTTGCCTTAGCAGTAGAACATTACATACTTTCTTGATAATGTAGCAAAAAATGCTCAGAATTTCTACTGCACTTGATTGAGATATATAAGAATATGCTACCCAATATCTAGAGGAAGCTGATAGTGAAAATTTTTGAATCACTCTTTCTTGGAAAAGTGCTCATCCTTGACAGTATAGCTGAAAAGACTTCTCATTTACTCTCCTTGCTCAAATTCAAGCAAGAATTATTTTATGGAAAAGTGAGGAAGGTGTCTGAAAGAGAGGATTAATTTTTGTGTGGAAGTTCTATGTTAGGAAACAAACTGTAAAGAGGTCAGTGGTCAGTTCTGAACATACTCTAAATAACCTAATTTTTTTCCATCTCTCTTTTTACTTTTGTAAGTATTTTAAAAAGCAGGGGGAGAAGGAATAAGAAAAAAAAAAAGAAGGCATTCAGAAAGCATTTGCTATGTAAACAATTAAGTATATGCCTTAAGACAGTCTGGTAACACCTGGTTATTCCCCCAGAAGCCAGTGCTAGTGCATTTGGTTGTTTCCTAACCATTGACTTGCATCTCAGTTGCCTGCATCATTTACAATGCCAGTTGAAGTACAATGTAGTAATATTTGCACTTTTTTCATAAGTGTGTTATTGTTTCACAGGCAGAAGCACTGGAGATTTGAAAGTTTGTTTGTCAAATAGTGTGGGATATGCTTGCAGAATAAACATGTCCATAGTGATTAAGTAATGTTGTTGATAAAACTGCTTTCACCACCCACCACTAAGCTAACTCATATTATCCTGTGGTAGTTGGGGTCAGACATCATTTTTCCTCTTCTAATGTTATATGTCAAAGGGTTGTTGGGGTTTTTTGTGCCAACTGGAGACATTTTTGTGCAAGATACCACTGAAATCTGGGTTCTCCTTTGGTGTGGCTGGCTTTGGTTTGACTGCCCTGCAGCCCTTTTTGCAGGGGCTTGCTCTTAGCATGCAGTAAGCTGCTTTCCCTCCCAAACCACCTCTGTGGAGTAGAATGTAATCCTACCATAGCAAAGGTATTGGGTGCTGTTGAAAAGCCAGTCTGGATTTAGCTTTTGCATGTTCTTCAGCCACTGGGTTGAGGAGAGGCTCCAGTGATGAGCAGTCCTGGTTGTAGTCAGCTGTTCAGTTTAGGTTTTGAATCCTGTGTTACTCTCTTGAAAGTGGGGTTCTGTTGGGTAGGAAGGAGTAATCCTGCAATTATTGTGTAAGATAATTGGAGATGTCAGGTGTAACGGCGTTATCTTTTCATCACTTAATGTTTCAGGCAGAGAAATTGCCACCCTAGCACAGGGTGTCTAGCTCAGCTACATGGTGCAGTACTTCTGCATCAGTCAGAACCACTCTCGTTTCATGGTTCAGCCACTGCAGTTTTGCCACCTCTTGTCTGGTAGTCCTGGTTTCCAGATTTGGAAGTTTTCCTGTAAGTGAAATTTTCCAATATATGAGGTAGAAAGTACATGGTACTGATGAATAGATCCATATTTAAGAATCCAGTGGATCTGTAAGTAGGCTTACTGCTGCCAAAAAACAAACAGTTGTTTCCCCCGCTGTGTGGTTCTTCCTCCTTTATAGTGCCTCACGGGACCTTTGGTAACATCACAACTCGCCTAACCTACCGGAACGCGATGCATCTGCTTCTGTGTTACCTTTTGGAGCCAGTTAGTGTTTGGGTGGGTTTAGTACATCAAATAGGTTTGGTGCTGAATCGAGTTAGCACCAGAGACTGTGTAAAAGAGAACTTGTGAATCTGTGAGGTTGAGGAGTGTGGGTTTGAGGTGATGTGGTAGAAACCATCCCTGCCAAAAAAGAGAGCTATTGCACAGCTGCAGCTGTGGCATGCAACTCCCCCCGCTCTCCTCTCTACAGATACTGGGTCTCTGGTCCTCGTGTATTGCCAGGTCAGTGAGTTTCTGTTGGAATAGCCTCTCTTTGGAGTAGGTGGTTCTACAACATTTACGAATTGGAATAATGTGGGCATGTGTTTAAATGGATGAGAGTTCTCTCTTCAGAAAGAAAAGTATGTCATGATTTTGTCTCCTCTTGCAGCGTATGTGTCCTCCTCAAGTAGCAATCTAGTGTATCTTGCTTTTTTTTTAAGTGGGACTGCATGAGAGTACTTGTTCTCTGTGCTGCCTAAATGCAGTGTGTCTGACTGAACACAGTTTGCATGTGGGTTGTTCTAGAGCCAATCAACACTTATTTTTTTTGGCAAGGGGAGTTGTTGCAAAACTATTGCTTCCACATATTGTTAATTCTGTAGTAAAATGTCCAATTCTCTCATGTCTCACAGTGGGGTGTCAGGGAGCCATTCCCTTTCCTGTGGGATTTTCTAGTGGGATTTTAATTTCATGTATTTTAGGGAAATAAGATCTACTGCTGATAAGGTAATAGTTTCCTTCTGTTCAAGTAGACTGTAAAAATTTGGCAGAGCTGCTTGATAGTAGACAGGAACATAATGTATGAAAATATCTCATTTAAAAACATTGACATGCCTTACTCTTGCCTCTATCCCATGTATAATATATATCCTATGTATAATTACACACATCATACATAACAATGCTGTCCTTGAAGCACATTCCAGCCAAAAAAATGAGGAAAATTTTCGAGGCATAAAGTCCGTTCTGGAATTTTGATTTTGAGCTATTGTCTGGGGCAGGTTTTTTTCTGGGTTTAATTGCATGAAACGTAGCTGGCAGTGAGACAAGAAGAGTGCATTTCATGAATAGCAGTATGATTAAAGCCAGCACAGCTTCCTTTTCTGTGTTACAGGGCTGTGACCATTCCAGTGCACAGGAACGTCCTTGGGTGGAGCGTGCCATCCTGGAGTTTGTGAGTTCCACTGGGCGAGACCACAGAATTTCCCCCCAGTGTGGGTGGTCACTCAGAGCTTTAAAAATAGGAGGAAATAAATTGCTTGTCTATTACTTTTCCATAAATTTATTAACTCCACACTTGCAGTAATTTGTTTCAAGTTAAAATAATTGGTTTTAAATTAAGATCTCTTAATAGAATTGGGTAATTTTGCTTTGCAAGTGGCTTTGCCAAATGATGCTAAAACTAAGTCAAATTAGGAATGCATAATCTGAATATTACACTCACCACCACCCTCTCCATTCTGTTACTATGGTTCATTATTTTTGCATTGTGATTGGACAGAGGAAGTTATTTCATACACATTTTTTTTAGTCTAGGTGGTGGTCTTCATGCAGCCTGATGGCCAACTCTTAGTTGTTTAAAGATCCATTTTAAATAGACTCCTTTAGTTCATACCTGTGTTTCTGCAGAAGGTTTTGGAGAGGCCCTGGCAGGGGGGATGGTTTGTTCTGTCTCCACTGCTGATGATTGAAGTCCAGTTTACATTTTCTAGAACAGATGCAACTCTGCGGCTCTGTCTAATGTTCATTACCAGTGCTTACTGCTCACCTGATGGGCAGGAATAACATCTCCCCAACCGTGTAGCCGGCAATCTGCTGCAGGATTCGTGTGTGCTGCAGACAAGGTTATAAAGCATTCTGGTGCAGTCACCAGTGGAAATGTTTATCTGCCTTAAAAAAGGAATGCGATCTCCCTAGTTCATTTTACATCAGCTCTTGAATAATAAGGGTAGGAAAAAGTTTGGATGTTCTTTGTGTTTAAGCATGAAGGGCTTCACAGCTCATTTTGAAATGTTCGGCAAGCTGTTCCCTCGATGACTTGCATGTAACTATCCCAATAATATTCTTGTGCGTATAAGTTTGACCTTAGCAGCAGGTGCTTGAAATATTCTTGTCTAAGAAAAAAAATCCTTATCTTTCTGGGGCTTTACTCTGAGAAGTGTAAATATTTGGGTTTGAAAGAACTCTGCTTTTTAAAAAAAATTACTGGCTCTTAGAAGGTACATGTGCTCAAATGAACATGCTTTCAGAATGCAGGGCCACCACACCAGAAATGTTATCCATAGTTCTCTCTTTGGGTTTTTTCCTCCATGGGGTAAACATAGTGATTAAAATGGAGATAATTGACAAGTATAGATGAATAAACATTTGGTGCTACTACACAAGGACATGTTTTTACATATATGAACAACTTGCCAAACAAGTGATATGGGGTTTTTTGGGTTTTCCACTTCATAATATTTAAGAAGAATACAGTGAAAAATACTTTAGAGTCTTCTCTGTTTGGTAGAAGTTGAGAAACAATTCTGGGATAGTCATTCCAGACTGCTTTGCGTTTTCCCTGATGGTGTATTTCCACAACTGAATGTTTGTTCCAGAATAAAATACGTGCAGTTAGAATTGGCTGAGAGTAATTTGGCTGGTCCATGGTACCTATGCAGGCAAATGCTCAACCTTGGTATGCTGAAGTTACAGAGCATGATTTTTAAAATGCAGGGTCACCTTTAACTCATTTATGACTATCAGTATAAAAGCTGTTAGCTCATATATAATTGTAGTACTGTTTTGTACTTGTAGCTTGGAGAGGCAAAAAGAAAATGTTGGATTGTGTTTGTCAGCAATACAAAATAATCTGCTGCTGATCAGCTTTGTCCTTCTCTCACAGTCACAAGGACAGGGCATCTGTAGGCCACATTTTAGAACTCTGCAGGCTACATTTGGTCTTTGGGCTGCATGTTGAGCAATCCTCACTTAAAACCTACAAAGCAATTACCTACAACATGCTCGAAGATGAGACCTTCCAATCTTGTAAGATTATTTGGTGGCTGCTGGTTGCACTCTTAAAACACAATCACATCATTACATTCTTCTGAAAAACCACCATAACTGCATTTATCGTATTTGATCATTGACCCATGAGAATCCTGCTTCTTGCTCTTCATCCTGCTTCACAAAAAAGGACAACTCTGGAAAACAGCACTTCTTATCTTGTGTAAATAACTGTGAATGTGGAGTGTGTTAAAGCACAACAACAATAAGTGGGCACAGATAGGAACATGTGTTGCCCATTTAGGAGAAAAAAGGTATCGATTTGCTTCTTTGTGTGCCCAATATCTTTGTGTAAAAGAGCAGGTGGCTGTAAGCATGGATCTGTGTGTATGTGTGTCTGTAGCTATAGTTAGGGTTTTTTTGGAGAGAGTGTTCCTGTTGGGCTTATTGGAAAACCAGCTGTGTATAAAGCTTCCCTGCTTTAATCTTTTATGCACCACACTTGGTTTTATGTGGTTTATATTCTCTATGCATCCATTGTGTGCATCTAAGAAATGCCTTTCCCAAGTAGAAATGTCAAATTTGTAAGTGGTGGAGAGAGGGTGTTTGTGTATTTTTAAAGCATTGGTAGTTCCATAGAGATTGTCAGTTTAGGATTCTATAGGATTAGTTTTATGGGATGCTGCTTTTTCTTTGCATGTCTTTTTGTTTGTGTGATATTATCAAGAGAAAAGTCTTTTGTAAAATTGATAGTTGGTATTGGAAATTTTTATTAAGCAGAACCTGCCCTTATCAGCTTCCACTGTTACAAAAATCTGTGCTCATATATGGAGTTGAAACAGTGCCTTCTCCCCAGAGTGCACTTCAGCTACAATTTAGAGCAATCACAGTGGTTCTGCTGCAGTTCTTTTTTCTCTCCATGTCTTCAGCCACTTGGTCCCGTTTCATTCCCTCCACCCACCACCAGCCCTGCACTGGTTCCCACAGTAAAGCAACTCAGAGGACTAAAGTGGTAGAACTCTAACCCAGAGAATAAACCTCCCTCCTACTTTTTTTGCAGAAAAAATCTGCAGTAAATACTTCTTAAATAGTTTGATACTGAATGTTACTTTCTCTCTCTGTAGATCTCTGCAGATTTATAGTATGTAACCTAGGGAAGTTTGGTGCATGTTTGCATTTCAAACTTTTCATGGCTGTGTCTTATGAGAATGTTTTTGTGCTTACTATAGCTTTAAAGGAAGAATATTCATTGTACAGCTTCAAAAAGTGCTGAACTAAGTCAGGAGATAATGACAAGGTTGAACATTAAACCATAATTCATCCTCTTTGTATGTTTTCCTTAAAAATAAAATCTTAAAGCCTACAAGTAGATTGATCTTATCATCCACTTTCTTAATATATACCACTATGTTATGTCTGATCCTCTTGTCTACATATCCTATGCAAGTCTGTCTTCTGTGTGGCTGCTGGAGTTAAAATGCTTGCCCTGAAGCCCATCATGAGACAAAGGGCTGTTCCAGCCTACTCAGTTATACCTGAGTAGTCAGTGAAAAGAACGAGACACCTCAAAAAAGCAGTTTGGCCCCAAATGCCTTGGACACCTGTCTTTGATGGAGTGAGGTACTCTCTAAGGGCAGCTGTCTCTGTCTATTGACCATAAAAGAAAGTTGTGTATGGGATCAGATATCTAGCAGGAATAGGGACAGTTAGGTGAGATGATCTGTAGAGTTAATGATCTATTAGTTTAGTTACAGGGGGAAAGATAAAATTGCTTTTGTAGAGCTAAAGGAGAGAGATAACCACTAAAAACATGAGTAACATATGGCTGTAAAAATTAATGAATTGGAGAGGGGGTTGACAAACTGTAATTGCTAAGATTACTTCTAATGCTTGTTCAGAAATAGTTTAAATTTTAAGATGTCATTGAAGGACTTTGATCCCATTATTTCTGAATACACTTATGCAAAAAAAAAGGTTTTTCTTGAATTTTAGGATGTTACGAATTTGAAGTTGAAGACAAGGGAATGATGTATATAAGCTTTTGCCTATTGTACCCTACATTGTAATTTTGTAACTGACCCCTTAAATACTGTTTCTTACACACACTATCGTGACAGAGGAAGTCAAGCATCTGCTTAGTAACCAAGGGCAAACTATAGTTTAGACGTCTCTAACTGGGCAAAGAAGCAATTTTAGTTTTCAATGGGTTTCAGCAGAGGTCTCTTAAAATCCTTTACTTTTCTCCTATACAGAAACAACACAAATAGAAGATCCCAGGAAACAATGGCGGAAAGAACAAGAGAGAATGTTAAAAGATTATCTTACAATAGCCCAGGATGCTCTCAGTACCCAGAAGGAACTGTACCTGGTGAAAGAACAGAGACTGGCACTTGCACTGGATGAGTACGTACGGTTGAATGGTGCCTACAAAGAAAAATCAAGCTCTCGTACAAGCTGTAAGTACAGTAGAGAATACAATGTAACTTCTTTGATCTGTGCCTTGCAAGGGATCCTGTTTCCCTTTAGGATGAGTTTTAAAGGTTTGCTGTGAACACCTTGTACTCTGGCTTTTTTAGAGATGGCATCCCTACATTATTTATTTATTTAATATGAAGCTATTCTGCTGGAACCCTCTTCTCTCTGATACAATTGAACTCCTTTGAGCCATGATTTAGAGCAGTTGGCTCTGAAATCTATTTTGTCATGTAGTTTGTCCGGGCAAAATGCTGCCAAATCTGGGTTCAAAGTAAATAGGGTCTCTCGCCTTCATGGCTGCATACTGGAATGGCCCCTACTGTGTTGGCTGGTGTCTGCAGTAGACCAAGAAGGGAATTTGCTGCTGATTTGTTAGAAGAGCACACAGTAATTCTGTAGCCTGTGTGCTGTGACCAGGGATGAGGTACAGATACACGTTACAGTGTTGGGCAAGGAATCAGCCTGGGGTAAAGCACTGTCTGGGGCCTGTTACTGGCCAAACACCTCTCCTAGAAGTAGATAGTGTGACAAAAGTAGCATGTGCATCTGCAGAGGAACTGAGTGCCAGATCTCTGAGGCTTCTGAATAAATCTTCTTGTCAGAGATCTCCTTAGAAATTAGAACTTTCAGGAAGGAAGTGATCACAAGATGGCTCACTGGATAGGAAGCCAGGGAGAATGAAGTGCTGCTTTAGGAACCTGGGATAAGTAAATGAGGAATGATACCATAAAGTGGTAAGGGAAGAAACGGGAAATTTTGATTATTCATTAATTATTGCCTTGCTGCAATGCTAACTACTCTATAAAGGCTTTTTTCTAAAGTATTATATGCTTTTCTGCACATTGTAGTTTTTAATCAATGGAGATTCATTGAGGAAGTGACTAGTGATTTAAACGTACTTAAATATTTGTCTCTTTTTTGTCTTTTTACAAAAAGTGTTTTCAGGCTCCTCATCAAGCACAAAGTATGACCCTGACATTCTGAAGGCTGAAATCACCACTACGAGATTAAGGGTGAGAGTGCTTGAGTCATACTCATTGTGATTCTGTCTGCAAAATTTATGACTATAGAATAAGCATAGCTTGAACTAGCAGATGTGTCTTGTATTCTGGTACTGAAACCTCCTAATATTTAATTAGATACCATACAGGGGGTTAAAATTAATTTTAAAGTTGTATTCTAGTGTATTTTGGGGAAACTTCCACAGATATTCTGATTAGATGTAAGTTTAAATAAATCTAATGACTATTTTCAGTTGTATGCTTTTGTTTTTAAAAGGAAGAGTAAAAACAGAAACGTAGTAGGCCAAGATGAAATGCAGCTAGATGACTTTTTACACAGCCTTTCTTCTGTGAGAAATGCATCATTAGCTACAGGAACTACCTTGCAAGTTTCTGTTGGTTAGAAAAACACTTTTCAATAGTGGTGTGAAACCTCTCTCTGTTTGGTCAAAATGGAACAGTTCAGATCAAGGATGACAGTTTGTGTCTGCATGTTGAAATTGCTAATGAACACATCAGCAGTATTTACTTTGTTCAGTATGGTCACTAACAGACTCCGTATAAAGAACTTTCATTCACAGGTTAGTCTCTAGTGAATTTATCTTGAATAAGGAGGAAATGGTGTGGAAGACACATATATAGGGAGTTGTTTACTTCAGCTGCAGCATGTAATGCTTTATGGATAGCCTAGACTTTCTGTAGTTAATAATGAAAAAAATTAGATCAAACCATGCGGATTAAAAAGACAGCACCTCCCAGGATATTTCTTCAGTGTGGTCTGGAGTAGCAGAAGCAGCACAAGTGACAGGATTTACTCAGCTCTTCCATTGCCCCCTCCTGGTTTCTGCACAGAGCAGCACTCACAGAAGCCTCAGAGTACATTCTCCTTCACTTGGAGCAAGAGTTGTGATTAGAAATCCAAACAATTAATGTTTAAAAGGCACTGTGGAATAGTTCATTAACTTTTTAAAACCCAGTATAAATCAGGGATGGAGTGCACTCTAAAACTGGTGTCTGGGTGTTGTTCTTCCTTAACAAACTCAATTGGTAGTACCTTATCCTTTAAGCAGAAGGGATGGCAGTTACTGAGGGAACTTATTTTAATGCTGGAAGAGGTGGGAGGAAAAATTTTATAAACTCAGTAGGGAGAATCAACAGCAGTAAGAAATAAGAAACAAAGAGACGAGGCAATAGCTTATTTCTAAAATGAGTGGAGCAGTAACAAATGTTCCCTTTGGCAGGGCTAGTATATTTGGGAAATGAACAGTGTTGTTGCAGAATACATGACCAAATTTAAATATAGTCATCCACAGGTCAAAGAGAGGAAAATTCAGGCATGGTCCTGTTCTTGCTTTTTCCCATTACTGTTGACTACAGATCTACAATTTGTTCACCAAGGAGAGTCAGATGTGTTAATCACAGTAATATGTTTTTTGGAGGTGCTTTTCTCTCTTCATTGTTTCTTGGAGTCAAGGAACCTAATGTCCTGCTGGTTCCCAACACCTCATTTATTGGCATTGCAAAGTCCTGCATATGTGGCTAAAATAGGTGCCCTGAATCTTGTCTGCAGAGTTTAGAAAGGTGCAGTCCAAGAATATCTTGATCAGCGTAAAGTGTGTTGTCATCCATCCAAAGCCACTGGATATGAAAATTGAGATAAGAAAAAGTGGAGCCCTGTGATGCTAGGGCCGGAAAGGGCTTTTCATGGAAGATGGCAAGAGAGGTATGGATATAAGCATAGTTTACACTTGTTTGAATGTTTGAGGATGCTTGCTAATATGCCAGCTTTGGGCATTTTGCAGTATATGCATGTGTGGACTTGAGAAACAAAGTTAGTCATTAGTGAGCTGCTGGTCAATTACTTAGAATTTGCACATTGTTTAGTGAAGGGGTAGGTCAGTTGTACTAAACCTGTTTCTCACAGTATCTGAGGCTTACTGGTGTCGTCGGGTTAATGGAGTCTGGAAGGGGCAAACAGCATTCAGGGAAGTTCTGAATTGGCCTTTGGCCTTTTCCTTGTTAGCTGTGTAATATATGCCTGTGCACAATATGGAACCTTCTGGATACATGAATTGCCTGTTGTGCAACAGATCGTGGAGAAAATAAGACAGAAATCAGAGAGCTGTTAAGTGAAATAAGCAGAAGAAAGATCTTTCTCAACAGATTAAAATTGAAGGATCTGATCCTGCAGTGGACTTTAAGTGGGCCGATTTGGGGTCTTAATTAGTGATCAGTAAGATAACTCAAACAGCACAAAGCATATGCGATCACAGTCAGTTTTATGCATATGCAGCAAGCACGTAAGGAATGCACCTTTATAAAAGAACAAGGGGTGGTGAGGGGAGGGTGGTCGTGTTGTTCCATTAGTACTGGGTGCTGGGAATAGAATGGGCTTAGCACAGGAGCCTGCTTGAGGATGCAGTTTGAAGGAGGAAGCAAGAGACCTGTCAGGTGACTGAAGCTGCTGTGCAGAAGCAGTAGGAAGGGGATGAATGTTAAAACAAGTGAAGAGTTGTGAAAGAGCAGGAGTTATATGAAAGTTTTGAAGGAGAAAACAAGGAGCCTCAGAACAGTTTAATGCAGGTATGATGCAGTAAACACAGTCTGTATTATGATGTAGGTCACATCCTTCCAGACTAATGCACCCAACTCACATTTCTTGATAATGAAAGGATGATGAAGTACAGCAGAGGACACTCAGAAGATGTTCTTGAGGAAAATGTAAGGGTTTCTGAGAGTTCCAGTCCTCTAAGTTGAAATCAAGTGTGTCTTCTGCTGTTACTATAAATTAACAGTTCTGATTTTAAAAGAAAAAAGCTTAGACGTTCTGTATCTTTCAGAAAAACTCAGACTTGTTATATATTTTACACATCACTTTACCTGGATATCTGTTCATTTTCCTTTACCTTGATCAGAATACTTGAGGGATTATTCTTTGGGTTTTCATGCTAGTCAAGGAAGAAATAGTTAAGGAGCACTGAGTGTGTACTTAGAGACACTATTTATCATGCTAGCTATTCAGTATAGTCAAAATAAAATCAGTTTTCTGTCAAGTAAAGCAACTAGTGATGATAGCTTCCAGGAGCCTGAACCTTACCCCTCATCCGGAAAACAGATTTTGCTTTGGAGAAAATGGAAATTAAAAGCATTTTATTTCTGTCACAGAAAATTCATTAGGCAGAATCTACAAACCTGAATGCCTAAGTATCATTCACAAACCCATGTGAAGACCATGCAAATCACTAAATATTTTAGAAATTTAAAGCATTTTAAGTCTTTTGGAAAGCTTCAGCAGCTGCTGATGCTCAGCACTTTTAGTTGCCTGTCAGGTTGGGAATCTCACTTTTTTCTTCTTCTTCTAATTTCAAGAATATCAGTAAGTTGTAATTCCAGGGGGATTTGGATACAAAACATCTTGGAGACTTATTTTGAAATTAATTTCAGTTAAAGTTGTCTAAATTCTTGATATTAATGTAATAAATTTTTCACTAAAGTTGGATATCTGAGGTCCTTATGTAAACAAGCAAGAATTTCACAGTGGTAGGTGACAGCAGGGGACTTTCAGCTTTTTCTTTTTTCACCCTGATGATTGGGAAATTAGAAAGTTTAACAATATCTTAAACAGTATTTTAACAATATCTGGCTAGATGCATGAATGCCAAAATCTGGAGCTCCACATTTCAGGGTGTATGCTTGTGATTAATTTGTGTTTAAGTACATTCCTTTTTAGGTGGCCCAGAAACTTGTGTTTCAAACGTTTGGGAAATATGACATTAAAAATTAAATGGGGGATTTTTTATTCAATCTTGACTCATAAATATTTTGTAGTGTACTCATATCTGCTGGCGTCTGAAATAGGAATATTAAGATTAAGAGGCAATTGACCGTGCAAATTTAGGGAAAGTAGGGCATGATTTTGCAAGGACATTTCTATTAAATAGACATGTGTATTTGTGATCCCTATGTGTTTAGTGATTGTTGCTTTCCAACTAAATGACTGTGAATTATATATTTAGGGATCCAGTGTCTGTAAAGCTTTATAACAAAGAATCGTTCATAGCTGGGGAAAAAAGAGTCCGTTTTGTCTTTTACAGTGCAAATTACTTGAGAGCTTCCAGGAATGAAAAAATGAAAATATAATAAGCCTAAAAGTAAACAGGCATGTCCCGGTAGGACAGTTAGAATGCATGCTAAACAAGTGAGAAGTAAATTAGTTGTTAAAGTTCTCTCAGGTTTAATAACACAGTGTGGTATCAATACAAATAAGGAATGTGATTTAATCTGCTTGTGTCCCTTTAATACTAAAGCGTGTTGCCCATAGACATCAGGAAGAGAACAGATCCTTTTTTTTTTTTAATGTGTGTCAGTAGAGCAGTTTACTCTTTTTCTCTCATCTGGTGTAGAGCATACATTAATTGTTCAAAGCCATGTGTTACTCCATTTAACAAGAGGAATTTTCTAACTCTTGCTTTGATTTAACACACAAGGTTAAGAAGCTGAAGAGGGAACTCTGTCAGATGAAGCAAGAGCTGCTGTACAAGGAACAGGGCTTTGAAACACTGCAACAGTGAGTAAAAGAAAATAGTAGAAAATTACTTAATTCAGTCACCTGATTTTTTTTGTCATGGAATTGAATCCATTTTATCTGAGAGGATTATTGTGGGGGAAAAGGGAATCTAATAACTCTTTTTGTTGTAGTTAGGAAGCAGAAAATCTGTAGAAATGGCAAACCTTTTGTTCAAGTGTTAACATGAGAAATCTGTCTCCTCTCATTTTTTCATGAGGTAGCTTCCATTGCAAAGAGGCAGAAAGAAGGGCAATGGTTAAGGGTCCCAAGGATGAAATTAGCTGCTTTCTATGTCCCATTTAAACTTTTTTTAGATTTTTGAAAAATTAATTAGGTCTTTCTTGCCTCCTTCTCCACACTTGAGCTCAAAAGAGAGAAAGAGAAGAGTGCTGTTCTTGGAGGTATAAATGGTACACAACTGTGCAGAGTTGGAAATCAGTCACAATTTGAGGATTAGAGACCTGCCTTTCTTTGTTCCAGTTGCTGGGATGCCTGGTGTCCAAAGAGCTGATGATGAACCAGATGAGCTTTCTGGGTATTTAACCAGTCGGACTATTAGGGAATGATTTTTTTTTCAGTCTCAGCACTCCCTGCTGCTCCTGACTTACAAAATTGGACCCTAAAATACTAAACATTCCTGCAACTGTCACCACAAAGAACTTGCTGCAGAAGAAACCTAACAAGTTTGTTTCTTAACTAATGTGAAGAGAAATTTATCCGTGCTAGTTGTTTTCCAGGTTGTGGTATGTACCCATCCATGAAGGATACACTTACAGGAAAGTGCTGAGCTGTTTGCTCTCAGTACACTGGTTTCAGTAGCAGAAGCTGCGTTGCAGCGTTAGTGTAATGTTGGCTGGATCATTTACCCTTTTCCTCAGGATCTCCTGTGCTTGGCAGGATACTGGCACATAAGTAATAATCTCTGTCTTGGAGAGCTTGCAGAACATATATAGCAAGTGGACAAAAGGTGGGAAAAGGGAAGAGCGTTTCCATATTCCAGGTAGAGGACTAAAATGCAGAGAAGTGATTTTCAAAGGATGACAGAGCATCTGTGATTGGAGGGGAGAGATTGGAGTTCAGTTTCCAGTTTTAGTCTAAGTATTTTGTAGGATCTTGCCTGTGTAATTTAACAGATCAGTTCTAAAAATGTTTTTAATTGAGAGAAAGAAAATCTGGTATAGGAAGTGACCAGTCATAATTAGAGACATGTCAAAATTAATGAAAAATGTGGGATTTTTACATGAAGAGTTTGATGTCCATTGAGGATTAAAAACTCTCAGCACCTTAGGAGAATCCTCCTTCATTTTGACTAAAACAGAAATTTAGGATTTGTCTGTCATTTAAATATATAAAGACCAGCAAGGATAGATGATTGAATTTAACCATAAATCAGATCTCATTTGTAGTAAAATTTAGAAGAAGAAAGACATACTGATTCTAAAGCTTAAGGTAATAAAAACTCATGCTGCTGTCCCAGAACTAAAGGTTAGCCAATCATGCTGGTTTTATTATATTAATTCAACAATGAAGTATTGTTTTAAAGCAGCTTGCTCACAAGCCATTTTGATAGGAATCCAAAGCATGTTTCAGAAACTGTCAACAGCATTCCACAGAAACACAATGGACGTTTGTTTTTACAATTCAGTCAGCCACTTTCAAACAGTACTAATCCCATTAATTTAAAACAGGATGATGGAATATCTTGTGTGTCAGAGATCCTTCTTGTCTATCTTAATTATATACAGAATAAAGCAGTTGTGATTTGAATGTGGAGTGTCATATTACTAGACAGCATGTGGCATATTACTCAACTGTTCATTCATGATCACAATTGTTGGCGTATCCTGTATCTGTTTGACCTTAGCAACCTGATAAGTTACCAAAAATTGAGTGTTGTCAACAGTAAGTGCCTGCCTGTGAAAGAGTTTGAGGAACTTTCAAGCTGAAACAAATACAGCCTTGAATGGGAATGATTGCTGAGTCACATAGGTGATTTTCTTACATAAATGCAGTTTAGTTTGTACGAAAACTGGAGTGTGGAGAAAGGAGAACAGACATGCTCACAGCTTTAAAGACTACTTTAGAACTTTGATATCTTTGTGACCAAAACTGGAAGAAAAATAGAATGCAGTTACAGGTGTTTTGTGCAAGTTGTTGTTTTTGCAGGGGATGCTCAAGATCACTTCTGATCATTAAAATGTTTGTTCATTCCTCACTCACAAGGTTAATGGCTTCCAGCAAAGATGATGGATGATGATAAAACCCAGAAAACTAATTGCATTATAAAAGAATGTATTCTCTACTAAATGCTTGATTTTTGCCAAGATGGCTGTTGGTTTTAATTTTGTGAAGTACAGCTGCAGTCATTTGCATGATGCTGTGAAATATTCAGTTAAACTAGAGACCAGAGAAATGTGTTTACAAACTATAGTTCTTGAAGGAAATATGGAAATTCTAAAATGAATCATTTTTTTATCTCTATGTTTAGGAGATACTTTTAAATTATTTTCAGTTTACAGTTTCTAAAGTCATTGATAGTTTAGGAATGTAATAAATTGTCCAATCTTTGACATATGGTAATAATTATCCAGAGATTTTTGTGAATAAAGAGAGCCTGGTGACTGGTTGCACACAACAGCTGTTCCAGGCGGTTAATGCCCAGGATTAGGGTGAACTAGAGGGAAGCTGAGACAAGAATGGTGCTGGTTATGTTTCTGCTTGGAAAGGCTGATTAGTACCAAGAAGCTTGCTTGTCTGCCTGTGTCCCAGAGTGGGTCTGGGTAGAAAAGTACTTCTGGTAATCAATTCTGCTTCTGTAAGGATCACAAACATGTAATTGTGTGAAGGATGTACCCAAAAGCTGCTTCCAATGCTGCCGGAGAGTTATGGTGGGGATGGAAATTTTGACAGTGTGGTC
>JAOXXN010000471.1:38585972-38621513 GCA_026770055.1 Myrmophylax atrothorax
TTACAGATTGATATTCTGTCTGCCATTTAATACATAAAACCTCCATAAACTTCAATATAACATGACCTTAACACTAGATTTTAAAGTAAAAGCTGAAAAAGAGCCACGTGGAGGGGGGGAAAGGCAGCAAACTCTTGTTATCACAACTTGTCACAAGGCGCAAACTAAATTATGGGTTTGCATATTGTTTTAAATTATATGAACACCTTTTTGGTTTTCATGATCTGTAGAAATAATAAAAAGGCATGACATTCATAGCTCAGCCCATTGGGAGCTGTCACGTCTTAAATTTTGTTTTTAATCATGGTCATCCCCTAATCAGTGATGCCTCATTTACTTTCAAATTGCTTTTGCATGGTCTGGTACAACTGAGTTTAGTTTTTCACCATGCGAGTGATTTTAGTAGCACAGTGAGACTTTTTTAGTTACAACCCACTGAAGAGATGCTGGAATCTGCTGGGGTTCATCAGCTCTGACTGTTGGGAACAGCCTCTCGCTTTTAGAAATCTCTGAGTTAGTTCCTGGGGATTCTGTTGGCCTTTTTCAGTATGTGAGAGGTTTCCCCTCAGGAAAAGGAAGAGCAGCAGAGAAAAATGCAACAAGAATGCAGGATACAAGGGTGAAGAAAATACCCAACAACAACAAAAAGCCCCCCCACAGAAGACAAGGGTTAATCACAAGATCAAATCGAAGAGTTGGGAGTACCATCCCAGCAGAAAGCCCTGGGCAATATGACCAGAGTCTTGGCTAGAGCAGTGTATGCAGTCCAGTAGCTGTGGAAATAATTTGTTTTGCCAAAGAACAGAGGATTCTAATCTCCAAGGCACAGCCCAAACATGAGTATTTCAGAAGTTTTCCCAGAGTACCAGCTTGGTGGGTGTCAGTGCTTGTCCAGATGAAAGGGTTTCTTAATCTTTTGCTGTCTTTTCATCTGCCCCTTCACTGGTTAGAGCAAACAAGGTCATCCATTATTTGCCAAGTGGATGATTTTTGTGGTGGGACAACTAAAAAATATGTGAGACTTGCTGCCCCACAAGTTGGTGCTCCAGGCTTCATTGGCATAGGTTTCTGATACTGAATGCAGCAGAAAGCAGGTGTGTGCATTACAGTAATAGAGGTGTGCGTGGAATTCTGCAGGCTGAAATCAAGGATGGACAATATGAAGGACTTATCCATTAAAAGTCGTATTTGCTTATTTTAGCTGGAAGTGGAAAGAAGTAGAAAGTTGTACAGTTCAAAAGGGAATTAAGATTCGTGTCAAATTGGTGCTACCTATTTCACATGGTAAATACTGTAGAATTTATTTTCAGCTGTTGTGTAGAAAACAGAATTAAGTTAAACAGTTTTCTTCCCCTTTCTTATTTTGTGCAGGCTGGGACTCAGATCAGCCTGGCAGACTTATCATTTTGTGATGAGACCTGTGCTCAGTGGTACAACCTGTTGCCCTGCAAGCAAATTCCTGGCAAAAAACCCAAGGAACAAAATGATGAATGCATGTTTCTGTTAAGCAAGCAGTCACTGGACTCACTGGACTTGGTGAGCAATGGGTTGGCTATGACTGCAGTAGCAAGAAAAAGAGACTCGAATTGTGCTGTTGCATTGTGGTTATTTGAATGTGTGAATTGTCCTCCTCTGAAGGTCCAAGGCTCTGTTTTGCAACACTTTTGTCTAGCATGGCTCTGTGTGTGAGTAGTTCCTGTGTGGGGTGTCAGACTTGTTAGGGAGGGGGATAGGGCAGATGCTTTTTAGTGGGATACAAAATTGCACTCCAATTTGAAACACTTCAGCTGTATTTCTTTTTAGAAAGAGTGTTATTGAAGAGCTTCTGAAAGTTTACTATTTATTTTCATGTGCCCACATTAAAAATTGCTATTTATTAACTATTTAAAGCCATTGCACTGAAAATGCTGTTTATGCAAAACACATACTGATTCTGGTTAAATAAGCTTCTTTGCTTTGATACTTTTTTAAGAGAACCACATTAAAATATAACTTTAAAGAGCACCCTTTTTTTACCTCAGAATATTACAAGTATGAGAGGGAAGAAGAGAAAATACATTAATGGATGACAAGAGCGTATTTGCTTGCATTGTCATTTAAAAAACAACCTATTTTTGGTTGATATTTACTGTGTTTAAAAGCAGTAATTTAATGTGCTATACACTAAAAATTGAAACACTTTTTACTTGTGATTTGGATCAGTTTCTGCTGACATCAGGGAGCAGCAGGGTAATGCAGCTCTCGCAAGGGTTGTCAGTTTTTTACCAGTTATGTATCACTCAATTCTGGTTCATCTCTTTTTTTTCCTTGTGACCAGGATGCTGTGTCAGCTCTGCTGGAGAGGACATCTGCTGAGCTGGAAGCAGCAGAACAAGAGCTGGCTGCAGATGAGGAGGAGGAGCAGGAGCAAAGAGGCTCTGAGGAAGACTGGTAAAACCACTGTTCCTCCCTCATTCCCCTTGTTCATACTTGAGCGATTCAGCGCATCCTTCCTATTCTTTGACAAACAAAAGGGCTGTATTTTTGGAGATTGTAGACTTGTAGAATTGGTTTGGGTTGGAAGGGACCTTTAAAGATCATCCAGTCTAACCACCTGCCATGGTCAGGGACAGCTTCCGCTAGATCGTCTTGCTCAATGCCACATCCAGCCTGGCCTTGAACATTTCCAAGGATGGGACATCCACAGCTTCTCTGGACAACCTGTTCCAGTGCCTCACCACCACTGGAATTGGAGTAAAGTCTTGTTCTCCTGTGGTCAATTCATTCACATTCTTTTAGGTTTACAGTGTCTTGGCTGCTCTATTAACTCTTACCGCCAGCGCTCCTCCATTCCATGTACACCTTCTTACAAAACCACTTAGCCAGTCTAAGCCACTGGAGGTGTAGCAAAAGGTCTCATATCAAATATTATAGTTCAATTAAGTGTCATAAGCAGTTAATAGGATTTGAAAAGGGAGCTGCTGTCTGACAAAGTAAATGTGAGTGTGCTTCCGTTGATGGTCTTGTTTGTGAAGAAACAGTGAGCTTTCCCAAGAAACAGGTTTCTTGATAAGATGCTATTTGAGTTCTTTTATTGTGCAATTTCTTAGCTACTGTGTAGAAGTAAATACCCACTTTATTTTGAGGGAAAGGGAGACTCACTCATTTGTTTGTGAACTTCCTATATAACGAAATTCCTTCAATGTTATCAACATTACAGTCATTGAATGTAGTGCAGTGTTGTCATAGTGATCCTGAGATTGAACTGTAGCAGCACTTGCTGAGTTTTACTGGAGGTTGCAATGAAATATGCCTTCACATGAAGTTAGTGGAAGCATCTGGATATTTTCCCCATCAGGAAAATGCATACCTCATACATGGGTGCAAGCCTAGGCCTTCTGATATCTTTCTCTGGTGAACCTTTTCAGTTTGAGAATAAGCCTGGGTTACTTCTGTTCATACAGGCTAGAGATGCTCGCAGAAGCCTCTGATGAGATTGTGGATGAAGAGGAAGATGACATTAAGCTGGCAGTAGATGGCAGCTGTACTGATGACATGGGGTTACCCATCGATGCACCAGAAACAAAAGAAGACAAGGACAGAGAGCCCACTGATGAGGCGCATGAAAGCCAGCAAGCTGCTGTAATACTAACACTGGTGAGTATCTTAAAATTGACACATCTTACTGTGTCTGAAGATCTATTTCTGAGTAGTTAGTACAGAAATCTGCTGCATCTGAGCATTTAAAATTTGATGTGGCCTTTGCTGTAGCACTTGTCAGCATGTACTTGTGATGCAATCAGTGTGGTCACTTCTGAGCTATGAAGGGGACATTTAACAGACATGCTAAGCAGAACTTCTAAGCTCAAAACAATTAACCAAAACTCTAGCTTCACTTTTTTGTTCCATAGGGAGAATATTCAAAATAAAAGTGCAGTTCAGTAGTTTCAGCTTGTGCATATTTAAAATATTTTTGCTCATCTATTTCATAGTTTCCTTTTTTTTTCCTGATTCATCTGATAAACAGGGGTAAACAAGAACAGGGGTCAAGACCTTTCAACCATTGCCAGGATTTCTGTATCTCTTCCCTCTGTTTTAGGGTGTGAAATACAAAAACTGGCTTAGCAGAGAAAAGGATGGAAGATTAATGAACAGAAAATTCAAAAATGTGTGTTAAGCTGAACTACCACTGAACTACCCACACACTGCACAAAACAAATTCTAATTTCATGTTCTTGGTAATTGTTGTCTCTAAATTTTATTCCATTTTCCTGGAAGCACTCCCGGTAAATTAGTAGTAAACATATCCCTGATATGGTAGCACACCCTCAAAAATAACATTTTTAGAACCTTTCTGCATCTGAATAAAAATACTGTTGCATGCGTTAAACCCACAGGTTCTGTAAAACAGCAGAGGTAAAAAGGCAAAGTGACATCTCGTTCCTTCAACTCTGTGACAATACAGAAGTTCAACACCCCAGTGGACTTGCTGGAAACTGTAATTAACTTCCAATTAATGTGGCAAGATTCCAAATGAGCTAAGGCCGTGGTATTAAAAGGACTGACAGTCTGCTGGGTAGGAAGCAAATATAGATCAAAGCCCTAACTTGGCAAGGGGAGACATCAAGGACAGCATGTGAAGGCTAGGCATGCACACAAGTACTTTGCTAAGCCTGGGCTGGATGAACCTGGAGACTGCATTGCAGAGCCAGGCACAATATGGGTCTTTGTGTGCCAGATCCTCTCAGGGTTGCAGTTGTGCTATTTAGGACACTGTATTGATCACCTGCACTTTGAAAACCATGAACCCTTTTAAATTACCCAAGCTGAAGAAAAAGCCCCAGTGCACATCAAGAACATTGGATGTTCTAGCAGCTGCACAGCTTGATCTAGTCTGGCAGTCAGGATGTTTGCAGCATGTAAGTGAGCACAGGCCATGCCCCCTGTGGGGATGGGGCACCTGAAGCTCCCTGTGGCACATTTTGGGCACCTGTAGTAGGCAGCAGGCCATGCTGAGGGGTGGCAGCCAGCAGTGTCTTTTCCCTGGGTTCACAAAGTGGGTGAAGCTCTGCATATTGCCATAAAGCAGCCCTGCTGCTGAGGTTTGGGAAGTATGAGGATGTATAGCAGTATGTCTGGAAGAACCTGGGCAATATAACTTTCCCAGCTCCTTTCAGAGTGCACACGCACCATCTCTAGCATGGCAGAATCTTGCTTGTCTGCAAATACAAAACTAAATATAAATGCACAATAATAGCATCTGCAAATGGCAAAGTAAAACATTTGTTGCACTGTTGCATCAGACCATCTGTCAGGCAGCAAAGGCCTTTCTGCAAAAGCTTTGGTTTTACTGGCTACAAAGAGTACCTTCAAAGCCTCTCCACTCACTTGTTAAGCCTTTTGGGAATTTTGTGTTTCTTTACTTAGCATGGGTTCTCCATAAATGCAAGTTGCTTTTTCCTGCTGGCCTTTTTCCATCCACTGCAAGATAATAAGGATGCTTGTAAAATCCAAAGGCACAAAAACTTGTGCTGACATGTATCTGGATATAGTAGGTCTTCTAAACTAAATTTCTTTTCATAGGTTGATAAAGAGACTAACACTGAAGAATCAGCTGACGAGAACACACCAGTCCAGCCCAAGGACAGAGCCAGCTGGAGCTCAAGACAGCGTCCCTTTGTCAGGAACAGCGTGATAGTGCGCTCACAGACCTTCTCTCCAGGCGAGCGGAACCAATACATCTGTAGGGTAAGAGCAAAGACACTTGGAATGAAGAGCTATTAACCAAACAGTCATTTAACTTCTTGGGAATGAAGCATTAATGACAGTGAATCATGTACCAATTTTCCCTGCAAGAGGCAGAGCCTGTGCTTTCTCTAGAGTCTTTCTTTTCCTAACTGACCTGATGCATAGTAGAATTGACTTTCAGCAGAGTTGCACATTTTTGCAAAACAGCTCTACTAGGGCAAAAATACATCCTATTGGAGAGAAGTAACACATGCCTGTGCTGGCTGGCTGCATGTCATCAACTACAAAGCGCTCACAGCAAAATAATTTGTTAAAACATGGAATAGAAGTCACTGTAAAATGCCATTGAATTACCATATTTTAATAATGCAGCCATTTAAGGGTAACAGTGTGGAAAGAGCTCAGTCATCAATTTTAAATCTCGCTTTGTATCTCAACTGGTTTTAAACCTGTGCAGCCCAAATCCTGCTGTAATTGCATCTTTGAAAGATGTGCGAGCACTGCCTCAGGGCTGGGTTTTAAACATGGCTTTGGCAGCTAAGTTCCCAGTCTCTCTAGATCTATGGTAGTGTGGAAAAAAGAGATTTAAATTGTCAGCCTTGTTGCTGCTAAACTAACTGTAAAACTCATGTGTTTAAAGATTAAAGCATGGGTTACCAGATCTATAGATTTTAATCACAAAATACCCTAGAAAAGGCAGTTTGTTTTGATCTTTAGTTTCTACAGGTTACTCATACAAGTATGACTTTTAAAAAAGAATACTTAAGCTTTAATTCTGCACTTCATTTAAAGACAGTTGTTTTAATCATTTGAGAACATTAAAGTTGATCACTTCTCTGTGATTCTCATTAGCCTAAAAAAAGAAATCTATAGTCAATACCTACATACTATTCCATATACCCTCCAGAATGAAACACAGCAGATTGTAACAATCTTTACATAATTTGGATAGATTATTGACTTAATTCAGAACCTAGGCTTCATCTTAATTTCCATACTGGAATTTATATCCTAAATGGAAATTAGAGGTATTGGCACAAAATACAGCCTTAGCTAACTGCCTATGTAGGTCTTCAAAAGGAAGAAAAGCAAGTTGCTTTGTAGTTAGTGTAAACTCCTGCAGTTTTTGCATCTGCAAAAGTGTTGGGCTTTCATATCTTTGAACATTGCTACCTACCTGCTGCCAGAAGCCAGAATTCAAAAAAAGCTTACCTTGAATAAACCATTTTTTTTCTCATTGTATGTGGAAGCGAAGTACCCTGGGGAAAAAAACACATCTGCAGAGATAATGTTTTGCTGTTTCCTAAATACTTGTCCTCTGTTGGGGCTCCAGAGTGGGCACTGTAGCTGCACCCAGATTCACAGCAAGGGCTGAACAGAAATGGGTCTCCCTAGTCCCAGACGCCAGTTTGCACCACAAGTATATCCAGCCTTGTTTGCTTTGTGGTGCTGTATGAGAGGAAAGCACCTGCTGGATATGCTCTGGTGAGCTGCCAGCTGCTTTCTATTCAGAAGAGATGTCCTGGCTTTAAGAGAGCACCGATTCTCATATGGTGTTACAGAAAACGCAGAGATCTTTGAGGGCTAAAAGAACAGAAGCAAAGATGTTGGTGCCTTTGAAAAATCTCCCTTGAAAAGTGCTTAAAGAGCATCCATGATGATAGCTGCCTCTCTGTACCCAGGGGTGAGCTCCCAGTAGTGGCTTATGGTGGAAAGACAGATTTATCTCCTGAGAGGTGTACTTGTATTGCAAGATGTTGTATTTCTCACCCCCAGCCCCCAGCCAACCCTGTGTAAGCACACTTTAGGGCTCTGGCTTCACTTACTGAAGTGTTAGCAGAGTAGTTCTTTTTGTCTGGCCTTTTCTGAAGAGGTGAAATACATATCCTGCAGGGAGATGCTACTGTTTTCCCTCAAGGTTACCACCTGTTAGATGCTTATGCATTTAGCAATCACTCTGTGCCAATGGAATGGAACTAATGCGAAATTTAAGAAAAAGCCAAGCTGTGGCACATGATTTTGAGAAGCAGGAAGTGCTTCTGAAGGAACCTGTAGGCACACCTACACACTTGTTACAAATAATAATACTCCAAAAATATTGCTTGTTGGAAAGGTGCATGTCTACAGTAATTTACCTTCCCTGTGGTAAATTTTGTTAAAAGCCTGCCCCAGGTAAGTGAATCCATAGTTTGTGTCTGCAACCAGACAATGATTTTTCAGTACTTAATAGCCATAGTTACCTTCCTTGCATTCTTAAAGAGTCTACTTACTATTCATTCAGTGAGATCAATGGTTGTCTTCGTGTAGGATTAGAATTTTGGAGTAGATGCTTATTCTAGTTGCAGATTTTTTTACTTTATACTAAGAATATGACCTACATGTATATCAACACTGAGGTTCTCTTGACTGGTTATGTCAATACAGGTGTATTTGCATATGAAGGTGCTTTATATGTGTTTGTTATGTATGTTTTGACAGTTGAATCGAAGCGACAGCGACAGCTCCACACTAGCCAAGAAGTCTCTCTTTGTGAGAAATGCCACGGAGCGGCGGAGCCTGAGAGTTAAACGGGTATGTGCTATGTCATCTGGACATGGTTTAGAACAAAGTAAGGGAAGAGAAGGAATAACAAAAGACGTAAAGGATATGCTTTATTGCCAGTTTTTCAGCAACAGCAATGCAAGTACCACATGTAGTCCTGTAGTTTCACATTGATATCTCAATACAGTGGTCTCAGTGCTACAGCTTCCCCCTCCAACAAAGCCTGTGTTGTTTTAGTTGTGACTGAAGCCAGCGCTCAGCCACTGCTGCTCAGCATCACGGCATTTGTTGTTGAACTAGAGCTTACTGCTGAACTGGAGGGATCTGGGTTAAAGAACCCATATTACGAAGGGACCCAGGGTGGATCACACTGCACAAAAATCAACACCAGCGACATACATCTTAAGCAAATTTTGGTGGAAATTTCAAGGATTTAGATGTTCTTTCAAAGGGATTTACTCTTCTCCAAGAGTGTTCAAGTAGCAAAAGGATCGAAGGACAAGAAAGTAAGATTCTACTTCTCTTGCATGAAATTAATTCTTACATAAATTAAGAGAGTTATATTTTAATCTTAACTGTAACTAGAAAAATAGTCCTGTGGAAGGCACGTTACCCGGTGGTAGCAGGATTACATTTTGCATAAAAAAGAAATACCAAATAGTTTGGGATAGCTTCTCTTGCCTGACTTACTTGTGCAAAAAGTCACTGCGAAAGAACAGTAAGTAATGTGAAATATGCTGAAGAAATGCATGTTTACAGACATGGTAACATTGTGTGCTACCATCTCTGGTAGGTTAGGTCCTGAAAAAGCAAATGTTTATAAAAACAGTGTAATTTAAATCTAGGGGGAGATCCATATTGTGTTGGGTCTCCTGGCAGTGTGTCATCCTGGGGATCAGAATAGTTTTTTTGTTATTAACCTGTAAATTGTGCACCTAGTTGGAGAAACTTTTGCATTCCATAACTAGTGACTGAAATAAAATACCAGGATATGTGAATTTTTGGACTTAAAAAAAAAAAAGACTGCTAAAGAAAAACACAAAAAAACAAACAAAAAACCAAACCAAAACAAAAAAACCCCTTGGTCTTTTCTGCCTGTATTATGTCTACACTAGCCTCTCTATATGATAATTCTTATTGTTCTGTTTCCCAAATGATTCAGCCTGTTTGCCAGCCAATCATGCGCAGAGCTACGCGGGAGTGTCCCGTGCGCACTTCCCTGGACTTGGAGCTGGACCTCCAGGCATCACGCACCAGACAGAATCGTCTGAATGATGAGCTGCAGGCCTTGAGGGACCTGAAACAGAAACTTGAGGAAATGAAAGACAGAGGAGAGGCAGACCTTCCCCTGTGTGTGCTAGAGGACGAACGTTTCCAGAAACTCTTGAAACAAGCTGAAAAACAGGTATGAGCAGATTCGGATATGTGTGAGTAAATAGGCACATGCCCCTAACTTTGCTATAGATTGTTAAGGAATTTAGAAAATCACATTAAAAGATTTTTACAGGAGCTCACATTTGACTAATTACACCTTTGAATTACATAATGTAAACTGTTTCTTTATTGGTCAATACTACAGCATTTAAACCTAGAATGTGAGGTAGTATTTTTCTCTAACTACTTTAGTAATTCAGAGTAGCAGCTCTATTATTTGGAGTAATAGTTGTGGTAGCAAAATAGCATTTACTTAAAAGTTAATTTAAAATTCTTATGCCCCAGCTGTACTTCTACAGACCTGTGTGTGCTCTCTGTCCTTCAGCATCGGTTGATTTGCAGTCTACAAAGTGGAAGTACTTCCTTTTCCACATGCCCCTACCACTCTAAGTGTGGGTTGTTGCCTCTCTCTACCTGCTACAAGCATCTTTTGGATACAACTTTTTAAGAAACAGGAGAGAAGAATGAGACACAACAGTAGGAAGTTGGAACATGGAAAATTCCAACAAGATACTTTAAAAAGTTAGATGTTATTGGGGGTTTGTTATGTTTTTGGGAGGTTGTTTGGTTTTTTAAATCATTAGGGAGATCATAGGCTAGAATAGGGGCCTAGAGACGTTGTTAGAGGAGGAAAAACCCCAGCCAAGCAAAATCCCCCACCCAACCTGCGCAGTCGGAGGTATTCAAAACCCAACTGGACAAGGCCCTGAGTGCCCAGCTCTAGCGTCACCTACTCTGAGCCAGAGGTTGGAGTAGATGCCCTCTCCCACCCATGGAGTAGATGCACCTTCCCATCCATGTCATTCCATGAGGGAAGGTTGTGAGTGACAGCTGGGAGGGATCTGTGCTCTTTAGCTATTTATGTTTGATAGAAATTAGTGTTTTGATGACACCAAGCTATTCAGAGTAATAATAATGCAAACTTTTCATAAGGTGCAGGGTCTCTCCTAATATGTAAGGTAAAGTTGTTGGGTTTGTTGTTTTGGGGTTTTTTAAAGCTAAATGTCAGTAAATAGCCTTGTGTAGAAGTGAGAAGGGGGGTCCTACTGGTTACATATACAATGATGAGCTCTGAATTAGATGTTAGGAATGAGATACTCCAGATCTAAGGAACAAAAACATCAGCAAAAACATCACAGCAATCAGCAGATGTCAAAAAGCAAATAAGATAGGAATTACTAAGAAAGGAACTTCTAATAAATAGATCATTGCTTTATGATCTAAATACTATTAAGCATGTAATTTAAACGTTGTTCATTTCTTGGTCCCCTTCTCAAAGTGGAAAATAAAACTACAGAAGGTGAGGTCAATGAGGATGGTCCAAGGAGGTAACAGCTTTCCTGTTAGGAGCGGCTAAATAGCTGCAACTGAAGTCTATACAATCATGAGTGGAGGGAAGCAATTAATCATTGTCTTTTATTCTACAGGAAGTAGAGAATTGAAGTGGTGGCAGGTTAAATGCAAGCAAATATAGCACAACATTCAGAAACTGTAAAAACATTTTCAACAGAACATTGAGTGCCACAAGTTTGTATAGGTTCAAAAATTTATGATTTCATCAATTTGATAAATTCCTGGAAGAAAAATCCAACAGAGGTCATTAACTATAATGACACCATATACTTCAAGAAGTCCTCAACTGTATAACAGCTTAGGAAACAAAACTTCCTTCCGGTATGTTCTCCCAGTTCTATGTTTGTACCCTGTTCTGTCTTTCTGTCTCTCTTTTGGCATCTGCTGTTGGCTGTAGTTAGTGAAGTTCTGAAATTACCATGAAGCACTAGTGGAGTTGAGGCTGAGCATTGACAAATGTCTGACAAACCCTGGGGCAAAATGCAGTAAGACAGTGCTGTTAAAACATCACACAGTGTAACTATTATTTTATACCATATTAATTCATTGTATGAATTTGATCTAAGTTTTAATCCATCAAAATAGTAGCTTATAGAAACAAAGTATAGCTAAACCTATTTAAAACCTCATAGTTAATATCTAATGCTGGATGCAGGATAGAAATGAGAATTTCTGGTTGCTTAATTTAAAACTACTCCCACTCTAAAGCTATTCCCACTAGAACATAGTATGCCTTTGTAACATTTAGTATTATCAGTCCTTTGGATTTGTGGTTTATTTCAGCTGGCTCTCTCCAGGCAGCAGAGAGGTTTGTCACACTTCATGTCGCTGGTGTCGGTGATCCAACACCATTGCCACACAATTATGGTGAGGAATAAGGGTAATAACATACATTCCTAAAATATATACAGCATTTAAGTCCTCCTTTCCTAGGTAGTAGTAAGAACAATGATCACAGTCACTCTACCTCTTTGAAGAGTGGTTACAAACTTTCTAGACATATTTCTACCCTTAAAATCTTGCTGCCTTCCCCTGTGGAGCAAAACATCCCTGAGAATGCTGTACTCTGCTGTCAGTGTTCCCTCTTGGGTTCACAAAGCACAGCAGCCTCGAGAACATTGTCCTAGATTATTTTTTAGATCCCGCAGGCATTATAATGGCACAGACTAATGCAGCAGCTGGAAACGCCAGAGAAATTGAGTCTCAAATGAAAAATGAAACCGCAGATGTGTGGAATGTTGAGAATCAGTGGCTGTTTGCTGGCACTCAGTTACTCTGCTTGAAGCCAAATACAGAGACTCCATACCTTCCTACCACACCTTTCTAAGTACAAGTATGTAAAGCCCACTAATACCTGCAGATCAGAAAACAGTAGGTAATTCTGTGCACCAGAAACATTTTTTCTTGTTTAGATTGGGGTTTTGTGAGAAATCATGCAGTATTTTGAAGTTTGAGTCCTAACTCCTCATACGAGTAAGTTTTCAGGCACCTACTGTCCTCTGAAATACTTCTTTGTTTATATCCAAAAAATATTCCTGTAAATGTCTGTAAGTGTCTTCCTTATTTCTTTTCAGTACATCTGTGTAGAGGTCATCTGTAGTTATGTCATCAATACCACAAGTATATCCTTGTTCCAGTGTTTTGCTGTTTAGCAAAGTTAAATTTTTTCTTTAGATTCAGTTTCTTCTATACAAAAATCATGGAAGAACAACACAGGAAATAGTGTTTCAGCTTTAATTTTGATAGCGTTTCTTCTTTGTCATCTTAAACTCACTTAAGCTTAAACTAAACCCAGATAGAGAGATTCCAATCTGGCACTTATTTTTGGTAGAAAAGTGTCAGATTTTTGGGACTTATTGAATGTATGGCCATTTTACTAGTGTGCCTTTCTGTATTTTATATAGATCACTCAAGAAACATCATGTAAATACAAACAGTTGTGTACATACCTTCTTTTATTCATACTCCTAGAGACACTGGGCTGAAATCTAAGTTTCTCTGAGAGCATCCTGAAAAAAATAAATGGATTAAAAATGAAAAAGGAATATATGGTAATAGGAAGTATGAAAACAAAGAAGTCAGCTGTGCTGTTACTCTGAAATGCAGTAGTCACAAGAACCTCATGAATAATTTGGGAAAGGATAAAATTAGAAAATTTTGAATATTGTATGTTATTAACTAGGGGAGCTGGTAAAACGTATGGCCAGTGACATATGCAAAATGAATTAAGACATTATCGGTTGTAAATTGCAAATTTATGCTCACTAACTAATAAAAGCAAACAATATTTATAGGTTAATTTCATGTTAAAATCATAGCTATTTTTGGAGTTGGGGACTGAAGAAGTTAACAGCAGTACAAGCTGACTGGATTTTGAGCAAGTTTTTGAAAGGGTGCTGCTCTTTCATGTAAAACACTTTCATATAAAACACCAGAGTGCTTTTCAACAGACAGAGGGTACCACTACCCTGCTGTGAACAGCTTTGTTAAAACTACCCAGTATGAAACCGATAGCATGGACAAGCTCTTTTGAATTAGTTGGGTTTGTTGTTTAGGAGTCTGCTGGGTTGAATTCAGAACTGGAGATGTGAACTCCTAAGTTACAAACCACCTTTGAAGATTGCTGGTTTTGGCTTGCATGTATGTTTTAATTTGAGGTAACAGAACAGTGGTTTTGAGTGTCTGAAGTTAAGAATCAAAAAAAAACCTCATTAGAACTTTATAATTGTTTAAGAATATGATCTGCTGCTATTAAATTTTGATGGCTGACAAAATTCAAGCTACAGTACATAATATTTGTCTGACAGTGCCTGCGGCCCAGAAATGAAAGCAAAGTGGACACCCAAGGTGGCACTGGCCATGCCATGCACTCCACGTGTCACGGGGGTGATAATGCATGTGTTAGGGGACCCACTTGCATGTGAACAGTGGCTATTTGTCTAAGGAGTCCTGGTGACCTAAAAAGAGGTGCTGTTCAAATTATTGAGTGTTCAGAAACCCTCGATAAAGCTTTTTAAAAACCAAAGCACAACTATTAATAGCAGTCTTGTTGCCGCAATGGTGGATGACACAGCTGTGATTGTCCTGTTGATGCAGCAGTGCTTGGTAAAGGCTCAGAGCCAGGAATACTGAGGTACAGAAATACGGTATCTTACTTGGGGGTATGTTGCTGCTCCACAATGTTCCCGGAAGACCTTGGATCGATTGTTACCACTGGTGTTCTGTTCACGTGCCTTGGCTTTCACACCTCTGCAACGCAAATGAAAGAAGTGAGTCTCGCATGCAAACAGGTGCCACGTCACGAATACAAACAAAAAAGTTCATGTTCCTTGCTAACAAGGTAACAAAACTTGAAAGCTCATTTTGAGAGCACACCTTCCCTGTTTTTCTGTAGAGTAGGTATAGGTAACTAAGTAAGTTAGTAGTAAGTTTTAGAGTATGTATAGGTAACTTTACTGAGAGCTTTCATTAGAAAATAAAAGTGGAAAGAGATAAAGTGGATCCCAGTTCTAAAAAAATACTTGGATAGACAACATGTGCTCGTACAAATTTAGATATTGTCTAATTGTGTCCTAATCTCATCAAAATTTATAAAACCTAGTAGCCACTGTGATGGTGTGGGATTTGCTCTATTTTTTTAGGAAAAACCCTGTTAACTTATTTTGTGTCCATGGCTTAGGTTTGTGATGTCAGTCTTTTGTGCTGCTGACCCTTTATATCATACATTCATTTAGGTTGGAAAAAACTTCAATATCACTGAGTCCAACAGTAAATCTAACTCTGCCAAGTGTTTTCCTCGACACAGAAGAATCTCTCAGTTCTTTGACATGAGTAGTTGTTCATTATCAGCAAAATGCAGTTATTTTTCTTGTTACAGGCTGAACAGTCAAAAGAAGAGCAGAAACAAGGCTTAAGTGCTGAGAAATTGATGAGGAAAGCTTCTAAGGATGTGTGCCGGCTGCGGGAGCAGAGCCAGAAAGTGCCGCTGCAGGTGCAGTCATTCAGGTAGGGCCTGTTCTGCTTTTCATGCTCTTTCTAGTGTAGTGAAGTAACATGAATTCTTTCTAGATATAATCAGACATGCCCTGTAATATTAGTCAAAAGTCCACATGCTTTTGAATTGCCAGAAGTATCATGAATTTCTAACGTGGCTCTAAGTCGGAGTTTCAAAGGCCCAGGCCTCAGTAGTTGCTCATCTGTCAGAGGTGTCAGTGTGTCAGCTGGGATGTGATGAGGAAGCCGAAGGGAGTTTCAGACCTGTGTAACATCTGCTGTAGGCAGGCACGTGTGTGACTATTGCTGTGCCTCACCTCACCCACAGGAGGTTGACTTTAAGTCATGGCATCTCTTCCAGTGATGGCAGGTGCCTGGAGCAAATCACCCCTCAAGGAGAAGTAGAACAGGATAAATCTCATCAGGGAACTGATTAAGCACTACTTGTGCCTTGCTCAAGACTTACTATTAAAGGAAGATTTTGAATCCCTCCTTCTTTTTGTTTCCCTTTTCCATCTGGCTGTGGGAACAGCAACCAATTACTAACTGGTCTAAATTCCTCAAGTGGCAGGACTTGTAGCCTGAAGGCCACACTTACATATGAAAATAAATATAAATCTTTTGATTGAAAAATACAGTGCTTGCTCTTGAACATAGAAACAATACTGCAAGTTAATTTGCTGTTTTGCCAGTAACATATGTTTTTAAAGTTTGAATTTTGGATTCCTTTATTGGAAATGAAAGTCAGCTGCTAATAAATGTGAGATATATTTCATTTTTTAACCATCTTTTGTGAGCAGCTGGAGAAATCCATAAGCAAGTAAGGGCCTGTGAGGTAATATGTATTGCAAACCTCAGCTGTAAGTGATGCAGAATCAAAGCAAGAGAGAAAGGAAAGGAGTTCCTCAGCAAAGAAGAACAGCTGAGTTATTTATCTTTAGTGTGACACTGAGAGCAGTTTTCACCTTATGTGCATGTCTTGAGAAGGAGTTTTGGTCAGTGCTGGTCATTTAACAGTCATCACAAACTGCTGCCTAAATCTACAGGAGCATGTAACAGTGCTCAAGACATCATTCCCCTGCAAGAGGGATATCAAAAGGCTCCATTGTCCTTTATCTTCTAGTCACCACACAACTAGGAGGAGGAATCCAGTTGAAGTAGTTGATTTTACTCTGAGCTACTGTTTTTCTTGGGAACTCAAGCTTCACCAGTGAAAAACATGGTTTAGTCTTCTGGAGAAATACTTACTCCTGAGGCTGAATTGTACGTGCCCTGCTAGGTGGGCTTGTTACAGTGCTGTGGCCTCAGACCAATCACAGAGAGGCATTTTTGAAGCTCTCAGGAAGAATGACTCTTCTGAGGTTTAATTTTTAAGTCCCTAGTACTTATCTTCTGCTTTCTGTGCTGCTGCTAGGCAAGCCTGTGTAAACTTGTTACGCTTCAGTAATTTCTCAGGTCATAGGAGACAGAAATGGGAACAGCACAGGGGAAGCAACTGGAGAATGGGTTAACAATTCTGCTTCTCTGAGTCTTGCCCAGACACAACTGTTCCCACCCCCTACCCTCTTCCCATGTCAGGATAAATCATTTATTTTGCCTTTTTGTCCCTCCACTGAAAATACCATCATAGGAAGTTCAGTGACTGGATCAATGTTTCAGTCTTACCATTGCAGCTATTAATGAAATATTGATATTTTCCTCTGTCAAAATTGGAGCTGCTTTATACATAAATCTGCCTAAGAAGGGAATTATGTCACATGAATGTGACACACTTGTTGTAAATAAGTTCACTGTGTATTTTCCAAACCTCTATTTTAAAGGACTGTGCTGTAACATGAGCAACTGTACAGCGGATGACTTTGGAGTCATGCCACAAATGGTAAAATAAAACCTTGTTTTCTTTTCTAATTTCAGGGAGAAGATGGCATACTTTACAAGAGCAAAGATCAGTATACCAGCCCTTCCAGCTGATGATGTGTAGTTATGGTTTTTCATTGAAGTGTTTTTCCATTTGTTCATCTCTTTTCAGATGAACTTTGTAGTGTCAGTGATATGCTTTCAAAGATCTTCTATTTTACATTCGCTGTATGTTTATTTGTAAAATACAGTGAATTGAATTGTAATGTTAAAACATGGCAAAAAACCCCAACCGCCAGAAAACCAAAGTGAAGTGTTTTTCCATTTGTTCATCTCTTTTCAGATTTTGGTATACTGATGCTGAATTTGTACAGTTTGTATGTATCGCATGTGTGTTTTTATTTTGTAAAGATGGAACACAGGAACTAAGGCAGTACTAAGCAAGTATCCTGTTGAACTGCACTGTGTTGAGAAAAATTATGTTCAACAGACAATTATTTATCTTTTCACTATTTTCATGTGAGCAGGCTGTGAAGATGGCTGTTTTGCCATACAATATTTTTGTACAAGTGTGACTTTTATAGTTTAAAGTTAGCCACAAGTGTAAGCTCCTTTCCGAAACATCCAGGCTGCCTCACAACAGCTGCTAATTGCATTCATCACCCACACTGGAATTTTGTTTCTGAAAACAAATTTCTTCTGGTTTTGTTTTTCAGTACTTTGTAGGAAGAGACAGAGTTTAGTTTTGTGAATGTACAGTACTTTAACCTGCACTAAAAGGTTTCTTGCATCTGCAGGAGAGTGAGAAAGGCAAGGCAGACAAGTAACCCTAAAAACTTATTATGAGACTACCAAAAGGGGCAGCTGCTTTCTGAATAGGATGAATCAAATGCATAATACCAACATTGAAATCAATGTATCCACTGTACAGTTCAAAGTGAGAGTTTGTCTCTGTTAATCTTTTGTCCTAGGGGGCTGTCTGATTGCCAACTAGGAATAAATAAAGGTGTATGTTAGGTTTACAAATATGAAGATGTTTCATCAAAGTATTTGTACTGGGAGAAAAATCTCACATGCTAAGTTATCAGAAGTCCTGTTGGTCAGGGAAACCCTTTCTGAAAAAGCTCTAGACTATAGGTCTGCACATATTTTGGTACAATAAATAACATTTCTAAAAATACACAGTTGACCCTGTATTCAGTAGAGGGTGTACAGGTTTAATGAATTGATATGAATGGCTTGTTTCAAGTTTGTCTGATGTGCTACTTCCTAGCAGGCTGCTTCATCACGAGGCAGTTTGGATGCCTTCTGTTAGAAGCCCAGAACATCAGCTATAGGTAGGTGTTTAAGCAGTCCTGTCTTGGTAAAGCAGTTGGGTTCTTACCTTTTGCAGAGAACAGAATTATTTCATTTTCTCCTTAATATGTTGCATTCAGATGCATTTCATTCACTGCTTAGTTTTCTTCCCCGAGCAACAAGCCACAATGCCTGGACTTCATCTTTCAGAAATGCTATAATTACTTGGTGAAAAAATGGAAACAAATATAACCACAATATGGTAGCAGCTGTCTTAAATTCAGAGTGACAATTCTGAGAGGTCTGTGTAACACCGAAGGGTTTTTGTATGCACAGATACATCAGTTCACTGAAAAGTAGAGCCAAATGTACTATTTTGGGCAAGATGACTGACTGAACATCTTTTATGATGCCCCATTTGTTTTTTGTGTCCTGGGTTTGGGATAACCTTCACGTTTGAAAGGTCAATTAAAAATCAAACACAAAATAAATCTAGAATTATTTAATGTAGAGGTGAAATGAAGGTTGACAGTTTCAACTTCTCAATTTGATTGTATAAGTTGTTTGTAGAAAGATATTTAGAGGTGTACTTTATGATTTTTCTTTTATTTATTTACAGTCTTATTTATGTTCTGTTTAATATAGTTCAGTTCTGGACATAAAAATATTCGACATTAAGGATGCTATTGTGAAAAATACTTAGAGCTGTCTAAATTCTTGCCAGATTAGCTGATTTTCCTCACATGTTGAGTAATTTCCAAAAAAACTTATTATTGTCTGATTTGTAAGCATGAGGTGAGGTCAAAACTTAAGTATTGCTGGCTTCAGCTTGCAAAACTCATTTGAAAATGAGAGACTTATGCATATTCATGCTCTCAATTTTCCAGATTGGTAAAGTTGTACATATTTATAGGCAGCTTTTAACAATTCTGGGTTTGGAGTTTTGGGGGTTTTTACTAATTCAGCTTATTCACACTTGAAACGCTCAATTGAATAAGCTAAAATACTCCGTACAAATAAGCTCCCATCAGTTTAAAGTTATAAATATTGCTCTTGAAGTGGAATTTACTCTGCACAGCAGGGTATGAAGAATGTAATTAGTTCTATTGCCAGGTACCAATGTCACTGCAGTTGCATATATATCAAAATTAAATATTACTGGTACAAGAATATTTAGCCAAATGAGCAAAGTTTAGCAGAAATTGTAATAGAACACAAATCAAATAATTTTAAGATTATTTTTCTTTTTACTATTGCTATGTTTATACTGTATTAAATATAAAATGCTCAGGACTGAACTAAATATTTAATCAGGTTATATTCTAAATGTGTCTCTGTTCTAATTTTGTCTGTAAGAGTATGCAAGTACATCGCATAGATTAACTTGTCTCTGCACTTTTTATGTGTTTCAGTGATTGGAAAATACATTTTTTTAACAAAGCACTTTTCCAGATCAGTGTTTTATTTAATTCTTTTATTGCTGTTCTGTCTCTTTATATGCTCTTTGCAGAAACAGATGGCTGCTACGGCTTTGTCAGTGTAAAATCAGGGCATTTTATAGAAAGTTCACCTCAATTGCTGACAGCTTTTAGGGTAAATTACATAGAAACTGATTCTTGAAGGTAGTTCTATACATTCATGAAGTCAAAACTGCAGCTGCAATGAACACAGTCCACTCCCCTGGACAATACCTCAGGATTATTCAGAAATACTGACTTTCCTTAGAGAGAGAGAGAGAGATTGGGCAGGGATACAGGTGGTCTTATTCTCTCTCTCACAGAGACATGATGGAGAATCTTGTATTACATGACTTATGTCTGAGAATGTTTAGTTTACTGTAAATGATACAGGCCCAGTGAACTTCATTCAAGGTTGTACTGCATGAGGTTTTTGGAATGCATATTGAACTGGCACCACAAACTGTTTGACTTAAACTAGTATTATTTTTGTAAAAAGTACATTGTTTAAAGCAGGCCCAGTAGGAGTTCTACTATTTAAGATACAGCCAAGTCTCTGTGCAGGCCTAGAGATTAAAAATTTTATACTCACTCTATAAAAGCCCAAAGCCATACTAGAAAACCA
This sequence comes from Myrmophylax atrothorax, assembly GCA_026770055.1. Taxonomy (NCBI): domain Eukaryota; kingdom Metazoa; phylum Chordata; class Aves; order Passeriformes; family Thamnophilidae; genus Myrmophylax; species Myrmophylax atrothorax. The sequence goes on from JAOXXN010000471.1 coordinate 38,606,256, forward strand.
AAATCTGCAGTTGATCACTTTGGGGAGAAATGCAGTGGTGGGTACTGATAGAATCCCTCCCCCAATCTTGTAAACAGTGACCTGTCTGTTCAGCAGATTTTTCTTACTGTAATGCCAGAGTAAGAAATCAGAAGACCTGGTATGAACCCTTTTCAAAGTTTTCCAATTTCCAGATGTTGATGGGCATCTTGTATATCTGGCATTGCAGACTGCTCTGATAATTGACAGTCAGATGATAAGCAGATAGTGGAGAGGTGTAGAGATCCCCTAGAATTATAAAAAATCCACCAAACCAGCCACGAAACAGTGCACCCCCAATTTCCCATCTGGGCATAATTGCCAAAATTCCTGGATTATAGTGTAGACAACCTAAGAAACAGGGACTGCAGACATCCACAGGAGTGTTCCTCCAAGTAGTAACAGCTGTTTCTTTAGCTTCTGCACTGTATTGTCCATCTTCAGGCGGTCCAAACAAAGGCTGGAGACCACAACACTCAGGAGTCCTAGTCCATTTGATGTAGATACTAAAATCCTGGAAATTTTGAATTCTAGAGGCAAAGCTAGGAAAGAACCAAAATCTTTACACTATGTTCCCCTACACCTTGGACTATACAGGTTTGCCAGAGTCCCGTGGTCCAGGCTCCAGTACATTTAAATCAAAGCTGAGATTTTTCCAGGCTAGTGAATAGTTACGGATACTGGTTAAAATCCATCCTAGCACAGACAACAGAAATCCAGCCAACTGTAGTCTGTGTCTGTGTGCCAGTCCCGTTTTTTGCAGTCACAGAAGCACCAAACTGCTGACTCTTGGAGGCAAATTCTTTGTCATACTGTAAATAAGCAGAAGTTTAAACAATGCTTTATGAAGCGTGGAATGCTTCTCCCCCTCCCTCCTGCTTTATGTTGCCTGGTTCCATGTGCAGTGTTCGGGGGACTGGGAGGTGGTGTGATAAACCAGGAGCAGAAAGGTGTGGCCACAGCTGGGCTCACCTTTCATTAGTTTTGGGTTTAGTTTAGTTTTTAAGAAAAGCATATACTTGGCTTTCCATCAGTCTGCTAAAGCATTACAGCAGTTCTGCTAGTTTTGCCATCTCATAGTTTGTTTTCAAATTAATTTTAATATCGCACTGATGCACTTCCACTTAGAGAAAAGGAGGCTGTCTGCTCTGTGGCAAGTTAAATGTTGTATGTTTAAAGTCAAAGATTGCACAGCAACATGTTCCGAACATGGCTGAACGGAGCCTAAGGAGCATAATGCCTCAAGACTGTATCTGAAGAAGATAATGTAACTATTTTTTAAAGTAGCATTTCTCAGCCTATTTTTGATGCATAAGCTATGCAGGTGCCAGAAACACTTAGAATAAATTGTATGGGCAGTTTAATGTGGCAGACTGGGAAAACACAACTTGCTGGATATGAGGCACCCACACCATCCCACCCCATATACAAAGACATATCTGTAAAGCTTGCTACGATTTCAGAAACCTATTTCCAAATACACAGAAAAACCGTTTGATGCAATGCAGGTATTTATAGACTGTTTAGGATAGGAAATCTACTCTAGTTTGTACATCACTGCATTAGGCAAGGGGAAAATCGCAACAGCAAGTCAAGCTTTGAGGCTCATTTCATTGGTTACATAAAAAAGGAAGCACATTTTGGTTGAAAACCAAGCTGTAAGAGAACATGCATATTCATTTTCAAGATTTTTACAGTGCAGTTGAGAAAACAAAGGCACCTCTTCTGCAGAGTCCACAAAAGCTCCAGCATTTTGCTGTGAAACACAGTTTTAGGCAGTTCCCCAGGTGAGAAAACACATCACCTTCCACTACCAGTTTATGGAGGAAACAGACATAAATTTAGGAAATCAGCTAGGTAACAAAGAGGCCTTTGAATTACTGCTGGAACGAGCTTCTGGCTTGTGCTAGGATTTGGAAAAGATAGGACAGTATTTCTGTACTGCTTAAAACCCTGCATTTTAAGGCCTAGTTTCAGTTTCCAAGCGCTGACACTGATCCTGCTGTTCTGCTACTGCGTAATGGACGGAAGACGCATGGACTTCACTGGAACAGGTTGTGCAATTAAGTAGGGATCCTCCTAATATAAGACAAAATCCAGCAAGCCAGCCAACAAACAATGCTTCCCCAAAATCCCACCTGGGAACAATATCTGGTATATTCTCATCCCAAAACTCCTGGACTGTGGAATGGGCAACCCAGGAAACTGGGACAATAGCTGTAATCCCCGATATCCAGATGAGCATTCCTCCAAACAGCAACAACCGTTTCTTTTGTTCCTGTTGTCTTTCACCAATTTTCAAACAGTCCAACCCAAATCCTGAGAGCAAGAGGCCCAAAAGCCCTGATCCATTGGAAAAAAACATCAAAATCCTAGAAATCCTGAGCTCTGGAGGCAAAGCTAAGAAAGAATCAAAGTCCTTGCATTGCATTCCCCCTTCTTCCTGGACAACACAAGCTTGCCAGAGTCCCATGGTCCAGATCTCCAGTTCATTCAGTTCCAAGTTAAGATTTTTCCACTGGGGTAGATAGGTGGTGAGACAGGACAGGACCCATCCCAACAGAGAGAACAGTATGCCACTTAATTGCATCATTGGTTGATAGACCAAGGCCATTGTAAGAGCGGAGTCCTGAAAGCTTGAGGAGGAAGGTTTCCCCAGCAGTTCTGTACCAACTGCTACCTTGAGTGATGGTGGAAGCTATGATGGTTTTAGTTCTCTGCTGCCCCAAATATAAGCCCTTGCTATTAACCCTTTGCAAGCTCTGAAACGCTTGTTTGTTCTTCATGAATATAAAGTTTCACGTAAAGGACGAAGGGCTTCACTAAACCATGAGTTAGGCTTTCCGATAAGGATTTGATCTGTTACCTTCCAATTTGCTTGGTAAAATTATATCCCAATGCCTGATGATTACAAGCCTGAGGATGAACAAAGAGGGCTCTATGACCCCTCACCCTAAAACACAACGGAAATCTTTGTGCTTCAATACGGATTAATTAGATTTTAAGTGGTGATAAAAAGGCAGCTCTGTGTGCAACAGGACTTCATTGTAATAGCTAAATTTGAGATTTCAGGGATGTAAATCAAGGCCTTGTAAAGAAAGGTAGACTGTTTGCCTATAATCTTTATTCTTAGGCTTCCTCAACATACATAATGGCTTATCTTCCACTGCCCTGTTTTATGCCCCCAGCACTGTAAAAGACGCTTTGTAAAAGATCCTTATGCTTCACATTTTCTACATTCACTTCTTTTAAAATGGGCTTTGTTTTGACAGACTTTTAAGGGGAAAAGGAGACGGGTATGGTGAAAGTACCATAGAAAATGAAATCCTAGACATCCCTCCACCATAATGAATCTGGGCAGAACATCAGCCAGCGTAAACTTTACCTGCCCCAGGACTTCAGCAACACCATGGTAGCAACTTACACCAGCTCAGTATCCCCTTTCCTAAAGCCCATGTCCCAGATGGCCCACAGCGTACACACTTGGTATCTGTATCAACAACATTTGGCACTCAGTGCTCCCAGGGCGAGGAATGCCTGGTACACCTCTCTGATCAAAGCAAGATACCATTATGCCATTACCCCATTAGAAAGCCCAGCTTTTTCCTGCTCATGTCAGCTACACTGCTTGTCTACAGGATCAGCAACGGGAACATCTGTTTGCTGTTCCCCTCCCCTCATGTAACAGCACAACCTTTATGGAAGGGAGCTGAGCAGCATGAACATATGTGTATGAACCAGAGATGCTTTTCAGTCTTTCTGGACTTCGTTTTCTAGAAGTGATAATGTCAATACCTGTATATTTTAATTCCCGGTTGCACAAAATGGATTATGTGGTTGGAAAACACAGCACTGCTTTTGAAGGTTTCCAAAATCCTGAAGGGTATCATTAAGAACTGTCACTGTGAGAAGATCTCTTCTTCCCTGTTTCTGTATGGATCCATAATTTCTAACCCTTGTTTTTTTCCTGTCACAAGCTGTGAAGAATCAACACAAGCAAAGATGATCTATTTCCCCTTATCAGTCCGACAGCTTTTCCTTTGCCAAAAGATTACTGTGCAGAAGAGCAGGAATCACCAAGGATATGATTGACTGCATTGGGAACAAACTGACACAAGCAAGTCTGTAACTTTGGCCATCCACTAGGCAAAAGAAGACAGACCAATCTCACATTCACTCCTTCATTCAAACTCCAGATTGTATTTTCAGATTTGGTGGGGTTTTTTTTCTCCTCCTCCTCTGTTCAGAGCAAGAATGCTAGTTCTGGAAATCATCATGACTTCCACTGAGAATCTCCATAGTGCCATTGGAATAATTTTTGAGATAAACAACCACACTTCTGTAGTGATTCTCCTCCTTCATGGGCTACATTCTTATCTGACATTAAAAATCACACTTACTGACAGACTGTTAATGGAAACCTGTTGCACTTCTCTGGACTGGGAACATTCAATACTCTTTTCTCTGCTCTTAATTCCAGCAGTCAATATAGTGTGAGAGCACAGGATCAGGCATGTGAAGTCTATTCATTTTGCAAATGTTGAGCACAGCTGGAACAGTTTGTCAGCCTTTAAATTTTAGCCATCAGAACATTGGTACTGTTGCCTTAGTAAGATCTACCAAGTAAGTTCTGCAACTCACTATTAATGATGCACTAACTTAGGACAAGCAAAGCTTCCTTAAACTATCCTGAGTAAGATTATATATAATCCTTGTTCTTCCAAGGCAGCAGTGGGATGAAAAAAAGAAAGGTAACACTTGCCTTGTCACTGGGATAGCAACAAGGTCTGAAATGCCTTTGCTCGGGATTTCCTGATCTTGTAAAAATTTCAGCTGAACTGAGATATGTTCATTCTTGGGTCAGTCACTGCCTTAGTCTGATCTCACTTGTCCTTCTTTCACACTTTTCCTACTTGCTGTTATTTCTTCCTTTCTCTCCCATCTAAAAATGTCTCATTCTCAAAATAATTTTATTGTGGTAGACTTGTGCCTACATGGATGGTGACATGTCAGAGTTCTTACAAAGCCTAAGGGCTAGAATTGGGCTCCCATCAGTTTCTGTCCTACTGCTCAGGGTAATTTAAAACATAAGCCCAGGGTTCACTGTTAAATTGCCAGGAGAAGAAACATCTGCTGACAACTGCACAGCCTGAGACAGGAGACTCGAAACGCCACAAGGAGTTTCAGTGGAGATGGCCACTGAGAGCTGCCCCGGGGAAGCTGCTTGCCAGGGACCTCCACAGCCAGTGCCAGGGGCCCATGGACAAGCAAGCTGCCTCAGGACACCTCTGCCTCTCCTCTCCCTGCTTGTCCTGCCAGCCTCAGCAGCAAGGACTCTGTCCAACACAAGCTTGGCAAGAAGTAAAGGAAGAGCAGGTACAGCTGTCACTGACCACTGTGGTTTCAGGTAAGGAAGATGAGGATGAATTTAGAGGGGTTTTGACTGGGCTTAGAGTATTTCTTTTCCCTATAGACTTTAAAGCCTGATGTATGTAACATGCAGGGTTACCATGCTGCAGAGGCTTACACAGCTAAAATAATCCAAACCAATAGGAACTGAGGTGCAGAGGAGAGAGTCTCTGGTCACACTTTTAATGCCTGCCTCATGCAGGTGCCAGCAGAGACTCAAGAGCATCAGCCCCGCTGGAGCCAGGCACTTGTCACAGACACACAGAGTGGTACATCTTATGCTCGCTCCTGTTGCCATTGGACTGTTTCAGCAGCCAGTTCTGTGAGACACTGAGCTTTGATACCTCATGTTACACACAATGCCTGTGAAGAATATGACACAGGTCATGATCATGCTCCTACAGGCTCAGGAATATTTTTTAAAGCATTGGAGATCACAGCATCCATTCAAACTAGCTCCAAGCATCATTTTGCAAATTGATTCTGACTACACTAAAGCAGAATGGGGGTGGCCAGCATGCATATCATTTTATGCAATTAAGTGCATTAGATTTTTGCTCCCCAGGAAACCATTTCAGGCTCAATACAAGGATTCTGAATCTTACTGTGAGTAATACGTAGTCCCTCAAAAGCTACACTAACTCTTCTGGGAGCCTCCACAGTGAGAGATAGATATACTAATACTTTACCAGCTGCAAAGAGCAGTAGGAAGTTGTTTTTACACAACTCTGCAGCCCACACAATTATCCAAATATTTCATGGTCAGTGTAAGAGGCAAAAAGTTTCAGGTGCAGTACTTCAGCTTGTGATTAGGTAATTTAATACCACAAAAGCAGTATTATGAGACTGGCTGTTTCCTACACTTTCAGTTCCTTCATAAAGCATAATAATGTTCATTTTGTGGGCTTTTTATTCTTTTTCAGTGGTCCAAAAGTGTGCTCATCTGTGAAGTACAATGATCTCCAATAGCAATGCCCTGTCACTACGATAATTTTCTCTAACCTGAAGACAGTCATGGAGTTCCCTAAATACTTTCTGTTGCTCATTTAAATATCAAGTACTGTCATGAATCATTCACAGGTCTCTCAATTTTAGGTTCCCATTTTATAAATACATATGAAAAAGATGGTAATAAAAGCTAGTGTCCAGATTTTGTACGTCAGTGGTACTTACAGCCAGTGAAACACTGTAGCTGCTGTCAGAAGCTCGCAAGGTACTGTCTTCAGCAGCTTACTACAAGTGAGTTAATTCATCCAGTCTTTTGCTTTCGACCTTATTCCTTGAACTGGAAGTTACAAGAGTTACTGTTTTCTTACCCGGCTAAGAACCCCTTTCTCTGTGATGCTGGAGCTTCTTTGGAGTTTGCATATCCAGTGTGCTCCTCAGTGAAAACACTGAAACACCAAGCAAAGAGCACAACCCATACTGCTATCCATACTGACCTACATCTAACTGAACTTGACAAAACATGTATTATTTGTATTGGTAGAGCCTCAGGTTTCACCCAAAAGGCCATGTCACCTGTTCTGATCGCCTCTGCTGGCAGAGGCAGCGAGGACACTCCAGCAGTGCAGCCGCTGCAGGCGGTGCCACAGCACGGTGCGCCAGGGCCGGCTCAGCACGGCAGAGCTGGGCTGAGTGCAGCAGCAGGAGGTGGGGACTCAGCACCTCCAGAACAGCCAGGAAGGGGCTGCAGAACCCTCTCACAAGTAAAAAAGGCACAGCCATCACTGGCCTTCTGAATAGGACCTCCCTTCTCAAAAGGGAATATTCCCAGCTTTTCAGTATTGCAGGGACTGCCAAAACTTGCACACCTTCCCTCTTCAAACACTGGATATAATTCACTCAGCAACTTTAACAAGAGCCTGGTATGAATGCAAAAGAAATAGACTTCTGTGATTGAAAGATCTTGCTAACAGTTTCACTTCTTTATGATTAATCAAAAGCTTGAAATAGGATGTCATGTAGAATTAATGGCAGTTGCACAAGATCTGGAAGGGAAAGGCACTGAAAGAGTCAAGCACAGCAAAGTGAAACTGTTGATTTCTGCTTTAGGGACTTATTCAAAGGTTGAAATGAGAGAGGGTAGATTTGCCATCATTATACTGGAAGAATAAAGAATGCTTTAAGGCTCAGTACTTCAACCTTTGCAGAAACTTTTCCATCACCATCCCAATCCAGACTTCAAAGTGAGGGTTGACTGGGTTAGAAAATTAGCCTTATTCTTCAGGGAACTATTTTTGATGTACTGTCAATACAGGAGATTACTGTAACTATGAAAACTCATGTCACTTGAGTGATTGGAATGTGATTTCCTTGAATGATGGAAGCCTAAGGAATTAATTTCTAAGTTGTGAAATGTGTAGCCTTCTTTATCACTATGCATCCCTTTTTATGAGATTCTGGTTTAATAGAGTGTTACACATATATTTCTGTAATGCTGTTCATTTAACACCTGCAAACAATTATTATAATAAGCTTTCTCATTTCTTAAGATATGTTTCTTAATACCAGTAAATTTATGAGAAATTATTTGTAGTACCCAGCTGAACCTACATGAGGAATTGTTATTGCATGACAATTGCGATTACAAAGATAATACAGACTTGTTAACCATAAATTAGAAGACTGCACATACCTTTTGACAGCAATCTAGCCAGAATGTGAAATGAGTCACAAGAATTTTTGACAAGTGAAGGAAGTGTGAGGCACCTGTGGCATTTTGCTCATCTGCCATATTGAGATCTGGGGAAAGGGAGGAAAGAAGCTGAACAAATTTATGGTAGTCAATGAAAAGACAGAGAAAAAGCTTAGTTTCTGAGTGCAAGAAAACAATTGTGAAGATGATTAAAATGGGTATTTCCCAATATGAAGATAACCTGTGTTCACTTAAGCAGACATTTGCTTTCAATTCTTTGGTCTGTCACAAGAATCTACTTTTAATTTACATAGTACCAAGGAAGATACTGGGAAGGTGACTATTCTGCAATATACTCAAGTCTCTGTATTATTTTGTACAAAACTCCATGTAGACAAACAGCAGCAACTACATCATTTAAGGGAATGTATAAAGACAGATATGTTATGGCATACATTTGCAAAGCCACATTTGCTAATACAAGAATGGCAGTATTATGCCAGGACAAGCCAAAATTTTATCTAACCCAGCAGGAAAAGAATATAACAACATGGTAAGGATAGATTGCTACTGTCTTCACCCTAGAGTGTAAAAATCTCTGAGACTGAACTTTAAATCTACATCATCATGTTTAGTAGCCTTTGATGGACCCTTCCCCTGTGAATTTCCCCTGAAGCACACACTTGCTGCATCCAAAGCACCTTACAACAATAACTTAGAATCATAGAATCGATTGGGTTGGAAAAGACCTCCGAGATCATCGAGTCCAACCCTTGGTCCAACTCCAGTCCATTTACTAGATCATGGCACTCAGCGCCACGTCCAATCTGCATTTGAAAATCTCTAGGGATGGTGAATCCACCACCTCTCTGGGCAGGCCATTCCAATGCCTGGTGCCCTCAAGCATGATTTAGACCATTTTCCCCTGGGTGCATTACCCAAACTTGTATAACTCTGAAGTTCCTCTGCTCCCTTAGTTCTGTGAGGTTCTCTGGGGTTTCTTGCCATTAACAGAGTATTTGGTGACTCAAAGGAATTTCATGTCACCTGCAAAGTTGGGCTTCAGACCAGAAATTTAAAAAAAAAAAAAGCCTAACTCTTCAAACTCCCAGAGAGAAGGTTTGGATGAGATATTGGGAAGCTGTGGCTGCCCCATCCCTGGAAGTGTCCAAGGCATGAGATAGTCTGTGGCAGCAGGAGACTGACTCTTCTGGAAGCAAGCAGTGACCATCAGGGATTGCTGTTTCATCTAAGCCAAGGGCAACTGATTGTTTGATATTTTTTTTAACCTTTGGGGCATAATTTTCTCACAAACTTTTAAAAAATTCAAATCTAGTATAAGCCCACTGGATTCTTTTTATTCTTATTCTTTACTGACATCTTCATGCATCTCCAGTAGCCAGGAGAAGAGAATGCCCCCAAGAAAACCAGACTTTGTCCTTACACACCAAATTTATTCATCAGCTTAGTGATTTTATTCTTCAGGTGAACCTCTCCATCTCAGCATGGTCCGAAGTTGTGCTCAGTCCACAGTCCCTGTGTAGGAGCCCACCCAGAGCCCACCTTGCAGCTTCACTGTACACTCCAAAAATATTGGGACTGGAATCAACAGGGATGGAAATTCTGATTTGGAGGCAGCTTTGATAGACACCTTCAGAAACACAGGCTTTGCAAAAAGCCTCCTGGTATTGAAAACAAGCAGTAACACTTGTTTAATGGTATTCTTCTTACAGTTTATAAGCACCAAAAGATTTCAGATCGAAAATGAACCCTAATGAAGAATGCAAGTTTCACAGCTGTGAGAAAACATGAAGTGTGAACAGCTTAAAAATTTGGGGGAAGTTCTCAAAATGCTGTGGGTTTAGCCCTTGAAAATGGCTCTACTTCCATGAACCAGAACACTGAAAACTGCCACAGTTTCTCTGGGGCTTTTCAGAGCTCTGCTGAGGATATAGTGATAGTCTGGTTCAGTGGTCAAGATCAGTGTATGTCATTTTGCAATATAATTCAATAAATTTGAGTATTAATGACCTGTTAACATCAAATATCACAAAATCCTCTTGAAACAAGTATAATTGTTGAGGGGGGTGTGGTGTGGGTGGGTGTGGAGTGTGTTTTGTAGTTGTTTGGTATTTCATAGGTTTGTTTTGGGGTTCTTTTAATGTTTAAGTCTACAAACATACCAAAAACCTACTAAAACCCTACCAAAATACATTAGGATGTAGATCTTCGTGCTTCAGTATTCTGTTATTCATTCCCCCCTTCCACACACAGTATAAATTAGAAAAATTATATCAGTGGATTTTACTAGAACAGAGTCATTAAAACATGTAGCTAACAGTTAATGTCTTTTTGGTGGGAAGTAGCTGTGGTACAGGCACTACTGGATCAGATCATTTATTCAAACAAAAAAAACATCAGAGATTGTTCCAGCCAAGGATTAATTGCCCCAGCTTGAGTCAGACAAAATATATTCTGGCATTGCTTCTGACAGATGAGAATAAAACAAACATTAGGGATCAGCGTGCAGCTACCAATATGCAAAATGAAAAAATACAAAGATTTGAAACTTTCATGGGAGTGCTGATTAGCTTTTGTTCCAAACACTGCAAAGAGGAGACTTTCTGTTAATCTCATTGCACATACACTCAGCTAACAGGAACAAGGATCCCCCAACCTGCTACTCAAACAAGATAACAGGCACTGGATGGGTCTGTGCTGGTGGCTCTGCAAAAGTGGCTTTTTCTCAATTGGTCAGAAGTAGAACAGCGAGAAACTCAAATTATCTCTGAAGGCATCTATGACTGGGAAAGCTGATTATAGTAAAGTGTGTCCTATGTATTTTTCATCTGAAAGTTAAATTCTCAATTAATTTTTCAGCGTGTTGCCATCTCAGCTAAGTGTGGCTGTTAATTGCAGGGAAACAAAAGCTTCCAGCCTTTGAATTCATGTGTTGGTTTCCAGACACAGTCAGAGATCCAGCAGGACGAAGAGTGCTGAACTCCAAACCAGAACTACTGAATACACCCCAAATCCAAACAGCAATCTGAATTTTCAGATTTCTTTTTTTTTAGTTCTGGAAAAAGGAAAAGAGATTTGTTAATCTTGGTTATGTTTATTCCACATTTTTCAGGCTCATTTATTTTTTTTTGTGACAGCAAAAGACTTCAAGAGCCATCATCTTAAATACTCTTCAACAAATGCATAAAGAAAAAAGAGAAGGCACCTAAAATATTTTACAGTTGACTGCCTGAATGAAATTTTCTACAAATAATAGGCTTAAAATATAATCTACTGTAAACCCAGAATATTAACCAGCATCCTATCGATAGGGAATATTCCAGAACATATTTTTCTTTCTTAAAAGCCATTTAATAGGTACCTACTGCACCTTTCCTAGAATGTTGTGCCAGCAACCATCATAAATAACTTCTGTTGGTGTCAAAAAATTCCAAGTACATATAAAAATATCTACATTTACTTATGCAAATCCAGCTCCTTATCCTACATCTCATCCAGGGCAGAAACACCACTGGACTATGAGAATTTCACTGTGTGTTGCCCCTCTCTGGTTTTGCTAAACTTGTCTAAACACCAATTGTGTTTCATAAATGACAGTGGAGCTCTTGTGTGAAGGAAATCCTGCATGGAAACAGCTTGAAGAGAAATGTAGATTCTGTGAGGATTAAGTTCAGAAAAGCCCAGATTCTGATGGCAGTCCCTTGCTCAAGGCTGGAGCCCAGAAGAAAAGCAGGTAATTTAGGTCAAATGTATTACCAAAATCTATAAATATCATTTCCATGGTAGCATCTATGGCAGCAAAATTAATTCTTTCATGGAATACAGTTGGAAGTGAGTCAGCTTGGAATTTTGTCTTTTATCAGACAATCAAGGAAAAAAAGAACAAAGTTTAAGGCTAAGAATGCAATAGCGACACCTACGCCCAGGTGAGCAGGCACTGAGATCCCTGCCCAGCTCCCCAGAGCGCCCAGTTTCCCTCCTCAGGAGGATGCTCAGGAGGGAAAACACACCTCCCCCCAAAGAACAGTGACCACTGCAGGGAACTGTTGGAGTGCAGTCCCTCACATGGACTATTTGTCCATTTTAAAGTAAAATTATGGGTGAATATGTAACATCCCTCCAGTAAGAGACTGTAAAGGACAAACCAGACCCATTTCAATATATTGAAGATTAGTCAGTTCATATCAAGCCACCAGAGCACAGGTGATGAGCTCTGAGTTGGCTCACACAGAAAATCATGTGAACAGTAAAACCAGTAAAATTGAGGTGCAGAACATCTGGAGAGCTCTGGGGCTGCTCCAAGGGGCAGCTCTGCCTGTGCACAGATGTGCCCATGGTGCCCTCGAGTTGCAGCTGAGCATTTCTGCCCTGCCATGTCCTGCTGGGAGCCAGGGCAGCCAGAGCTGCACAGCCTGAGCCTCATCAACACTCTTCAGGGGCAGTGGGCAGAAAGGAATTACAGCAGGAAAAGCAGCAATAAATGAGTGTATCTTGGGCCGTTAATTAATAGGGGACCCTTCAGCTGTGTCGGGGTTTGGGCTGTAAACTGCAGAATTTCCTTGCATTTAGACACTGTGAGCCAAATTCTGTTGCTAAGTCTCCAGAGTTAATGAGGGAAGACTTTAACACTTTTTTTGGAGCTGACATCCTTATTATTCCCTTATTTACTCAAATACAATGATAGGGGAAAAAATCACAAGAGTACAAAAGGAGGAGAAGAATCTAGATAAAAAACACCCATTAATAAGATTACCAGGCAGTAAGAGGGGAAAAAAATTACTTAAAATAGTATCATGTGAGATAGGTGTTATATCCAAAGATGGACTATAATTTTGGATTTTACACTTCAAGACTGGGTTTGCTTTTCCAATCTACCCACTTCCCTGGATATCTACAGAAAAGCTTCTCAATGTCACACCATTAATCTTGTGACCCTTAAAATATTTCTTTGTTTAAAACTATGAAGAAAGACCTTCACTCGAGCACAGTTGCAATCAATGGAGAAAACATTAATCACTTGAGAAGTGGTGTTTTGAGACTCATGAAATTGAAATGAATCACAAAATGAAAAATGCAATTATTTTTAAGGGCTTTGTTTTGTTAACATGCAGTCACTCAATCTGCTCTCTTTGCTTATGTCTTTTTGAAGGGGGAGAAAAGGGTGGGGATTTTTTGTTTAAGAAGGCCCTGCTTTCCCTGAAGATTTACTAAGACACATATTTAACCTCCTAATAAGTGAAAAATTAATTGCTGGCTATTTATTCACCTATTGGCTTTGAAAGGCTTGGTTATCTAATAGGTCTGGATCTTGCAAAGAACTCAGTCAGTTGGGGTTCTGAGGGATGTGTCAGTGAACAGTTCTCAAGGACAGTTTGGGACAAGAATAAAAGCCAGCAGGGATTTCAGGAACTCTCCTTCCCTGGCAAAGGTGCCTTAGGCCAGGCAGAAAATCAACATTCACACACTGACTTCCAAACTGCCTGACCAGACCATCACATGGGACATCAGACAAATATATCAGAGATCTCCATGGATAAATATGGGCTCTCAAAGCTACACGGACGTGATGGCCATGAGAGACATTTGAAAACCATTTCAAGAAAATGATCCATTTTTTACCAATTTCACTGAGAATAAATAACCAAAAAATATTTCATGCAAAACAAGAATTCAATTCTTTTGAACAAATGATTGTTTTACATCCTGGTCCATCATGAACTAGTTGGCAAACTGGTCCAAGAAAGGTGGCTGTTTTTGCCTAGAGCAGAAACATCAGGCTGGAGGCAGGGAGAACAGTTGTGATGGGGACTTTGCTTGCAAAAGATGACCATTGCCTGTCTATATTTCCTCACAGAGACCAGGATCACCCATATTCCTGACAGATCCAGGCCTTCATTTCGGCCAACAGCAGGGCTCTGGGGTCTCTTCTAGCTGGCAGAGGCCTTGCCTGGCATTGTCAGAGAGGTCAGTGGACAGAGCCTGTCCCTACTGCATTTAAAGGAAGTTTTGCCACACAAGAAAAGAAAAAATACTTTGCCCACAAGATTCTACCAACAGCTCCTACAACACAAGTGCATCTCAGTGGCTCTCCCAGGAACAGGCCCATTAGTTTCTTTGAGAAACTGAACAACAAACTCTGCCTGTGTTAAAGGATTATGGGCTTTTTCCTAGTGAAGGAAAATGGCCCTCTCTACAGAAATGCATAAATTGCACACACAGGCTGAGGGAACAATGCTCTCAGCTGGATGCACTCAGGGCTGCTTTCCAGCACAGTGGGGCCACATTAAGCAACACAACCACCTGAGCTACGGGTAGTAAGGTACAGGTGTCTCTCATCAGAGACCTGAGCTCTCAGAGGATGCTAATGCAGCATAGAGATGTAGACATTGCTTATTAAAACCCAAACCCAACCAGCCACATAAGAACAAACTCTAAACTTCATGGTTTACACAAGGAAGAGAGTGGGGAATGATGCCCCAGCTCTACAGTTTGCCTTCCTGTGCTCAGATCACACCATTGAAGGCGTGGGTTCTGCCTTTGTGGGGTCTCAGCAGGTCATTTCCACAGCCTTTGGCTCTGCTCCAGCGCCAATCTCCACCTACCTGTGCTAAAAGAGGCATCACTGTGCCATTGCAGTCATCAGTGTCCTGATTCAGACCCTGACTGGAGGCTGCTTGTGCTGGTTTAAAGGTAAAATGGCAGGAGAAATGAACCCAACACAAAAGAGATTATAAATCAGAGTCACAATTTAATAACAATTTTACAATAAACACAATGGCACAAAGAGAAATTGGGTTTAACCCACACAACCCAGAAGTATAACCCAGCCCCCTGGGGCACAAGCACAATGGGGTTTGGTGGCACCTGTACTGAGCCCCACGGGGTTCTCCTGAGTTCAAAGGAAAAGGAGGTGAAAAACCTGTTGGTGCAGATGATGGCACAGTCTGGGTGAGAGTGGTGGGCTCCTCATGTTGAGGGTCTGCTCCTCCTCTGGATCCAATGAGTGGGACCAAAAGTCCCAAACCCGGGAGATTCTCTCCCCTCAGGTGCAGGTGGGAGCCCCCAGTGCCTCCCCCAGGGCAGGGAGTTCCACAGTGGGGGATCTGACTCTGGGAGTCAGGGGGGATTTTGGAATGGTTGCTGGCCCATGAGCAGAGCTGAGCCCTCAGGTG
>JAOXXN010000471.1:38641478-38671106 GCA_026770055.1 Myrmophylax atrothorax
TTAAACTAGAGGCATTATAAGGTAATAAAGTAATGGAAAACACAGAAAGGAGGCAGGCATATTGCAGGGAGCTGTGACATAGCAAACAACCATACAGAAAAACAGGTTTAATTTGTTTGCTTCCCATACATCTCTTTTATGTAGGCTGCCATGCAGAATAAAACAAATGCCCTACATAAACTCTAGTGTTTTATGTCGATAGAGTCCTCTTTATCAAATGTACTTGTAATCTTCCCAGAGAATGATATCAAAGCTCTTTGACAAGACTCATTTTTCCTGAATAAAACAGACACTCTGTGGTCATGAATGAAAATGTGATCTACTAGCTGCTAAATATTGAAAGCATGTAGATCTCAGTTCTCTAGTTTTCTGTCCACCTCTCAGTGATGTCTTAAGTCTCTAAGAATCTTAAATTGCATACCAAGGCTATTAGCCTAAATTCTGATCCAGCCTCAACCCTTTCAATTGGTTTTTGGCAGGAATAACTTAGAACAGAATATTCACTTTGCTCTACCTACACACAAGATGATAAAGTAACAGAATTTCCTGAAGGAACAGAGACAGGGAAAACCCACCATTTTACATTAGCTCTCCATAAAAAAGAATTGTGCAGAACCACATGTAGCTCCATTCTAAAAGAGATGTGGTCAGATGTTTGTCCAGTTAGCATTGTGGGTGAATTTGCTGGTAAGGGACCTGTAAAACACACCACCGTGCTCCCATCCCGGCATGCAGAGCATGGTTCTCACTGAGTGAATCAGAGTGACTACAGCCCCTCAGGGTGCAGTCTGGTAATACTACTAAGCCAGTAACAGTCATCTGTCAGAAAGGGCACAGTTCCAGTCCCCCTCTTTCTCTCTTAGTCCCTGTGGCAAATTTATTCCTGGAATCCACAGATTTAACCAACTTTGGTATGGCAAGTTAAATAGCCTTTATTGGAGCTACTTCTGTAAGTATGTTACAGACTTAGAAACAAGCAAAATAATTTGGTTTACTGTGTTTTTTTCATTAATACTGCTTTTAAATTTATACCTAAATGCACCCTCACTGTAGCTTGCACTGTACGGACATGAAAATAACAAGCCTATTATTTATGACTAGGCTTATAGAGAGAAGATGAGCAGGAAGAAGAGATGGGACCAGTTCAAATGAAAAAGTGTATCCAGCAAAACAGTTATGTAGCTATGCTCTGACTCTGACAAACCTTGAGGCAGAGATGCTTGGGAAAGTAGAGGAAGAAGAGTTTTGGAGTATTTGTGCGGATTTTGTGCTATGCATAATCAGCAGCATGGGTGAAAGCATGAAAGTGAATGTACAAGAGTGCTTTAAAATACCAGTATTGTTTATAAAATGGCAGTGAGGGATACTTCTTGGTGATGCAGATTAGACATGGCTAGAAAAGAAATGAGAAGTCATTTGTATTTCACACAATGAAGAAAAGGGAACCAATGGCATTGTGCACAAAAGGAGGAGTGACAGGACTGAGACAATGAGCCAAGAAAACGACCTTTGCAATTGGATTCAAAGACAATGAAAGTGTTGTTAATATATGTTATGCACATAGCTCCCAGCAGCAGGTTGTTCTGGGCAGGTAGGGAGGCAGGAGGCCGTGGGAGCTGAGAAGGTAAGCAAAGCATACCTACAAAAGATAAAAAGCAGTATCAGGGCAGATATCAACTATTAAAAACAAACCAGAGCCCACAGATTAACAATTTGAACAACTAGTTTGGATGAGAAAAGAGCCAGCACAAGGGCATCCAACCAAGTATTCTATAATTAAAGACTAGAAATATTTGTAAGAAATCTATACAAATCTGAGACTGCAGTCTGGAAAGCAGCAGTAGTGAAGACTATCTCAAAAACAGTGTCAGTCCTTAAGCATATACTGAATTTCAGGTAACATGGACAGTTCTTGGTGATTGCTTTCTTAAAACAGAGGTGAACCTCATTTAAGTTTAAAGCAATTGCATTTTATTTACTGTCTTTCTCCCAGTATCTCTACAGTTTTCACACTGGGACTAAAAAACTGTGAGCAAGCAGAGATGAAGGATGAGTCTTAAGAAAAGGCCTGTCTTTTACCAAAACTCTTGAGCTGATACAAAGAAGATGTGGATTTGGATTAGCAGGCTACCCATCAATTCTCCCAGCATACTGAATTCCCCTGGATTTTAAGAGCCTGCGTAGAGTAAAGCAGTTCCTGCTTTGTCCAAGACAAAGCCCTTTATTTTCTCATTCTGTCCAGGTGGTGTTTTGCCATGGAAAAGGGATTTGCTATAAGCCTTTAAGTGTTGTGCATTGACAACATTTTCTATGAAAAAGTTCCATGTGGACAAATCAGACTACAGCACATATTTAGGAAGACTCAGGAGATCTACAGGAAGACTTTCATGCAGTTATAGCAACAAAAAACTGTGACAGCTAGCAAAATTCAGCTGTGAGCTGCTAATTACTGTGTGCTCCAACCCTCTTTCACAGACTAAACCCCTCTGCAGTTGAAGCCCTGTAGTCTCTGAAAAACCTATCTGGAGTTTATCCTCTGGAGGCTGTGGGGAGAAAGGGAGTGACCCTTCCCTGATTAATTATGGAGCTTTATCTGCCTTCTCAGATGGAAAATGAAATTTCAATTTCGAGAGCTTTTATATTGTCATATTTTTTTCAGCTTTTAAAAAATAGTTACTCCATTTTGAACTTACCAAAACAAGTTAATTTTGACGTGTAAGGCTCTTAAGAAATGATCTGTCAGCCTTTTCCCAGGAGGAGAAAAAGTTGCCCTTAGGATAACCAATGCCTCTTTCTGTGCTTCCATACAGCCTGGTGGTTTGAGCACAAGCTGAATCCAGCCTGGGAAGAAATGGTACCACCCCAAGGCTGCCTTAGAGTGGGGAGATGTGCCATCATTCCAGTATGGCCTGTAAGGAAACAAAGGCAGGATTACCCTGTGATACACAGCACTGTGTTGTATGTATGTTGATACACAGTAAGATGAAATAGTCCTGTAAATCTTTAATATTCTGCATACTGTACCTTGTTAGGGTTCTCCTCCTTTTCAATGACTAGAATCAATTTCTGTTTCATTCTGATCTACAAGTCTATGAACTTCTAAATTCACAGCCATCAGGTCTTGCAATGAGACAGTTCTTTATGGCACTCCGTCTGGGTTGTCTGGCAGGCTTTCACAAGACACTGTCTTTTCAGCATAGTAATGTTTCATCTGGTCTTTGCTGGAACACAGATAGTTGTAATATCTTTGTTCACTATCTGCTAAATGCATTTCTTGAGCAACACTTCTTAACTAAATAAAAGCATAGCTCTACATTTGGCCTTCATTTCTTACCAACAGATTCCCTCTTACTGAACTGTTGTTGTTGTCTTAATTCTTTTATACTGTTTTCAACTGTAATGTTTTTCTTTATGAAAGGGGGTTTTTGTTTCCTCAGTCTTGGCTAGGTTAAATCTGATCACTTTTAAGCCACTGTTCTGCATTTAAATATGAGGAGAAGAAAAGAAAAAGTATTCTTCTACAAACTAATTAGGAGTTTGCATCTTAGAGGTATTTTATTGTTTTAC
Source organism: Myrmophylax atrothorax (assembly GCA_026770055.1). Lineage (NCBI taxonomy): Eukaryota > Metazoa > Chordata > Aves > Passeriformes > Thamnophilidae > Myrmophylax > Myrmophylax atrothorax. The sequence goes on from JAOXXN010000471.1 coordinate 38,645,046, forward strand.
TGTATTCAGCAAACAGAAAACCAAAAGCTTGTACTCATGGTATCAGCAGTTAAGGCTCTAACTTATAAATAAAATTAATAACATGGTAGCCATTAGTTTAACATTTTGCTTATGTTGTTGCCAGCTCCCTCTTATTTGTATAAATGATCTCCATGCAATCACTGCAGAAACAAACATCAGGTGCTGGCCCAGAGTAAGAGAGTGTCTGATTTTTCCCCACTGTTAGATTTTGAGTTCCTGTCTGCAGTACTTAATTATAAACCATCACCCCCAGGCCTTCCTCTCTATTACTGGTTTCTAAACAGCAGCTTCTAGTTTGGTATATATAATGATGGTTATTTCTTCCCAGGGGTATTACCTTACATTTATCTATATTAAATCTCATTTCTCTTTCCTCTGTCCATCTCTCAAAAGTTGTCCCTAACCTTATTCTCCAGTGAGGAGAGATCCTTTCTCAGAGCTGCTTTGTTTATGGGATTCATTGCTAGAAGCACGTAATAGGTAAAATATTTGTGTAGCTCTTCTAGACTTTTCATTTCCTCTTTTCTGCATTCCAATTCTGCTCCCTCTGATGTAGTCATTGACTTCAATTCAATCAAGAACAAGCATTTAAAGAGCTGGCCCATTGTTTGGATAATGGCAGTAGTCCAGTTATTGAAATTTCTTAATCCTTTGTTTGGATTAAATTTCTTGTTCTCTTCTGAAACAAGCACGGGGAATGAGAGAAGAGATTAAAACATATTACACTGCATCCCAAGCCTATAAAAAGTGTTTCATAAAAGTGACTTGTAAATACCCCCAGTGTCTGCTCTTTTTCTGCACCTGAAGGAATTGTGTAGTTTCATGCCAACACTTTCATTTTGGCATGTTTGGATTCATTTGTGTCTCTGCTGGCTTAAGTTTGATTTTTAACTGACAGGTATTTGGTTCTGGGCTAGCTTCTGGCACAGCGGCCCCAGTACTGTACATTATTATTGATTTGTCCCCTGATGTCTCTCAAGTCTTCTATAATTCTCTCTGCATATCAGCAAAATTAAGATGAACTAGCCCTTTGGGTTTTAGGCAGCTTTCGACAAAATCTTGCCCAGGAAGTAGATTTGCCTGATTCCAGCCAGCGGCCTGACTGAATCTGGGCAAGCCCCTCATATGGATGAGAAAATGAGTCTTTTCTACTGGTGTCACTTGAAATGTTCTTGAAATGCTCTCCAGATGACAACAGTTGCTGCAGCAGCCTTCTCAGGGGTTTTGGAGTTCGTGCTCCCTTCCTGGCTTTGGCACTAATGATCATGCAGTCCCGCAGGGAGTCAGCTCAGCAGTGATGCTAATTAATTACTGCAGACAGGAGCTCAAAATCTAACATTGTTGAAAAATCAAATGCCTGTGCTGCTTTGTCCGCAGCTGGTCTCTGATGGCTGCATTTGGGAGAAATCTTTAGCACAGCTAAGACCAAAAGCACTCTCTCTGCTGTTAAAATAAAAGAGCAGTGAAGAATTGGATAGTACTAAATGCAACAAATTAGAAAGTGGCTAAAATAACATCACAGTAAAGAAAAATTAGTTCTCAACAGTTTTACCAATAGGGTGCTCTCAGGAAGGATGCTGCTAAAAACCTAGGACTGGAAGAGACCATCTGGGACTGAGTCAGTCCCTCCAATCACAAGTTGTCATTCAATACTCAGTGACTGCAGAATAATCCACAGCATATTGACACTGCATGTCTTCATGCACAACAGATCTCTTTCAACATCTTACAATAATCTTCAGACCTACTGTGAACAGAAAAAGTCACATCAATAATGTGCTTCAGGAAAAGAACAAGTGAAATCATGGACAATGTCCATGTCTGAGGACACAGATTCACATTTCAGCCTTTCTCCCTTCCCCTTCTCACCATATGTACCAGCACACTGAATCGCCAGGTCTCAAGCTTAGCTGAAAACTCACTAAATAAAATAGTGATTCATTTTCAGCCACATCAGCTCCATGAAATCAGTGCAGAATGAGCAGTTGGTTTTTTTTTTTTTTTTTTGGCAAGTTTAGTTCTTGGCTACAAAGCTCCCTGGACCAACCTACTGCTCAGCTGCAAAAATACCATAACAGACCATGATAGCTCTGACTTAGATACAGATAAGCTGCTATGGGACTGTACTCCAGAGATGAAATTTCTCATTGCAGCAAAGCCAACCAAATGGCTGGCTGCCACTAAAAGGAGCAGTTCTATGCAAGTCTGCCCCAACTGGCACTGCTATTCAATAAACCATTCAATAATTACTTTTTATGGTGAGGTTTGTTTTCCACTAGTTCAGCTCACCATGGCCACCAGAAAAGTGGAAATGCATGGCCAAGGAGGAGGGGGAGAAGCTGAATGACCTCACTTTTTTTGCACTGGCAAACTGCTAGAGCTGTGTGGTTATATCACAAAGCTGTGCTACCATCAGCAGTTCCCTTTGAGTGCTCCTACCTGCTTCTGTACCATTCGTTTGCCAGCATTCATAGTTATACAGCCTGTGTTAAACAGGGTCAATGACTAATTAAACTCAAGAAATCGGGAGAAGAAAAAGCATCTTTTTTTTTCCTGATCAAAGTGTTCCCTGATTGAGTTCATGTTAGAGCTGAACAAGATTTGCCTGCATGATAGCAGAACCAGAAAATGTGGATAGGTGTAGTAGATGAGAAATGGGATGAGATGTGGAAGAAATTTTCAGGTTTTCCAAAAGGTCTCTTTCTGAGAGGGTTGGCAATACCCTGTGTCAAGCACAGAGCTGGACTAGATGACTTGCAGTCATCCCTCCCAAACAACATGTGATTTTATAATTCTCTATCACAGGAATTAGAAGTCATACACCAGTAAGTACTCAGAGCAATTTCTGTACTTGTGTCAAATAAGCTATATTAATGAGTGTATTTCAAACCCACACAAGCTATTAAATGACAATGTTTCTCTTACCATTTCTTCATGTGGCCACACTTAAGCCAGCCAGCTCTGTTAAATTTCAGCTCTTCTTGGTAAGTGGGTGCTATTTGCACTCCTGTTCCCCAGGAAAGCAGTCACTCAGATGTTTCTCAGAAAACTGACACTGCACTCTCTCAGTGCTTCTTTGCCCTTATTCTTCCCTTTATTCCTCTTCTATGCTGAACAGAGCAGTAGAATAGTTCTCTTCCTAATGTAGGACTTCTCCTACAGGAAGAACAAAAGTCATTCTTTACAAGGTAGCCTTTTCCTCTTTATTTAGAAAATGGGGAATTTATATGTAGTAGTAGTATTTATGGATCATCTAAGTAGCAAAAAAGGACATTGTATCATAGAAGATCTGGCAGACATTGTTCCTTCAATTCACAACATGAATTGGATAATGCAAACACACATTTAGAATGCAAGTGTCATATCTCCACAGTTCTAGGCACTTTATTTACCAATCTATCGATACATGCAACGTATCCACCAAATGTCAGCTGTAATATATAATAACTGATTATCAGCTGTATGAAAAAAGAAGCTACTATTAGGATGTGACCTTGCTCTACACACAGCAACACAAAAAATTGTGCCCATGATATAAGCCCCAGAAAAAATCAGACAGAGGGCAGAACAAATGATCCAGAGGTTAAAAAATAACATCCCAGGTATAAGGTTTAAGAAATCTAATAAATCTGCCAGAGAGGAATGGTGACTGGACCACTGTACACAGACAAACACATATGGAAAAGGTATCGGAACATAGAGGAAGCTTTTCAGTCTTGAAGATAGAAACACAACAAGATCTAATGACTGGAAACTGGAGACAAATTCAAGATTGAAATTACGTGATTTCTTAGCGGAGGGGTAACTAGACATTGGAATAACTTACCTGTGGAGGTGGTAGAGTCACCACTGCTTGGAGTCTTTAAGGCAAAATGAGGTATTTTCCTGGGAGACATATCCCAGTCCATCCTCTAGAAAAACTCCTGAAGGAAATCAGACCAAATGATCACTTGTTTATAGGCTTGCAGACAGGAAGCTTTTTCATACAAGTCTATGAATGCACCCCAACAGAGTGCCTCCTGTTCTGTTTGAGCTGGGGAACTGAGGCTGGGCCTACAGTATCAAATCTATAAGGTCACTTCTGGAAGAAATATTGCCCTTGTATCCCAGGCACAAATTTGATTTAAATATTTATCATCTGCTGTCAGCAGATGGATTTTTAAATAAATAAATAATTTTTATAAGAACAGAAATCAAACATATACTGCCTATAAATATTTACATACTTCTCACGGATAATGTTGGCTTCTGTGTGACTCTCTTTAAAAGCATTTTGCTACGTGCCATGACTTTATGCCATGCAAGCACAAATTTTCCTGGCAGAAACAGTAGGAAAAACCTAATTGAAGATAGCATCAAAAAGAATTTAACCCCCCCTGAAAAATGCCCAACTTTGTTTTCTTGATTATTTACTCTGTGTGGGCCTTTGTTAAGCAATATTATTTTTTAAATCTACATTCCTGCTATCAGAAGCTCACTATCACTGCCATACCTTGGATAAAAAAAATAGGTTGATGACATTATAAAGTTTACAATGATTGCCTGAATCTTCAGGGAACTGGATCTCTCCCTGTGACATCACAGCAATATCAATATCAAGAAGCTATTAAATCTCATAATTTTCATAATTTCACAGATGTCATATCTTAATCCATTATGTCCAAGTATATTATGCTGTATAGTTCCTTAGTGACTTGCCACAGGTCAATTGTCATTAATCGTAGCACTGTTTGGGTTGGAAGGAACCCTGAAGATTGTCTAGTTCCCACTCCGCTGCTGTGGGCAGGGACACCTTCCACTGGGCCAGGTTGCCCAAAGTCCTGTCCAAACTGGCCCTGAACACTTTCAGTGATGGGGCATCCACAACTGCTCTGGGCAACCTGTGCCAGTGCCTGACCATCCTCACAGTAAAGAATTTTTTCCTGATATCTATACCTACCCTCATTCAGTTTAAAGCCATTCCCTCCTGGGCAACCACTACATGCCTTTGTGAAAAGTCTCTCTCCACCTTTCTTGCAGCCCCCCTCTAAGTATTGAGAGGCCACAATCAGGTCTCCCCAGAGCCTTCTCTTTTCCAGGCTGAACAAACACAACTCTCTCAGCCTGTCTCGATAGGAGAGGTGCTCCAGCCCCCTGATCATCCTTGTGGCCCTCCTCTGGACTTGCTCAAACAGGTCAGTGTCCTTCCTTAGCTGGGGACCCCACAGCTGGATGCAGCACTCCAGGTGAGGTCTCACCAGAGCAGAGTAGAGGGGCAGAATCACCTCCCTCAACCTGCTGGCTACGCTGCTTTTGATGCAGCCCAGGATACAATTGGCTTTCTGGGCTGCAAGTGAACATTGCTGGCACATGTCAAGCTTCTCATCCACCAACATCCACAAGCCCTTCTCCCCAGGGCTGTTTTCAATCCATTAGCTGCCCAGCCTGTATTCATGCTTGAGATTTCCCCAACCCATCTGCTGGAACTTGCACTTGGCCTTTTTGAACTTCATGAGGTTTGCACAGACCCACCTCTCAAGCCTCTGCAGGTCCCTCTGATGGCACCCCTTCCCTCCAGCATGTTCACCACACTACACAGCTTGGTGTTGTCAGCAAACTAGCTGAGGGTGCACTCAATGCCACTGTCCATGTCACCTACAAATGTGCTAAACAGCATCAGCCCCAATATTGATCCTTGAGGAACACCACTTGTCATTCCTCCATTTGGACATTGGTCATTGACCATAACTCTTCTGAATGCAACTGTCCAGCCAATTCCTTAACTGCTGAGTGGTCCATCCATCAAATCCATGTCTCTCTAGTTGAACAAAAAGGATGTTGTTCAGGACAGTGTCAAATGCTTTGCACAAGTCCAGGTAGATAATGTCAGTTGCTCTTTCCTTATTCCCCAATGCTGCAACCCCACTGCAGAAGGCCAACAAATTTGTCAGGCATGATTTGCCCTTAGTGAGGTCATGCTGGCTGTCACCAATCACTTCCTTCTTTTTCATGTGACATAGCATGGTTTCCAGGAGGATCTGCTCTATCATCCTGCCAGATACAAAGGTGAGATTGATGGGCCTGTAGTTCCCCATGTCTTCCTTTTTCCTCTTTTTAAAAATGGGGGTTACATTTCCCCTTTTCCAGTCAGAGGAAACTTCATCAAAGTGCCACGACTTCTGAAATACAACAGATAGTGTTCGTCTGCCCCTTTCCCTCAAGACCTGTGGATGTATTTCATCAGGTCCCATGAACTTGTGCAACTTTAGGTTCTCAGAACCTGATCTTCTCCTACCTTGGGCAGTTCTTTGTTCTCCCAGTCCCTGCCTTTGCCTTCTGCAACCTGGGTGCTGTGGCGGGAGCACCTGCCAGTGAAGACGGAGACAAAAAAGCTGTTGAGTATCTCAGCCTTCTCCATATCCTGGGTAACCAGGTCCTCCATTTCATTCTAGAGAGGGCCCACATTTTCCCTAGTCTGCTCTAGTTATTATTGATGGCTCACTACATTCTAATAAAACCTCTACATCACCTGTCTGTCAAATGGAAATGAAATACCAGAGAGAAGATGCCAGAATGCCTACTTGAGATCCTTTTCAAAATATTAAAAAAGAAGGAAAAAAGGTACTAGATCTTCTAGTACCATCTACCCCACAGGTCATTCTGAACACTGCCTCTTGAACAATGTTTTTGTTTTATTTCTTCATTTTACCTTGTTTTTACTAATAGGCACCAGCCTTCTTACAAGCATCAACTTGATTATTCAAATTATTTTTTTAATGAATGCTATGTTTATACATATATTAATCAGTTACTTTAAAAGACAGCAATTCCGCAGTCAGTGCTTTGGGGATATACTTGCCATCCAGTTACATGGACACAGAATTTATGTTGTAGTCATGATCATGTCTCTAACCTGAAACATTGCTTTGTCTCACTGAAGGGGGAAGGCAGGTCTCCTGATAAATGTACTGGAGGAGAATGTGCTTTGCTCTTTGCCATACTGCTGTCTGCCTTCATGACCTTGCAGCAGATTCACAATTTCTGTAAAGTTATGGTGACTGAAAAAATTACCATCCCCTTCTTTCCTGCTCCTCTCAGTACTTACAGTCTTAAATAAGAAGTAAAACAGAACAGTTTTAAGAAGCAGCTATGTTGGATGCCCATTACTCCACAGCAACTACTCAGAGCCTGAAACACACACCTAAAAGAGCATCTTCTGTTTTAACAGAGGGAGGTAATCCCTGGCACAAAGCCACCTCTGACACCTGTATGTGGCAAATACATCTGTTACTGCAGCTAAAGCCTACAGGGGGAAGGAACAAGAAGCCATGGGCAAATGATTTCTCTCTTTGGATGTGGACATATGGCTTGATGCAGCAGTATGTGCAGAATCCTCCAGCCAGGTCTGAGCCAGCATCACAGGCACTGTGTGTTTATATGACCACAGTGTTGTAGCTAACCTAATTAGCTCCATGTCCAACCTAATTAGCACCAACTACCACAGGGTTAAGTACTTCGGGTGCAACAGCACTCATACACAAGTCTACAGCTGCTGCCTCCTATTCCACAAGTAACTCAATGAGTATGTGCTGTGTTAAGTCCTGTGCTCTGTTGCATGGTGAAGAGGTGCCCTTTGTCATGTTCATGTTGTTTTGGGGTTTTTTAAATAGCAAACATTTTACTGCTTCCAAGGCAATGTGCAGCTTCTCTCGCTGCAGTTTTTCTACAGTTTCTATTTAACTGAATAGGAAAAAAATACTCAGCACACCAAGATACTAGGATTAAATACATTTAGGATATGCTTCCACATGTGTCTAAAAAGAACCTGAACAGTGAAAACAGCGAGGTGAAAAGAAATCCCTAAGTCTCTATGCTCAGCTGCTCGTGTAAGTGCTGACTCTCTGCTCTTATGTCTCTGGGGCATTAATTTACAATTCTGTAAGATGTTCCTGTAAACTGCTTAGTAGCAATGCTATGTCCATTTGTACAAGCATGAACGATGATCCAAGGTGTGAAGCAAGAGAAAATAAACCTCTGGTATTTACATATGAGCTTGGGGAAATACACCCCCTTCAGGGCATAGCTTTGGGAATTTTTGTTTAAAAAAAATTCTGTGGCAGTTTAATCCCTTTTAGCTTCTCAAATAAACTGATAGAGTATGCCTGTTCCGAGCTAACACATGGACACATTAATTGTAGTGATGAAATCTAAAATTCCTATAAGCGATTGAACCAGGCATTATCAGCTGGCAGTTTATCGTATGTGTCATTGTAGAGGGAACCTTGAGAGATTTGAATGATGCAGAAATTGCTCCAGGAAGGGTATTCCATATGTTGAGGGTGACCAAAAGGACCTCATTAACACATCTACCAGAAAAGCAGATGGAGTAGATATGGAGACTGAGAGAGAAAAGGACAGAGAATGACATGAAAAGGCAAAGTTGTGAAGTGCTGTGGTGCAACTGAGGACACAGCTGAGCTGACAGAGCACCCAGCTGCTGCTGAGCAGGTGGGCTCCACAGGGTCCGACACAACAGCCAGGCAAGCCCTTGGAACACGAAGTGAACACTTCTGTACTGGGTTAGCTCCCATACCTGGCTCACTTGGGTGAGATAAACACTAGTGTTGGGACAAGGGAAAGGCCACAAACCAACCCATGACGAGGGGTGAGGAAAGAGGCGCAGCACTACCCTTTCGGCAGCAGCTGCCTATTAGCTTGGCTTAGCTCTATCATCAAAATCAGGTCACAGCTTAACACCTACCAACAGTGCTACATGAACCAGCATAAAGCCATTGCTGCTCTGCAACTCTGCATCTCTCACCACTTGTCTCTGCCCCAGACCAGCTGCCTGATAGACTCAATTGGAGAAATAAGCTGGTTGAAAAAGGCTCCTCTCCTCCCTCCCCCATGCTATTTTTCAGCCAAATCAGGTTCCTAATCTGGCTTACCACACAGCTGAACAAAACAATTGTGCCAGCAAACCAGCGGGCACATCAAAGAGACAGGCGAGGATGGCTAGGAGCAAAAACTGTCTTAGGCCAGCACAGCTGCCAAAAAAATTGTCAGACTGCACTCTCAGAGGGCTAGAGGGCTTGCAGAGACAGGGAAATCTATGGAGATACACTAAAGAGGTAAGTACAAAAAGGAACCACAGAAATAGGCCAGCAAGATGAGTGCAAGAATAGTGTTTCAAGGGACCTTTTTGACATGTCAGGTCAGGCATAGGGAAAAAAGCTGTCATAAGCAGGATGTGAGATAACAAAAGCCTAAAAAAGCATATCTGTGATGTGGACAGAGATAAGGCTTTAGAGAAGAAAAGGAAATAAAATTCATATACATCAAGATAAACAGGTGAAAAAAAGAGTCAAAGATGGCTCCCATGCCTCCTACAGGTCTGATAGAGAGTAATTGTGTGCCTTCCAGGTAGGATTGCAAAATCTCTACACAGGAAAAAACAGGGGTCCTTGTGTGGGGACTGCAGATGGAGTTTCAAGTCACAAAGTTCTCTGAAACACTATACAACATTTCCTCTAGAGGTGGAAGCCTTTAATCCTGAATGCTTTCCTATGCAGTTTTTTCAAATGAGCTTAAAAGCTAACATACTTCCACTTGTTCATAATGGTAGAAGTGGCTGAGATCAACAGCATTGGCACAGAGAACAGGGGTCAAAAATTTTACAGATGTTTCGTAAACCTTCCTGTAAGAATCCAGAATGGGCCAAAGTCACTCCTCTTACCCTTTACCTTTGTGGGGGAAGAAGGGATATTCAGATTCAGAAGCCTTGACTCTCTGTCCACTGTAATTTTGCTACTGTCAAAATCTAGAACTACAGCTAGGAGTGTTTAAGAGCTGATTTTGATGACAAATTACTACATCAGGATGGAAAATGAGTCCACATTTGTCTATTTCAGTAATGGAATGAAAAAGTAAGCCACTCGATTTTTGGAGTTATATTCAACTTCTGGAGGTATTTCCATGCAATCTTGTCTCCTTCAGTGCCATCCAGTGGAATTAATGTGAAATACCACTCTTATGCACAGGGAGGGTATACAAAACCACAACAGCACACAAAACACCTCTCTATTTTCAGGAGGTGCTCTTCATACCAGGCATATTGCAGGTTGTCAAGATATTGGTATAACAGTAAGGAAAAACAGAAACATGATTTCCAACAGCTATAATTCAAATTGGATCTGACATTGTTGCTTGGTAGTTTCAGGAAAGCTCCTTATATAATTTCTAAAATAATTATTTGTGTCTGCAAAACATGTATGTCATACAAAATTCACACTAGTAGAGCAGGGTATAAAGATTTCACAGCATCCATTTTGTAAAGCACCTATGTGCAATTCAAGCCAGTAAAATATTAGCAGTAATTTTGCTTCTCCTCCAAGGCACAAAAAGCTTGACTGAAGGAGCAGGGATATCTAGATTTATAGGTGCTTACATTATTAATACTACAAGTATTTTAGAAACATATTCCCACATATCTATATTGCATTACATATGTGTGTGTATGCAGACATGCATATGTGCTGTATACATACATATACAGACCTGCAAATAAAATGTAGGTATCATAAAGCCTCACAACAGGTTCTTTTTTCATATAAACCCTCCTTGCCCTTTTAGTACTTTCCTGAATCCTCTTGAATTACAATGAACTCATGCCAATATTTGCATTAAGATTCCTAAGGTCATTTTCTTGCTTGTTCCAACTCCAGGAGAGAGCTGTTTGCTAAAGGCCTAGGGCTTCCTACCTAAAAACTCTTTACAGGTGGATTGCAAGATGAATTTCTGCAAACAAATGGATTTCTACCTCTTTTGTTCTTTTACAGCATGAAGAAAAGACAAGAAAATATCTTTTACTATATTAAAAAGCCAGAATATTTTCTTGGTCTTACATACCCTAGCAGATGCCTACTGCAAGGGAAAAAACCAAACCCACTGAAATGCTAATGTCTCTGTGCTTGTGAGTTTTAACTTTCCTTTCTCTAGGTCTCTGTTCAAATCCCAATGGTTCTCCTGTCAGTGCTCCACCTCCCAGCACAGCTTGTCCCGTTCCTCAGAGTCAAGACTTCATTCTGTTTGATTTTGTCTGCTCTACCAATGTGCTCTCATTTTTCTGGTGTCCTCACTGTTTATCCTCTCATGTCTCTTAGTCCTAGGCTTCTGGCTTACAGTCCCCCACCGATTCCTCATCTATATTAACTTGTTCCCTTGCCTTGAACTCATTCTCCTTCATTTCTCCTTGAGAATTTAATTTTCTTCCTCACCTAATCCCAGTATCCTCTCCCTATTGTTCTGCTCTAATGCTAAGGTTTTCCACCCTCAGTAGTTTCAGTCTTGCCATATTCCCTGTCTCACTGTTTCATGTTTCCTTCTCCTCAGTCAGGTCCTTGTTCCCTCACCATTCCAACAAGACACTCTCAAGCATCTGTGAAAAAGAGAAAACAGCAGCCTTTTGAGAGAACAAGGGATAGTTACCATAGCCTCACTCTCAGTCCACAGATCCATCCTAGTCCACAGTGGCAAACAGAGGTCTGTTTTGGGCTCACAGCTGGGGAACACTTGACTGCAATAGTTGCAAGGATGGTAAGGACACATGCTAAATCAGGAATGTGGACAATTAATTTCTTCAAGGCTCATAAATTATGCTATGTGTAGTCAGAAGTCCATACACACACACACACACCAATTTAGTTTTTCCTGACAACTTTCAAGTTTGCTCTAAAGCGTAAAGGCATTTAAGAACTTCAGATATAAGATCTCCACAATAATTTACCCTGAACAAAGCCCTTTTTTTCTTAGATCATGTTTGGCAGCAGTAAAGGCATCCTAAACCGCCATCCTCAGCATGGAAAATTTCACACAAGTGGTATGTTGGCTAAAACATAGTTTAGTAAGCAAAATCTAGCAAGTGATATGCTCCCTTTAGCTGTGGTTAAAGTTTAACAAAATCATTTAAAGAACAACTGACAACCCTATTGTAGGCATTGTTATATATTTAAAGTATAACGTAACTGGAAAATAGTATTTAAGGTAGTAATAAGACCATTTATGTGTAAAAGAAAATTATTATGGATTTACCTCTTAATAGTTACCTTTAGTTTTATACTCTGTAATTACTCAATAAATTTTCCTCAGCTGAGCAATCTCAGAAGAGTGGATGATTTCATAATCCAGACCTGCTTATGGTAGCATAACAACAGTTGCATAACTGTGGTGAAACAAAAATAAGATTTACACTAACCTCCCTCCCATTGACAAGCTTACCTAGTAATTAATGCTCTTCTAGCAAGTAGTTTATTTTATTCCAAGGGCTAGTTTCTTGAACAGTAATGACTGGCTACCTTGGCACATGCAGACATGTCTCCCTGGCAGTGCTGTCCCTTGCCTGGCTAGGAGACCTTCAATGAACGGCTCCAGCAGAACACATAACATTATCTTGGGAAAGAGCAACACGTCTCTTCCCCATCCTTCTTCCAGATGCATTTCTAATGAACTTGAGCCTGAGCTCTCCAGTGTTTACTTAAGACTTATAGTAGACACCAACCTACAGATGGTTCTCAGGCGATTTATTGTGCCAGGCCAGTAAAATCCCACTGGCACAGCCTTTCTGTGGTGATAACTCTGAGCTCTCTTTGCATTGTCATGATGTTAAGGGCACACCTCTCATATTAAGCTGAATAAAGGATGTCACTATATATTAACCTTAATTGCATAGAATATAATTGAACTCAATGGGAGCTACTGCCCTCTGTTTTCAGAGGGATTTGACTTTGAAGAAATAATAATTCACTGGTTTGTAAAGGCAGAAATAAACTTATTATACAGGAAGTGCAGGTGCAATACTGTGATTATAGACACTGGTGCGATTCACCTTGAGATTTTAGTTATATCTTGCCAAAAGCAGCTATTATCAAGCCCCAAATGACTCTAACAACACTATCATTGATATGACACATTTAGAAGTTCCTTCCCTAGTGGGAACAAAACCATCTCTTTTCTTCCAATGTTGAAAATTAAATACACAGCATTAGCATCATCAGCAAGGTGTTTAACTTCAAAATTGCCTTTCCTAGTGAGAACAAAAACACTACTTGTTACATTTTTTTAAAATTAACAGCAGTGTTTTCCTCTCTTTTCTAATGCACACACTTGCTTAATCAACCTGAGACACAGTATGTCTCTAGTGCTCAGAGACCATTGCAGGTATACACCTATGTTTGTCTGTGCTTGACATGCCATACTCCAGGGCTAGGATTTATCTTGTTTCCAGATGATTCAAGCATACAATAATAAAGTAAAAAGAATGTGGCTGGGAAAAATATAAAAAACCAACGAAACAGAGGAGAAAACAAAAGGTTCAATTTTTGTTTAAGTCATCTTTGTACCAACAACACTGATACATTAATGCAGCAGGAGTGTCAGAGAAAATTAACCCAAAATTAAAGCATAAAGTGCCAAAAAGGTATCAGACCATAGAATTTGTTCACTACAACCAAAAACTGTTGGGAGCTGTTCCAGATGTGTTCAGAACTGTCCTCTGACTTTTCTTCAGATGTCACCTATATTTGTGTTCACACATATGGTCACACAGCCCTCAGTTCATTTGTCCTCTAAAACTGGGCAAGAAAATGTTGGTTTAATCAGTCCTTGAGCCACTCTATGGCCAGGTAATGTACTAAGCTCTGTAGCTGTGCTGGGCCTCCAGCACTCCCTAGAACAACGCTCATGTTGGAGCCTGGGACTCACAGGTAAGACCGTATAATCTTAAGCCCATCTGGTGACCAGAAGCAAACACAAAGCTGTGAGGTGTGGAGTCCTTCCTCTGATGTTTGGCTGTCATTAACCCAGCAGCACCAGATTTCTGGGGATCCCCCTGAATGTATGGAATGCCCCTATTACCCTCTGGAGTCAAACCCTCCCCAGCTCCCACTCTTAACTGGTGTATGAGCAGCTCAACATGGACTGGTCCTTAGCCACTGCACTTGGTAACTCAGATGCTTGTGGAGGAGGACAGAGCGTTCTTGTGTTGTTTGCTCTGCTACTTCTGCAAGAGTACAGACAATCCTGCTGCAGCTACTCAGGCCTTGTTGTATTCCTGCTGCCTCTGAGGGTCTGATCTCAAGCCTGGACCAAGTCCCAGTCAGCTTCATTAGAAAGCAAACCGGTTCATTGTAGAGGGTGAACAAATAGGCTGGCAGCACGGACAATCTTGGCTGAAGTGCAGACTCCAACCTACATTTGCAGGGATTCCATTCACCCCTCCATTCTAGGGTCTGTATGGACCACGAAGTCAAGAACTGTAGTATCACAGACTCAGACGTCTAGGAGACAGGCCCATCTCTCCTCTAAGTGGAAAACCTAATGTGAAAGATCATGTCCTTTATATATTTGAGCCTACATTACCAGATAACCACATGCAAGACTGATACAACTAATGCCTGGAAACACATGTAGTGATTCACAGTGCTGTTTCTAAACCTTCTGACATTGTTTCTTAACAAACCCATTGCTCCAAGACACCCACACCAGAGAGGGTACAAACTTTCTGCCCTTTTCTTCCTCTACATGCAAATATAAAACAATAGTGAGCCTGCCAGCCTCATCCCACTCATTACTGTTCTCTTCCTCTATGTCACTGACTTATTCTTGCCAAAGCACAAGATAACACTGTGTGGGCTAACCAGGAAAGTGAAGGAAAAGCACTTCCACTCTAACAATGAATAAAGAGCAAAAGTGCATTGGACTATATTTTTCTGACTTAGTTTCTGTAATCACTTAGTTTTTGCTCCATAGAGGTACTTTAAGCTAAACCACTATGTATCAATTTCCTAGAAAATAAGGCATTTAAGTCACTTAAAGAGAAACACTCCTTCCTTAAATGCAACCTATTTTGTAGTTCACTTCATAATGACATGTAGGTGTTAAAAATTGAAAACTTGATTAAACCCAGACTTTTAATTCAGACAGAAAAATCAATACATTTCTCCAGGGACAGCCCTTTAGAAATCAAAATTCGTTCCTCTGTTGCATTGATTCAGTATGCACCATCTTGGCAGACCAAAGCTTGTGATATATTCACAGTGTGCCTATTGCTTTTTCACTCAGAATTCTCCAAACTGTTTTGAATTAAATTCTGGGGTAACCTTTTGCAAACTAAAGTCAGCCTACAGAGCTGCAAGAGCAATTAGATGAACCTTTTGTAGCCAGCTGTCCTCATTTAATGCTTCCTCCAAAATGCTGCAACAACCCATGTCCTTAACATCACCTTCCTGTCACACGCCCATGATGCAAAATGTGGAATATGTCACGATTGTTTTAAGTCAGGATGGTCTTTGATGCAAGCCTAATCAACAAGGAGACCTCCTCAGTGGAACAGGGAGCAGCTAGCATCCCTTAGACAAGGACATCCGGGAACTAACAAGCTTAAAGGATATAGTAAATTAAGATGTTGAGGTATGTCTAAGTATACATTGTTAACTAGGCAAAATACTCAAAGTTCATATATCCTATAGCTGAACTATCATAGAATTACAGAATGCACTGAGTTGGAAGGGACCAAAAGGATCATTGAGTCCAACTCAGCCCTGCACAGACCATCCCTGAGAGTCACACCATGTGCCTAAGCGTATCGTCCAAATGATTCTTGAGCTCTGGCAGGCTTGGTGCTGTGACCACTTCCCTGGGGAGCCTGTTCCAGTGCCCAACCACCCTCTGGGTGAAGAACCTTTTTCTAATCTCCAGCCTAAACCTCCCCTGACACAAGTTCAGGCCATTCCCTTGGGTTCTGTCACTGGCCACCACAGAGAAGAGATCAGTGCCTGCTCCTCTTCTTCCCCTTACAAGGAAGTTGTAGCTGCAATGAGGTCTCCCCTCAGTCTCCTCTTCTCCAGGCTGAACAGACCAAGTGCCCTCAGCCACTACTCATGCAGCTTCCCCTCAAGGCCCTTTACCATCTTCATTGCCCTCCTTTGGACACTCTCTAACAGCTTAGTATCTCTCTTACACTGTGGTGCCCAAGACTGCGCACAGTGCTCAAGGTGAGGCTGCCCCAGCGCAGAGCAGAGTAGGACAATCCCCTCCTTTAACTGGCTGGCGATGCCGTGCCTGATGCTCCCAAGGACACACTGAATTCCACTCTCCTCTGTTCTGCTAAAAGAGCATTCAAAAAACTGTGTCCATACTTGCCAGGTGCTAGCTCAGGCTTCAGGACACCCAGAACTGTTACTAGGCATAAACTGAGGTGTGCCTGCGTGTTTCTTTACCTGTATAGCAAGCACAAGTTAGTAACTAGGAATCAAGCACTTAAAAAAAAAATAGAGCAAATGCAAAGTTCTGCACTTTGTCAAGTCATGTCCATATCCATTTTTATTTCCATATTGATGTCTGCATTCTGCATGGAGCTTCTAACAGGATTTGAGCAGACCTGCGTCAGATTCCAGATAACAAGTCATATAGCCATGCAGTGCTTTGGTTTCCCTTTTGGAAGACAGTGATGCCAGAATTCATTCTGTTAATAGCACCCTGAGATTTTTTGATGGAAATCCTTGTGTCATCCCTGTTTTGATACATTTCAATTTACCTATTTTACTTCCAACATCAATTAGTTAGTTCTGTTTCTGAAGATACAACTAGAGCTAATTGTTCGTGTCCACATTTTATGCATGTCATGTTATCATTTTATGTCTGCAGTCACTGTCATTGTCACAGGTCTGAAGCACCAGTATGATCTTCACTTCAAGTCAACTAGATTTTAAGACACATCTTCGAGAGCATGAGCATCTTTCCTAATCAGAAAGGTCCTGTGCTGCTTCAGAAAGCAAACAGTACCATCTTTTGGTGATATTGGGCCTTTGTCTATGGCTACAGCTCTCTGCAGTGTGGCAGCATGTCTCTTGGGGATGTCTTGATGAGCCTTCCCAGTTATTGCAAAGCTCATTCCATAGGGTCATGGCTATAACATTTCCAGCAGAATAGAAAGAGTAGATCTTATACAGCTCTGCTGTGTAGTGCTCAACTTTCCTTTATCTCACTTAAGAGTTATAATGTATCCTGAGTAGTGTTAGAACTGGTATTTCTAAGGCTCCAGTAAAGCAAATAGTCAAAATGTAACCTTTTCTGATACACCAAAGTCTGTCTCGTTTTGCATAGCTTCATTTTTGCATGACTGTTAGTGGCAACGTTTTTGGAGCACCAGTTAGCAGCTTGTATAAATGCACACAGGCATTATATTCTATTTTCAAGTGGAAATTCTTGAATAGTTAAACAAAAGCCCCCACACTAAAGGACAAACTTTGCTAAAATTGTTATTAGCATTTTTCATATCTAAAAAGCAATTTCCACCAGTCTTTTGCAAAGGTGCTTCCTGATTAACTCGGAAGGAAAATGTTGGCATCCCCTGGGAGGGAAGTGTGGGGCTACAGAGCAAGGAGCTACACAACTGAACTGAAAATGAGGAAGCAACAAACTGTTTTAAGCTTTTTGAGCAAAAAAGCATTGGTATTTACGGAGTTGCTTTTAGAACAAGAAAAGGCATCCTAACTGAATTACCTGGCTGTGCTAATTAGCATCAGGGAGGAAAGCTTGTGTTTATAAACATAGCTTGGTTGCAAAAGCATTTGTAACTCAGGGAAATGTGCCAGGTTAATAATGCCCAGGCAACGGCAAATCCATGGCACATCCATGTAGTTGAAAACCTGGTCCTGTCAAAGACATTTGCCAAACTTGTAGATTGTTGAGTGAAATCTGCATTTTACTGCTGGCTGCTCATGTGCTTTATAGCCATGTTAAGGATGAGCTGGTGACAGAGCAGACTTTCCCCCTACCCTGCTCAGTCACATGTGTGCCTGCGCCTCTGTCTGCCTACCTTATTACAACACCTCTTTCTGTGGCTTGCAGAATGGTTATCTCGTGGTCCCTCACCTGGTGTTAAAGCCATGACATAGACTGGTAGCTGCTTCATCTAATCATCCAAGCATGTGTGCTCCTGTTTAATAACAGTTGCCCTAAGTGGGTTGGTTCACAAGGCTTCACATAATGCTCCAGTAGCCTGAACCCTACCCACAAATCATTTTGCTCCCTCAGGAGTCTGAGATGCTGCAAATGAATGTCACAAATTGAAATGTAAACATTTTCAATGCTATTTCTTCCCCTTTGAGATTTTTTACTTCTGTTGAGGTGATCTTGCACCTTATTAATTGAGGCTTGCTTACCATCTCTTTGTGCTTCCAGGTAGGATTCTTTTCTTCCCACGTCCGTGTAGAACACTCTTAGCTGCACAGTGCACCCATGGGCCTGGCCAGGCCAGTCCTCACGACAACTATTTTGATGCCATCAGCTCTGCACATGCTTTGCTGTGTCTGCTGTCCTGTGAACTTCAGACAAGTTTGGGGCAGATGGGATGGTGAGAAATAGGTGTTGGACATAGAGTGAAGGAGCAGCATTGAGGAAGATTGTGCTCCAAGTTCATCTCTTTTGTGGACCAAAGTAAGGAGAATTTTTTAAATTTTTTTTTTTATGTGATGAGCCAAAATGGTGCTATTTGTGTAGTAGCTGAAACTTAGCTGTGTCTGAAGGCCCTGCTATGTTGACCTGCTGTTGTCGAGAAATGACGAGCTTGCTCTCTTGCAGTAATTGCTGCAACATCCTTCCCTTTCTGTTTCCTCTTTGCTTCCTGAACACTGCTGCTTTGAATTTTTAGCCAGTGTTACTTTTAGTCTATAGCTGTCCTTTTAATGCTTGTTTTTTCTCCCCTCTCCTTCCCATTTCCGTGAATGCTGCCATTTGTCAGAGACCTATTTGGTTGTTCTAAAGGGAGGACTGTATGACACATTTATTCTTAAAATTGAACTAAATATCCTGGGGCCTGTACCCTCATTTGTCACACTCTTGGCCAAACCTGAAATTCTCTTTAAAAGCTGACCTGAAACACTATGTCACTGCTGGGAGAAGGGGAGAATGGATCTCTTGGTTCTTCCATTCTTCCTTACATGTAATCCATGTGTTTGGATCACATATGTTTAGAAGCATTGCAGTGACTGCCAGTCGGATGTTCCAGGCTCTGTGTGTAGCATGTCCCTGGAGATCCTGACCCAGTCTCCCTGCTTTAAGCAGGTACTCATCCAGCTGCAGTTTAGTTCCCTGTTTGGAATGCTGAAGAGCTCAGTGGAGATGCTGGCTTAGGCAGCTGCTAGTCCTTGGAAAAGCCTGCCATGAGAGCCAACGTCACATGGTGGTTCCTATTGCCTTACAATTCCAGACACATGGTTACTAAATGTATTTTATTGTTCCTAGACAGTTAAGGCCAATTTCTGCAAACACTCATTATGATCTAGTCATGAGAGTGTATGCCTCTAACAGAAGTGTTTACAGGAGCATTCCCAACATTTACAAGCTTTTCCCAAACTCAGTTTCTTGACCTATAAGTGTGTTTGGTGCAGAGCTGTTGCCACAGCCTAATGGGAATTGTTGTGGAGAAAGCTGTCAACCTAGTGAATAGCAAAAATTCAAATGATTTGCTGCCTTAGGTAAGCAATCTGTTCTTAAGCTTCCATCTAACCTTCCTGCTGTGTAGTGGTTCACTGACATAATCATAATTGAAAGATGATTTAGACTGCTAGGGAGAAGATAGGGATTCACACAACTCTTAAATATCTCTGTGGGAGTGTTGGGGGCAAGTATTTTATATCTTTTAATTTTGCCATGTAGAATTAATTTGTAGAGTAAATTAAAATGGAGATTTCGGATGTATTACACGCACAAACCTAAATGCAGAGCATGCATCCACAGACACACATTGACAAAGGAAATAAACATTTAGATTTCATATTTTGTTTGAAGGAAACAAACATTTAGATATAATTTTTTGTTTGCTGTAACAATTACTGGAATGACTTGCTACTTTGGAAACTGAAGATTTTTCATGTTTGCTTACTTGACCCTCCCTTTTTCCCTCTGCTGGCTCCAGGGAGGGATGCTCCTGAATTGGTCTTTGTGACTGTTGAAGCAAAGCTGGGGTGGCATATACTGAGTACAACATGCAGTTCTTTCACAAAAGAGATGTTGAATATTGGGTTTTCTCTTCTGGAGAAGCTGACTCAAATTGAGCCTTCCTAATGGAATCTACAGACAACCAGAACAGTGACAACAGGAATTCATTTGATGCAATCTGGCTTTCCCAGCTGATGTAACAAATGCCAAGATGGTTTAAAAAAAAATAACCCCCCCTGCTCAATGCAAGAATCATAAACATTGAGTGGGAGAAGAGGAGTTTAAAATCTAAATGCTGCCTTTTACCAAACAATTGATGATTTTTGTAGCTCGAATCTGTTCAAATGTCAGTGTTGGAGAGTGAGTCTCAATGGGACCCTCATGGATACATAGTGCTTAGTGTTAGGTCAGTGGTTGGACTGGATGATCTTAAGGGTCTTTTCCAACCTAAACTAAATGATTCCATATTCCCACTGGTGAGAGTGCCTTTTGTCCCCTGTAAACTCGTCATGTGGAGTTGAGGTATTTACCTACAGCACTTCATGCCTTGATCTCTTGTGCACCAGCCCCATTGCTTCAAATCCTGTCCTGCCTCAGTGTAGCAGCAGCACCCTTGCTATCCCACTGACCTGTGTGAGCCACTTAGCCTTCAAAACAAGCATTTCTGCACTTTCAATACATTTAATTGAGAAAGGCAATCCTGATCTGACTTGCACATTAGAAGTTTGAACAATGAGGGGTTTACATTTGGACATATAACTTGCAAAGTTTATTATTCTGTTTCCATTCCCATTTCTTTCTCATTTAGATCTTTAAAACTGCTAGTATGCTTTATCCTGAAACCACCTATTACAAGTGCCACCCTGAGGCATGAAAGGGCAAGGATCACTGCCCAATCACATTAAGAGGGGAGGTATGGCTGGACAGAGATATTGTGAGGATTATCTACAGCACCTCCCCTGCTATCAGTCTGCTATCAGTCTCCAAAGCACTTTTTTGGGGGGGGTGGGGCGATGCCTCTGCAAGGAAAGAACTTGTGAAAGTTCAAGCTTGTTAAGGAACATTTAAGGCATTCAGAGTGATAATGGAGTAACGCCAAGTAAGATGATGGAAATTGCTCCTGGTTGCTGCCAAAAGCTAGTAGCATGCAGCTTCAAGTGCAGTCTGCTGCCTGGGAGAAGGCAGTTTCTTTTTAAAATATCTTTTCTTCAATTTAGATCGTGAAAGACAAAGGATTGTTTTCCTCTCTCCTCTCAGAAAAGTTTGATTCCTAACATTTGTAGGGGAATTTCTTTCATAGCAAACTGCACCCAAGTTAGTCTTGTGTTGTTAAACTCGACATGTCCTTTTGGTTGTATTCTTCCCTGCCTGTTCTTTCAGTGTTGTACTCAGCTCAGTTTCTTTCTTTTGCCCTGCAGCTCCTCTAGCCTCACTGCAGCTACACTGTGTGAGTTATAGACCCAGTGAAATCCAAGTGCTTTTCAGTATTTGCCCAGCGAGGCTGTGCTTCTGGCAGTCAGCTTTTGTTCTGGAAACTGCTAAGGTTAAGAAGGTACAATGAAACAAGCCTACAGAGAAGTGCTTTGCTGAGTCAGGGTTAACAGTTTTGCAGCCTCAGCCTTCTTCAGACTTGTCATTGCTCACAGCTTCATTTACCTTGTGGAACTGGTTTTTGTTGGTGCTTGCTTTATAGGTTTCTGAATTTTGCTTGCTTTCCAAGTGTACTTTGGAGACTGGAGTTTAAGGATAAGATAAACCAACTCCTTATCTCCAAATATGTGGAGCCCTTGAAATCCTGCACTTTATGGTTGTAGCCCCTGCTTTACTGCAGCAACCTATGTATTTGTTGTGTGGATAGTTCCTTGCCTACTGGTGGGGAAAGATACAAGAGAATCCAGCCCTTGACAGGTTTGTGTAGGGTTTGGGATTGCCAGAATACAAGCAACTTTGCAGTCATGCAGCCTCTGGTTTCCTGTAGGGGTAGCAAGGAGATGCAAGGCAGAAGAGCACTGACAGCCAGCCAGCAAGGTTGGTGGAGCTGAGAGGTTCAGAATTGTTCTACCAGTCTGGGGCAGCAGAGCCTTTATGGAGCACGGTCCTTGCCTTCTGACCTGGTGCACAAGTCCCCTTTGCAAATGAAAAGGCTACCCACGGCTGCCTCACGTCGGGAAACACAATATCCATTGGACACTTTTCACCTCCAAATGCAAAGGACTCATCAGTGGCAATAAATAGCAGCGGTGAGATGGATTTCTTGTCAACAGAGCCAGGAGAACACATTTTAATTAAAGGACACCAGTGACTCTTCAAGAGTGAAGGTAACGGGGTGTGTCTGTTTTAAAAACCTGATGCGGTACAGTGCAATGAGATGTTTTGAAAAGGTTGGTAAGGGCATGAATTTGACCTATTTCTGTGTGGAAACAAATATGTGTTTTACTTTACAGCAAATACATTTCAGGAAAGCTTTCTGACCATGTAGTTAATCTAATGATTTTAATATTGCTTCCTATGTATTCCTTCTTCATTGGTACTCTAGCTTGATTAATTTTTTCACAGTTCTATAAGCTTCTGGCATTTGTCCCACAAACTTAAGGGATTATCATACAATTATTAGTATAATGTCATGTTCCACTTTTTTCCTGACTTAAGAGATGTTGCATTCCCCTTCCTGAAGCAACACGGAGGTTTTGCCTGCATTGTTAATGGTGAGCAAAGAGATACCGTCTTCCTTCTGTAGGAGTGCCAGGCCTTGCTACAGATGCGGTAGGTACTGGTTTTGGCAATGTCTCAGCATCTCCACCTTGTCTGGAAATAATGTTGCTTTATGCTTGAAACTTCTGAGTCTTCCCCCCCCCGCCTCCTTAATAACAACTTCCTTTTGGTCAGCGTGTCCAGATACAGGTAGGTGAGAGAGTGTTGTGTACTTAAAATGCACATATTGTACCCACAGCCTGTGCTTTACTAGTGATGCCCGAGGTCAGTAGTCTGGCATTTCCAAGAGTTCAAATTAAGGAACAATGGCATCCAGGTTGGCTACACAACTCCATTTGCTTTTTGGTTGGGTTTGCATTTCTATGAAGTGTTTAAATCACGAACTTCATCCCTGGAGAACTTCCTTCTCATCCAATGCATAGGTAGATATGAATGGATCTTCTAATATTCAAAAGGTCATAGACAGCTTAAATACAGTTTGGAATTATGATTGCATGTAGGAAGCTTTTTCTGGTAGGTTTTTAAGGAGGGGATAGATCAGGATTGCATTCTGAGCTTATGATGAACTGAAGAGTACAAAGAACTTACTTTATTGATTTGTTTTGTTTGCATTTTACTTAATGGAGACATTTTCCTTCATTTGTAATATATCTTTCAAAGACAATGACTGAAAAAGGGGAAATTTGTATCCCTGATCAGTGAATAAAAACAGCTGAGAAAAACTGTAGTCTGCTAATTCTGGAAACAAACACGGGGGAGGAGTCAACAGGTGACAGGACATACTCTGACAGAAAACTTGTTTTGAGGAAACTGATTTGTGAGACTTGAAATGTTCCAGGGGAACTTATCATCAAATTTTTCCAACAAAAATGGCATAGTTTTGTTCTTAGACCAGCTAGTGAATCAGAAACCAGAGGCCGGGAAAGTGAGGCATCTCAGCTGTTCCCTTGCGTATGTGTCTGAAACTTTAAAAAAAAAGCACCAGAGTGGCATTTGCTTTGCATGAAGTGTTTGTGGCACAGGATTCCTGAGTCTTTATTCTGGGTGGGATGTTCAATGCTCTGCCCCTGATCTCCCTCCTTAGAAATGGAAAGTGGCTGCCAGCACAGTTCAGGAATTATTATTTATTTCTATCAGGAGAAAGCAGACTCCAAAGACTTCACTCTTTGGAAACCCCTGGTAAATGGGATTGTTGGTATGCTTTAGAAATTCTGAACAATATTGTTCAGTTCATTATCTTCCCTGTTTAAGTTTTGACAGAGAGAATGCTCAGGGTTTTTTTTATTTTAAAGTTCCTTTTTTATCTTCAGCAACCTGAAATGCCTTTCCTTTTCTTGATGATATCATCCTAGGAAAGGAGAGCAAAAAAGCCCTGCAACTCAGCAGGAGTTTGTTGTTATATCACTTTCAGCAGCACTGTGCAAGTCTAGTCCTACTGTCCTAGTCTCCCAGCCCTTTCCTGCTTAGATTCCTAAAACTGTTTTTCTGCTCTTTCAGTAGTTGGCAGGATCTCAATATTCCCCACCTTTGCTGTGTGATTTTTTTGTACAAAGGTTTCAAATGCTTTATTGATTCTACTTAGAAGCTCCTTTCAGAGATATGTGTAGCATGAGGTTATGATGACTGTGTTAATCTTTTTTTAACAGTTGATACTAATCCACTTTTTAATTCACTGTTAAACCAAACTCAGGGTGACACAAATTGGTGGAAGTGAAGAGACCAGCAGGTAAAAAATACCATATATAAAGATTTAGATGGTTTAAGTAGAGTTAAGGTATCAATTGATTGACAGAGGCAGGATTTCCCAGGGTGCTTGCCTTTACTCTTCCCTTGGCTTCTGTGCCACAGTTTTATTTGGCCAAATTTTTGATTTACCTGCAGGTTTGCCATCTCTTTCAAGCCTCAGCAGCAGTCTCTGCAGTGTCCTTTCGAGAAATTAATTGTAGGCAGCCCTTGCCTGGTAGCGTGAAACAGGGTTAGATTTTCTTTTACTGCCAGGAAGGTTTTGTAGGTTTGCACTAAAATACAGAAGTTGAATAACGGCATGGAGGTTTGTCTCCTTCTGCCTGATTTGCCCTCAGTCCTTTGTCTCTTGGAAAGTCTCTCTGCTTCCAGCACAGGTGCCTCACCTTGGCACAGCCTGCTGGCAATACCTTGGATCAATCAAGAAGCACTTGAGCAAGTGTTTTTCAAGGAGGGCAAGTGTGGAAAACTGATAGGATGAGAGGAAATTTTTTTTTCTGGGAGAAAGCTCAAGTGGTGTGGCAAGTCTATAGAATATATTTTTTCCATTATCTTTTGTTCTGCCCAAAAGAGCTGATATGAATTTTATTAAATCTTCAAGGAGATAACCTCTGTGGGAATCTCCACTCTGAGCTACCCGGAATATGAAAAGAACCAGGCATATTTTCTTCTTGTGGTATCTGCTGAGTGCTTTAAACCAGAAAACTAGAAGGAACGTAATGTTGTCTCAGTGTTGGCAAAAACCTCAGCCATATATCGTTTGGGAGAAAAGCTGAAGTGATCTAGGATAAATGTTTTTTGCCTGCTGAATGTTTGGTCAACTCATGGTTGAAAGGAGCTGCAGGAGTCGTTTGTTTTTACAATTGTGCCAGGAGCACCCAGAGCAAAGGTGCTTTCCAAGTGCGTCTACAAACCACAGTCAGGACCAGAGCCCAGGAGAAATTGCATAACAAACTTCACGTAGGCATATAAATGCACAACAATCCTTTTCTCACAGGTTTCTTAGCCAGCAACTCCAAGTTATGGGCATCTGCAAGTTTAGTAGCACGCTGGGCTTTCCTTCAAGGACACGTGGGATTCACGCTATGCAGCTGTGTTCTGTATTTGCTTTGAAATCTGTTAAAAAACTTTTGGAAAAAAAACCAACCAAAAACCGAAGGCGTTTTCTTGGTATATTGGTATAAAACCAAACAAAACCCTTCAAAACAAATTAAAAATAAATCTTAAAAAAACCCCAACAACAATAAAAGCAAACAAACAAAAAGTTAACACCCGCCAAAAAAAAAAAAAGGAAAAAACAGAACCCCCCCAAAAAAATAAAAAGAAAACTCACCAAAAAAACAAGGAAAACCCCCAAACAAACAAACAAACAAACCAAAAAAGCCCAACCCCCACCAAAGAAAACCCGCAAACCCCAAAGCTCACAGCCGCCCTCCAGGGCCGGCGGGCTGTGGCCGAGGGGCAGGAGCCGGGACGCGGAGCGGCATCCGCACCTCCCGCTTTCTCCGTCCCCTTTCCCCCGCTTCCCACCAGGCAGCGACGCTGCCGCCGTCCCGGGCAGGGCACGGCCATGCCGAGCAGAAGCCGGGCCGGGTCGGGCCGTACCAC
>JAOXXN010000471.1:38694508-38718796 GCA_026770055.1 Myrmophylax atrothorax
CTGCTCTTGCATTTCTGTGCACACTTTCAGAACATTGCAATTATTGGAACATCATGGCACAGCCTTTCTTCTGGTTCGTTGGGAGTAAAGTGGAAAATTTTGGTAGTAGAATGAAATTAGTTGGTGACGGGGTGGGACTAATTGGTGGCGGAGTGAACACAGTTTCGAATGGAGTGGAAAAGTTTTCCAAAGAAGGAAAGGAATTACTTGCTAGTGAAGTGAAAACAAAAAGTAAACACTGCTAAACCAGTTCACCTTCAAGATGTATATTGATTTTCATCAAGTAAGTTTAGCTTCTTGTAAAAAAAAAACCCTGGGCAACACACACTTCAGAACTTGATAGAAGTCTGTGTGACAACACAGGAAACTGCTTCAGTTTTTGTAAATAATTGCTGCTTCTTAATTCAGCCTAGGTTACATCTTGTTTTCTTTAAGTTTATGAAAATAAGTTCTTGCTTTTTGTCTTTCAGTTTTGAAGTAATGCAAGTTCAGCAACAGCAAAAGGTCCCCATAAATTATTTAAAAGAAGCTGTATCAGAGCAAGAGTATTTCTTGATCATTGTCCCATGGACCAGTTTGATTAATTTTAACAAAATAATCAGTTAATCAAACCAAGTTTTAAAGCAAAACACAAATACATGTACTAGAAAGCTTACTGTTTTGAAAACAAAATGGGTGATTTCATATTTGCCATCTATATGGTAAGGCCATTTTTATATCTGCAGCACAATGATAATACCTCTGTATTTAAACTAGTTTTCACTTACCAAGCTTTAACTCATCCACACATCCAGAAATGGTAATGTGGTACCAACAAGTCTTGAAGCTGGTACAGAATGGTGGTAAGTGAAATGCCCCTGTCTTCCCTGAATTTATCTAAGGATTTTATTTTGGATATTCTTTCAGAATAAGCCTTTGTAAATAAGGTGGCATTTCCTAACTTTGAGGACACTTTCTTCTTTTAAAAGCCTCTCACTTCAACTTGAAGGAAACTGCTACAGTTTGTCTGAATTCATACTTGACATAAGCAGTTTGGCACTTCTGGGGCTTGTGCCATTTCTGACTGCAGCAGATCTGATTGTTGAAAGTCCTGATCTGGGTTTTTATTCTTTAGGCTCAGCTGCTCTGTTGGGACAAAACACCAGTGATTGTCCCACCAGCAAGTTAAGGGCTTAGAGATCTTTCTCCCTCTTATGTGCATACATGCTGCCTTTATTAAGAGGTCTCCAGTAGCTCTGCAAGTCTTCAATACTGACACCTCAGACTGAAAAAAATACCACAGGTTTTTGCCTCTGATCCTCTGAAACTGATGAGCAGGGCTGTCACTCAAATCCACATGAATGGTTTTCTGTCCAGTGCCAGTTAGGCAAGATGATTTGCAGTCAGTGGTAAAAACAGATACCAATGTTCAACTGTTCAAGTCCCACAGACTTATATATCCTAGAAGGAAGACAATGTTTGGTTTTTTACTGTTATGCCATTGGAAGAGTTGGAAAGAGTTTGAAATTCTCTTTTGCAAATTTTCTGATTACTCTGCAGTCTCTGGAATAGCTTGAGGATTATGGATTTCCACTACAGCTGGCCAGTAAACAATTGTATTTAGTGAAAATTCTGGGAAATATTTCTGGGAAGCTGTCATTTGCCTTGGAATTCAAGCCTCTTAAGATCAAGCTAATATTACATCTGAATCCTTTCTAATTTTGGTTGGGGTAATGTAAGAATTCTAAAAGCTTATATTGACAAGTTCTGCACTTTTTTTCCACCTGTGTCTGCATTCTTTTGGTTTGCCTGGTATAGGGCAAGTTGAGTTTTAAGTCAGCCAGCATAGTTTTACTTGAGGGATGAGACTGAACTGCATCTGTTCTGCTGCACCTGTATCCTAGCAGAGTGTTACTGACTATAGCATGACCACATTTGTGCTTCTCACAGATGTACTTCAAGCATTGCATGCTGCTTTCTTTTTATTTTTTTTTCTCAAATATACATCAAGGGAGTTATAAGTAGCATATACACAGATTAAGCTAATTTCTGTTCCCAAGGCCTGTTTTCCAGTGTAGAGATGAGTGCCTAGTGGGCACATAGAAAAGTAAAATGCTCCCTGAAGCTTTGCTTCTGGATACTTACAGAGTGCCTCCACTGCAGATGGAAGCACCAGTGAATGAATTTCACTACAGCGATTAGCTGTGAACATTCAGACTAGAAAAAAGTTAGTTTATAGTTGGAAGAATTGGGGGGAAGAAGCAACTTGGGTACTTTTTGGCTTGAATGTAGTGTATTTTCAGAAGCCTAAAAGGAAACTTTCATCTCCTGCTGAGAAATAGAAGAAAATAAAATGAATGCTAGAACTTTTGAGAATAACATTCAGTAGAGATATTAGGATAAAATCCTGTCCCGATTAACTCTGTTGAGCGGTGTTCTACCCAGCATACTGACTTCCACCTTCCTTTGACTAAAGCCTGAAAAAAGATTAAAACTCCATGGCAACTACTATGTTAACTCCTGACAGCCATAGTATAAATTACATCTTGGAAAAACCTAATACTGAAAAGTTTTATTTAGGTCACCAGTCAGGCTAGGAAATGAAAGGCTTATAGATGCCACCCCAAACTTCTTTTTGTCCCTGCATGGTATCAGCGAGGCAGAGATTTTTGTGGGAGGCAGATCGGATGCTATATAACTGCAGTATAAATTTAAAAATCTGACAAGTTTTAGGTGTGTAAACTTGCTTCATACTCCTGAGGACAAAACTGCAACTTAATTGCAACTGTAGTCTTGCAGTCAGGAATACAGCAAGGTTCAGCTGAGAGACAGCAGCCCAGACAGGTATAATGTGAGGTTATCACAGTGGTTGCATTTGCTAGCAATAGAGGAACAGTATTGATTTGGGGGTGTTTTTTATTTGTTTTGTTGTTGGATTTGTGTGTTTGTTTTTTTTAATTGAGAGGGGAGGGAGATGGATGGAGGTTGTGCAGTTCATTTGACCACGGGTGTCCCAGGATCCACAGTTGTGCCACAGAACCTATGAATCTGGTTTGGGCTTGTATAGATACTGCTTTTTTGCTGTTTGAGGTTAACAATACATAGGACATAATTTGGAAATTAATATAAATGGATGTTAAAAGTCTAGAGTAAAGAGGGACCTGTGGTAAACAAAACCAACCCTCCCCAGTCTTCTGCTATTTGCATGAAAATTATCTGATACTGTTATTTACTTAGTTCTGTTTTCTTGTTCTTTGACTATTTTTGACCCCATCCTCTCTGGACTATGTGCCTTTCCGAAGAATGCCTTTAATTGTCTGAGGAATGCTTCATTGGAGCCATGAAAATGGCCTGGATAGGCTGCTGGCTGAGCAGGGAGGGACTGGTAATCAGGAGCATTGATCCTGCTCTCCAGCACAGGGACGAAGCCAGGTCGGGCATGCCCCTAGTCTGTCAGCTGCTGCTGGGCAGGCACAGAATTATTCCAAGGCTCCGTTAGACCTCATGAGATAGTAAAGTCCTCAGTATTCTATTTAAAAGGAGCGAGTGTAGCAGTCATTTCTCAAATAAAACCAAGATATCAAAACTGCAACTAGAGCTGCAGCCCATTACACTGCTATGTTATTGCCGACTTAGAAATTTTGCCTTGTAAAAGTTCAGTGCTAACATGGCATCTATTACTGGAGAAAGATGAGAAATGGAAGCAGTACCAGTATAATAATCAGTTTTATAGACCTGTAAGTAGGACTGCTTTTGCCCTTGCCTCCAGCAGCTGGAGTTTGATGATCACAGTATAATGTACTCCTTCGTAACCTGCAATAATTGTATGCTGGTGTTTAAATGGATCCCAGGTTTTTATCCTGTGAGCAGATAACAAAAACATACTCAAATACAGATAGATAGTAAAGTTTATAGGAAGAAGAAACTAAATATTTTTTTTCCGAAAGGTATAATATTGAGATAACAAACAATGGCCAGTTGAACACAGTGAGTTGTATAAATTAACCAGTAGAGCTGGGACATGGGATACAAGATAATCTCACCATCATGTGGCTTTGGGGAGAGCTTTAACAAAATTTAAAACATAGTAAATGATTTGTATTTCTGAGTACCAGTTGGATCATCAGAATTTCTGCATTGGTAAAGGAACTGTTCATATTAACTTCATAAAACTTGGAAAGGTTGAATAATAGTTGAAGTCATACAAAACCAAATCTCTGAGCATTTTCTATATAACAATACATACTTTGGCTATGATTTTCAGTGCAGTAATCTGCAACCTAATGACAGTATACACCAGTGGAGCAAATTCACCTACATTGTGATTACATTTTATTTAGCAATAGAAGGTAAGAATAATTTTGAGATTGTCCCCTCTTACACTATTAAAATACTTGTACTAAACTGCAAAGGTAGTTCTGGGTGATTTTATGTAAAGAACATGCAATAAAATGTGGTTATCATACCAGAGCTGTTCTAAACTGACCTTCAGAAGACATACTTCCCCATTCCCAAAGCACTTGCAGAGGAGGTAAGTTGACGAAGTGTATGTCTGTTCTTGCATCTGTGCAACGTTTGGCCTTGCTTCTTGTGGGGAGGGTACTTAGTGCACTGCAAAGCTGATGAAGCTTTACAGCCACAGGGCTTGTCTTCCTGTAAACGTGCTTTACACTTTTGAAACCCGCTTAGGGATAAAAGATGAGGCTTTCTTGAAAAGTGACATTTTAAGTATTTAAATTTTTCTTTAGAGAAATCCCTAATGTTTTGTCACATGCTTGTGGCTGTTGCCATGGAGGCAAAATGGGTTTAGGGGAAGAAGGTGAGACACAAGTCTCATATTTAATAAATTTTTTTTTTTGCTCACGCCTCTCTGTTTTGTATTTAATGACTTGTCATCTGTACTGGTATGAGGTACAACAGAAGAACAAGTATCCACAGATTTCAAAGGCATGACTTTGTGGAGTGCACCAGAGTCACTGAACTGCAGCTTCAGTAACTGCCAACTGTAAAAGATGTTAAAACTTATAAGCATTAAATAAACTGAAAAGAAATTTAAAACTTCTCTTAAATCAAATCGTGCAGATTCCTCAGAGGAGGAATGTCCTGACGGTAACCAAAAACACTCCTGTGTCTTTTCTGTTGCTGGATGAAGGATTTATAAAAAAAAAAACCCTCCAGCTATTTTGGAATTTAGCTTTTAGGCTGAAGTTTATTCAAAAAACACAGTAGGAAAAAGTTGTTAGTAAGTTACAGTCAAGTTACATGCTTGCCAGACCAACAGATCATTTGATAAGGCTCCTTCTTGAGCTTTATGGCCACAGTAAATCTGCATATAAAGATACATAAAATGTGCCTGGACTATAGTCCTAGTTTTTCTTTTACTAAATTAGGCACAGATACTAAATGGAATTACCTAATGAATATAAAAATGGCATACTTCCATTCAATACTTTATAGCTGAAACTAAGTTACTTAGGCTGACTGTGCTTTCAAACACCTTTTACTTTCCCACTGATACTCTTTTCTAACAGCTTGTGCCTTTCCACTCTGCCCATTTGTCCAAAGGGTTTGCCCAGATGTGCTCTTCATCAGGTGCTTCATCTCCAAAAGCCTGAATAACTTAAGACTGAGGTGCAATTTTAAATCATGGCCTTGGCAAAATAGGAATCTGCAGGTTCTGTCTCTGTTCAAAGATTGGCTCTATTAAACAATTTTAAAAACCATGAACACATAATGATGTTGAAACTGTTTGTTTTTGCCTTGAATAGCAAATAGGAGGAGAGACACGGGTACAAGCTCCTGAACTAAAGTCAGGCTTGTGAATACTGAGTAATGAGAGGGCAGTAAGCTCACTCCTCTAAGATACTGCTGTGTTTTTGGCAAAATGGCCAAGTTCCTACCAGAGGCTTGGTTGCATCAACTAAAAGCTTTTAAGTAGGGTATCCTAGTTGAAGTCATCTAACTCGAGGCTCTAAAATATGGCTTATAGATACCATTAGGTACCTGAATCAATCCATGGGAAGTAACTGAAGCAATACTTGTGGCATTGCTATTCTTCTATGCTTTTGAACCATGGAGGCAGATATTTAATGGAGTGTTACGAGTTTCAGTTGAAGGTGGTGCTTATATAAGCGACTCCATTAGAGCAGGCTGCATAATAGCTTTGTCATAGTTTTATTTCAGTGTATC
This sequence comes from Myrmophylax atrothorax, assembly GCA_026770055.1. Taxonomy (NCBI): domain Eukaryota; kingdom Metazoa; phylum Chordata; class Aves; order Passeriformes; family Thamnophilidae; genus Myrmophylax; species Myrmophylax atrothorax. Next base: position 38,700,677 of record JAOXXN010000471.1, read on the forward strand.
ATTTTGAGCAGCTCTCTGTTTAAATCTTAAACAAAACTTGTTAGAGATCACCATGTGAGCTGTTAGGCTTGGAAAGATCATGAAACGGCTGACTGGACTTCCAATAGCCCTAAATAAATGGCACGCACAACTTCACTCAATTGTCTCTCATTACTTCTGTTCATGCCTTAAAAATGCTAAGTTTCTTCTAAGTCTTATTTTTCACTAGGTCCCTGTACTTTGTTTGATGCTCGTACCTTCTTCAGCCCAGGGTCTCCCTGTGGTGTTTGTGTCCCTGTGATTAGATTTTTACTCCAGAGTGGAATGATCATCATCTACTTCACCTTGGAAAAGGTGGGGTTATTCACAAATAGTCATACTTAAAAACTGAGTCCCATGTAAAGAGAGCACTATTTGCTAAAGGTGATACCCAACAAAACCTAATTTCTAACAAATCATGCAACTCCATTAATGAGTGCCCAACGTTCCTGCACATTTCCAGGTTAGAAGATCAGAACATAGAAGCAGAAACTTACATATTTGTGTCATTCCTTAAAGTAGCAAAAACCTGGCAAGATGACCAGCCATAGTTTTACCACGGTAAAAAGATTCAAATGAGTGAAAGAAAATTATGTGACAGTAATTTTTTTAAAAAAGATAAAAGTAATTTTTACAAACATAAATCCTTGACTTAGCAGCAGAAGCACAAAATCTATTAACTTTGCATTTCATGAAGTTACCTTATCAGCATTAGCCAGCTTCCTCATTTTGCCTTTCTGAGCAAGAGATTCAGTGGAAGAACTTGATCATTGTAGAGTCTACCATTCATGTCGTAACAAAAGAGGAACATACCTGGGAGTTCACTCATTTTCCATCATGACTCCAAACCCAATTCTTCTGCCATCATATGTAATTGCCAAGCAGTACAAATCTGGGTCTTTTTCAGTAATTTTTAAACCTAAAATTTAGAAAAATAGTAATTTTAAGTGTATGTCAGCTATAAATATCTAATATTAATTTGATATTAGTCTTAATGATTCTTTAATAAAGTACAATAGTCAATGACAAAACCTCCTAGGATTTGAAGAGAGTAAGATCAACATGTCACTAATTTTGTGCTTCAGGAGGTAAATGGAAGTAGTGAGGAAAATTGTCAGTGTGCTTACACCTTCCACTCACCCAGGACTGCCCAGTCAGTGAACAAAACTTGGGGGTGACAGACGGAAAAAAGGATTGGGAACCACTGATTGAGACGAATGTCTGGAGAAATAGTAATGCTATTGAAACATTGTTTAAGTAAGGACAGTCAGAACCCCTCCTTCCCACTTCTCAGGCAGCTAGGGTCACTAATTCTTGCACTTGAAGGAATATAATAATTGCATGTCAGTCTGATCTTCATCTCTTTGATCTCACTGCTTCAAGACAAGGACACTCTGGGTTTAAGGAAGGTTACAGTGACCTCCTTTAGTTATTCCATGCCATTTAGTGCAAATCCATGGCCTGGAAAACTGATGTTTCACTTCAGCTCTGCAGTGTTACAGAAGTAACACTTCTTTAACAGAAGCTGAAGTTGTCACCTGTCTCTCCTTTGCTCATTCTCCTTTTGGGTGGAGTCTGCTGGAACAGGTCCCTGGTGGCCTTTGGCCTGCCAAAATAGGTTGCTCAGGAGTTTTCTTTGTATTGCAGCTCACCCAACCCTTTACAAACCAGCCTCCAAATTCCCAATGACAAAAAGGTCCCTGGCAAAACATCAGGATTCTTTGATATCACATGAACCATGTTCTGGGAACAGCACCAAAAGATCTTATCCAAACATTTCTCACAGACCTCAGGAACGCTAGGGAAAACCAACTCAGTCCAACAGGCATAGGGAAGAATGAGTTGCATCTTTCTGCTCCACTGAGGTCTTTATTATTGTTAGAGAGTTTTATCCCCTAGAAAGCAACTTTTTTTGTCTCCTTCCATTTCTGGAAAACAGGGCCTTAATTCACAGTTCAGGTTCCACAGCAGCTTTGAAACTAAGCAGTAAAGCTGACCTTAACCAGACTTAAAGTTTCCACTCAGACACAAAATATACTGTAAAGAATTGGTTTTTTTCAGATTTTAATTTTATTTAGAGACTTCCACGAATATCTGATGGATTATAAGAGAATGCCCTTTATGCTAATAATTGTTGTGACCAAAGGAAATAGAAGAAATTAAGATGGTTGACTGAACAATCATTCCAATTAAAAGTATTTAGCAGTTAGTTTTATGAAGCATAAGTGTATGATTTTTTCTTTAGCTAAAACTTTGTGGGTGACGCAGTCAGTGCCAGAGACAAACTCTTACCTAATCTCAGAGAAGCCAAGCAGCAGCCCTCCCTCGAGAATCCTGTACTCTTTGCTTTGGCAAGGAACGATGTAATGACCTGACTGTTTCTTCACATGCTTTTTTCAAAAGGTCATAAGATAACAGAGTCTAGTAAAAATATACTTTAAAAATGTTTTGCCGGCTTTGTGTAATTAATTATCTAAGTAAATGTTTTGTTTAATTAGGTATTACAGAAATGTAAAAAAAATCCATGAGCATGCACAACCCCCCAGACTGAGTGTTAGAGAATCCAGAAGGGAGACAAATCCCTTGTTTGTAAATATGAAGAGCTCTGTATCCCTTATCAGCTCAATATTAATGCTTTCTACCTTTTCCATTCTATCAGCATGGCATTCTGATTTTACTGTTGTTAACCACTCCAGCACTGAGATTCCTGCATACATCTCCAAGGAAAAAACCCCCAAACACTCACAATTTATGACTAATAATTATTCCACCTACAGAGCTGTCTCTGTTGTGTTTTAAACTTTGAAGTGGCTTATGAATCTTCTGAATAATTTTGTGACAGTGGTCACCAATTTCTCAGCACAGATAGATATGTATCCAATTGCAACACAGGGCCGAAATCCTGGCCTCACTAAAACCAACGGGAATCAAGAGTTCCAAGCTCTCATAATTAATTAATTAAGAAAAACACCCCAAACATATTTTGCTATGATTTGGCTGAGACAGGGTCTAGAAAAGTCTGCACATCAAGGCATTGCAAGGATGAGTCCTTTGGCTAACTATGATTCCAGCAGCGCTCAGCATTGTCTTCATTTATGTTAGTTCTGAATCCAGCCCCTTGCAATGTGTAAACAGTCAAGGCAATCCAGGTTCAAATTACAGAAAGCAGTACATTTTGTGTGTTCTTTTTGGCTTTAATCACCTTTTGAAGTTTTCAGTCACATTTTCAAAGGCAACACTGTGCTTTTCATGTTGTCTTGTTGGCTACCTGCCCTAAACTGAAAGAAATGAAATGTTTAAACATCAAATACCTGTGTATTTTGAACATGCCTAGAATAATTCTCTATATCCTGTATATCCACAATGTCTCAAATTCCAGTTGTATTTTTTGTCTTGTTTGTAGTAACAGTCAATAACTGGTTATTGATCTTTGCAGCCAAGTTCCATTTCAAGGTAGTTCTCTCCCCTACAAAAGGCTAAATGAAGTTCAGGCGACACACCTACATATTTCAGGTTAAATTGAAAAAAAAAAGGCATTTGTAACCCAGGACTAGAATAGTCTGCAGTTAACACTTGTGTCTGTGGTTCTTTCATTGAGACCATCTTGTGGGGTTGCTTGAACAGTCTACCTGAATTTTGCTGTCCACCTCTTTGGTAAGTACCCAAAGGCCAGGTGCACAGATGTTTGCACTGGTGATCATTTCACTTTGTCGGTGAAATACAGGATGCTTTGTATGAAGCCTGATGTAATCTGTCTTACAGAGAAAGTAGAAAATAACAAAGCTGTCTCCCTTCAACTGTCTTACCACAACATCTGTGTTCAGAAAGAATGTTTCCAGGTATCTTTTCCCGAGCCAAGCTGCATAGGACATTTCTTAGAATAAGTAATTTTTTGACTTTAATGCCATCAAATAAATATTTGAACCACATATTATTTACAAGAAAATCTAAAATGTATATTCAATTATAGATCTTTGTTATTAGTATTTGGTTTACTGATAAACTATTGAGATAGCAGCAGAAGCTTGAATTCAGCACTAAAAATCATACCTTGGTTGCCACAATGTGAAGATTTTTTTGATTAGGGTACATTTCAGTGATAAGGAGCAATCATAGAATTTGTAACTTGATTTAAATTCTCTCAAATAATTCCACATAATTCACATGAAATTTGGTTCACATTTCTCATAAGTATTAATACACTTATTCACCACTTAAGCCCGTTTCCTTTGTGACATGATTTATTTCACAGCACTCAGGTAATTTGGTATTCAATTTTTTAACCACATGGCACACTGTTTATCATTGCAACCTTGTTACAGATCTGCATGCAAAACAGTAGGAAATTAAATAATGTAACATGATAAAGTAGAAGAGATTATTGAAATAGAATATGGAATGACAATATCAATAGTTTGAGATTTCAATTTGCATGATCCTTTCAGAAATTATTCAAATCCAAAGAAACAATTCTCCTTTATTTAAGAAATGGAAACAGAAATTAAACCACTGACCTCCAAGATGAACTGCAAGTAACTGGGCCACACGTCAGTGGTCTTCACATTCCAGAGTATTATCTCAGTAGTATTAGTGTCTGGAATACATTTTAATACCATGAGATGTTAGCCCAGATGATTAATGAAGCAGGTGCAAATAAAGTCCTTGCAGCAGCTCTGAAGAGTGCGAGAGTAGACAAAGGTGCTGAAAAGTTCCACTTGCATAACAGCTGTTGCCATGAAAATAACAGCAGAACTGTTCATAGCGAGAGGGAGGTTTCTATTACACCACTATAGGCACTTTATAACGTCAATTGTTTTAAAATCTGTAAGACTAGTTGAAAAGAAAATATGCTCTCTCAGGAATATTTCAGATGCAAACATCAGTGTAAAGTGAAGGCAGCTTTGCTGGTCCTTCCAGAAGTAATGGAGTAATACCGAATTTGACCTTGGGGCAGCTGCTGGGCAGGATGGGATGCAGGTACCGGCATACGGAGAGTTCAGTGGAGGTGTGAGAGCCGAAATCTCCTGCCTTCAGATGAAACACAGATGGAGGAAGAAGTTAGGGGTAAGCCCAAACTTTTAGGAAGAATTAGGTACCTAAAGTTGTTGAAAGGCTGCCAGTGTGATTTTCAAATACTCCAGAAAAACTTAGAAAAGATGCTTTTGGAGACCTCATGGGCCACCAAATTATTTTTTAAAATTAGTCACAACTTCCTTTTCTGAGAAGCAAGAATATAGTTTCTAAACATTCACTACTTAAAGATCACAAGGAATTAGTAATTGGTTACAGCTTCTCCCTGAACAGTGGCCACAGACTTGGCGTATCAGTTGAACAACCACATCTCCTTTGCTAGTACTCAACACCTTGGCTTCCTTCCTATTTCTGTAGAAAGATGAATCAATCAAAACAGAAAACATACCTGTACCCTTAATCTATTACAGCACTAAATAAAACCTGAAGACTTAAGTGCATGTACAAGTAAGACTGAATTGTTTCCAGATGTGTATGCTCAGCTGAGTGCAAAAGGTATATGACGATGTCAGGTTTATTCTATCAGAATTAACTAGATGAGCCAGATACAAAATAAACCCCAGATGCTCTGATGCAGCCTGATTTGGACTTTTTATACTAACTATGACATGACTGGGAGGGGAAGGACTGCTCTGGAAGGGACAGTTCAGGAATAAAAACTATCAGATTACTAAATACACTAGTTAACTGCATATTTTAATGCTATGAAAGATTGTCATATACAGCAGGGATTTTTAATATGGTTTGATTTTGCTTTATTTGAAATATTTTGCCCCTATCCCTGCCTGCACTGAATCTAGATGCAGCATTCATTACGGTTTGTTGTCCTCCCAATGCCATCACCATCTGCAAATCTAGTTTTTTACCCTTTAGACATACCAGTGATAAAAAAGTGATAAAACCCAAGACTGAATAAGGACATGAATGTACACTTTGGATGATTCCTTTTAGAGTCCCTTTTATGTATGGCTATGGCTTCCCTCCTTTTTCATCTATTTTCTTTCTAACACTTTAACTTGTTGCACCTGGATTTACCTTTGCAAACTATTTCTGTCTTTGATATAGGTGCCATTGAAAATCAAATAAAAGTGAGTGGCAGATGTTTCTCCTAAATCTCATAATTCAAATCCTGCATAATACATAAGTAATTATGACCATTCTTTACTACCATTATATTTTATAGAAGTGAACTAGTCACCATTAGGAAACCCACGGGTTTTTTGCATGACTACAATATTTGCACAGCAAAGATTAATAATAAACTTGCAGCTGGTACTGGAAAGAGGACACCAGCTGAGAGAACACTCCTGCACTGCACTAGCACAAACCCTGCTCTAAAAAAATTCGGTTTGACAATCTCAACAAACAAAGCTGCATGCTGGACGGGTGTAGCAAACTAGGAAAGAATGTCCTTGAACCTACGTTTGAAGCAGTACTTGAGGTTGTTGAAGAAATACGAGAAGTCAAAGCTACAAAATGTATCCTGGAGATCCCTTACAACATTTGGATTCAGATTACATAATCAAAATACATCAATGATACAGCAATGGAGTAAATATAAAGAAATTATTAACAGACGACTTTCACAAAAAGATAACAATGAAAGACTGATATTCAGGAATTTTTGAATCCTAAATTCTCAGTGGTGAAAAATACTTTCTACTACTCTATAAACACATAGAACATAATCTTTCACTGCATCTCTTGATATAAGTATGGAGCAATCTCTGTGAATAGTAGTACCTGCTGAAGAAAGGAGTATTTTATGCAGCAACTGGCATGAGTCCATCAGATCAAAACACTGAAATACTCAAAAAAAATATAAGAGTATGGGTTCAGACACAGAGCTGAGTATATTTCCTGAGTCCGCAGCTGGTATCTATTCCTTTCCCTTTCCTGACCTGAGAATAAAGTATGAGGCAATAAAATTCTAAGGGGAAGGAAAGTCAAATATGAAAAACAGAGAATATGAAAGTACAACCACCGCACAAAGCAAGAGAGAAAAATAAATCCAAACAAGAGAGAGAACTGAAACAGAGATTGAAATGACAGCAGGAATGAAGTGCAGAGAGAGAAGAAAAAAGCTGTCAGAAATAATTAAGAGGAGCATGAAAGTAATTTAAAAAAAAACTAAAAAAGCAAAGTGAAGTGTCATTTTATAGCTAGTTACCTACATCTGAAAGGAATTATAATGTATCCCCTCTTCCAAAAAAGTTGTAATATTTTCTCCCATTCTATTTTCTTTAATTAAGAAAATCCTTAAGTGCACATTCAAAGTGTCATACAGCACAGTAAGTTATCTTTGTGCTGAAAGACACAATTGTAAACTGCATAATTTACAGTTTGTTTTGGTTTTGATATTAATGAGTGTCCTGCTAATGTTGTTGACGTTTTTAAATTTCTCTTTTTATTTTCTATATTTGACAGACTCATTCCCATTGAAATGTTGGAAAATGACTTAAAAGTCCTGACAAGTTATCGTATTATTAACTAAATTGACTGCAAAATAAATACAGAAATAAGTCCTCTCTGAAATGCTGAAAAAATGGATAATGAGCCCTTTCTAAGTCAGATAGGATCCAGACATTATAAAAAAGAAAGGTATTAAAACCTCATTCTCCAGTATATGAGGCAACTTCTAACTGAGGAAGCCATAAAGCGAAGTCTATTAGACAGCAATTTGATGTAACTGTCTTGTATCTTCCCTTCAAGGACATGCCAAAATACTGTCAAGGAACTGAAACCTGAGCTGAAACCAAGGTTATTTGATGTGAGTTACCATTTTTGCAAGACAAGATTTTGAAATTGAAAAAAAAATCCCATAGGAAGTCTCATAGACTGTTGGTGGAGTAGAAAGAAAATTTAAATACTACCTAGGGAAGTTTCTCTGTCTTCTATCAGTCATAATTCTTACGACCATTAGACTTACCATTCTGCAGAAATCAAAGGTTGCAATGGTACTGAAAATCACAAGCAAATAGCAAGCAGTGTAGAGGCAATAAGGACCAGCTTTGTATATAAGTGCTCAGCTATAATTAACTGTGTGAGCTTTCCTGCCTTTTGTAGTAAAAATGAAGTCAACTCCACCTATTCCTAAAGACAGCTTATGTTCATATGGTCAGAAACAGTATCAGAAGCTGTTCTTTACCACCTTTCAACTGTTAATTCTGTGTCTCAATATCCACTTTCTCTGTATGGATGACATATTCCAAGTGCAGAAGAAAATGCGTGGAAAGAAGCTCATTTGTCTGAAGGACCACCACTCCTCCCATCCTCTAAGTCACAGGAAGATTTTTCAAAAAGTCAAAATATAAATTGATCTTATGATTTAACAAAAAAGAACAAGAACAATGAAACATCTCCCAACTTGACCAATTGTTTACCACAAAAAAAAAACAACAAACCAAGGTGTTCCTCTTTCATTGCCCTTGTCAGTATTGGCATAGCCAAGGCAAGGAGATGCACGTGTTAAGCCCTCATGTTTATTGATAAACAAACTAGCTAAAATTCTCAAGGTGTTTTTTTTTTAATTGCTTTTTATGAGATTTGTCAGGCTCCTAACCTGCTCACCATAGTCTGGAGTTTTATATGCAATAATGAAAACATAGCTTGATACAATTAAAAAATGGCTTGAATTTTAACTTCTATTAATACGCAGTTAAGAAATCACTGCTGTTGAGCTGCATAAAAAATCAGCTAAGTAAAAAAGTCAGGACATTTGTCAGTATATCATTATGAATTGGGTTAAAATGGAATATATTGAAATACTGTGATTCTTTTTTAAGTTTGGAAGCACTTCAATATTTAGTTTCAAAATTTTCAGTCAAAATACTTTCGACACTTGACACATATTCTGTGCTGAACAAAATCAGAACACATGCATGAACCACACCTTCCATCCTTTTTCAGCCAAACTGTTTTTTTATAAACAAAATTTCAGTTTAACATAGAGCAGAAATACCCTCCAGCCTGTTTGTAGTTAGGAATTTTCAGAGATTTCCTTTTAGAGACACAGATAACCTATTCACACTTGCTTCTACATGGCTTAATTTTCTCAGGGAAAACTATCTTACTGTCAAAGTTATTTCTATTTTATACAATTTTGGCATCCTAATTCATGGTACAAAACCCAGCGTACATAAACCCCAAAGAATGCTGACATGTACATCACAAGATTTTGCTTTGCTTGCTTTGCCACCGAAATAACAGTTCCCAAAAGAGGTCATTACTTAGCATAGGGAGGTGCACTTATTTCCCACCTGGTCACCATCTGCCCCCAAGCTAACTGGAGGACAGATGCCCAAATCCAAAGGTCTGTGAAGTCTGAGAGTGGACTTTCACCAGGTAACCTTCTGGGACTTGAAAAGCCAATTCAAGTTGCTCCAGAAGAAGGTAGATTGGATTTTAGGAAAAAATTCTTCATCAAAAGGGTTGTCAAGCATTAGAACAGAGTACCCAGGGAAGTGGTTGAGTCTCTGTCCCTGGAGGTATTTAAAAGACATGTAGCTGTGGCACTTAGGGACATGGTTCTGTGGTGGACTTGGCAGTGTTAGGTTAATGGCTGGACTCAGAGATCTTACCAGTCTTTTCCAACTTAAGTGATTGCATCATTCTATGAAAATTAGATGGTTCCTGGCTTGAGCTCCCTCTGGTGGGTAATGCAGAGAGACCACAACTACTGCCAAAGGTAACCACCACAAAACAAAACAACATGCAAGTTGCTATGTTTTGCTTAAATTACACATAAATAGACCCGCTGAGTCATGGTTACAATTGAGATCAGAGTTAAAGCTGCAGCTTAACACATTTGTGCTGAAAAATGGAAGATGCAAGGTTCCTGCCAGAACTAACTCCCATCAAATTCAGAGAAGAAAAGAGAGTGGTGTTTTGGTCCAGGTGGAAATCGATTTTCAGCACCTAATATTGATTAAAATAAAGTGAAGAACTAGTTAAACACTCTTCTTCCTTTTTTTTTTTTTTTTTGAGAACATTCACTTGGATTTTTGTTCTTGACTGGTACTTTGCACTGTCCTGGTTGTAGTTGGAATAGAGTTAATTTGTTTCCTAGAAGCTGGTACAGTGCTGTGTTTTGGATTCAGTATGAGAATAATGTTGATAACACACCGATGTTTGGTTGCTGCTGAAAAGCACTTACTCCAGGTCAAGGACTTTTCAGTGTCCCATGCTCTGCCAGCAAGGAAGTGCACAAGAAGCTGTGAGGGAGCATGGCCAGGACAGCTGATCTGAACTGGCCAAAGGGATATTCCCTACCACAGAATGTCATGCTCAGTGTATGAACTGGGAGGGAGTTGACTGGGAGCTGCCAGTGGCTGCTCAGGGTCAGGCTGGGCAGTGGTCAGCAGGTGGTGAGCAACTGTATTGTGCATCTCTTGTCTGTCTTGGGCTTTATTCCTCTTTCTCCTTTTCATTGCAATTATTTTTAGTAGTATTATATTATATTTTATTTCAATTAATGAACTGTTCTTATCTCAACCCACAAGTTCTGGGGGGTTTTTGTGATTCTTCTCCCAACCACGGAGAATGGGTGGAGTGAGTGAGTATCTGCATGATACTTAGTTGCTGGCTGGGGTTAAACCATAGCAGTGGCCTGAAGTTTGATGTCTTTTTAAAAGACATTTTGTTGGCAGGAGTCATTAAGTATTCATTATTTCAAAAATCTCACACCCCAAAGATTTTTTATTTGTTAAAAAGAGCTAAGTTCCAGAGGAAAAAAAAATGCTTTAAAATCTGTGATATCTGACCTTCAAAACAAACACACTGGCATATTTTTTTAGCTGAAACAACTGAAAATTAAAGCACATTTTGTAATTTATATTTTTGGGCACAAATCTAAGTCCTTCCACAAGAACAATGTGCACACTGTATTGCAGTAGCTCAAATACAAGGGTTATGATAATGGCAATTTGTGGTTATTCTTATAATAAAAAATAAGCATCAGTAATCTGTCCACTACAAAACAGTACTTAGACTTCTATTATCTCAGAAAAATGTATGGAAATGTTGCAAGCATCAGCAATCTCATGTTTGCAGAGGCTTAGAATGAATCATACATTTCTGCTCTCACCAGTGGCACCAATAAACCAAACTAACTCTTGCATCCCTCTGTTAATTTTTTTTTTAATTCAGAAGTTTACTTGTTGGTCTGAATCACATAGTAACAGTTGTTTTGTAAAAAAACCCAATGTTGCCATCAGAAAACTGTAGAGCATGAAAACATTTGGGGTAAGAATCATCACATTAAGTTCATGTTCTTCAGAGGACCAAGTCCATGCTGTTCAAGCTCAGAACCAAGCTAAGCAACTGTATAATCTATTCTTTAAATTGCTTTTGGAGTTACATCATGTTTAAAGACAACTCAGAAGATGAAAACCTGGACATGAGCCATCAATGTGCACTCACAGCCCAGAAAGCCAACCATGTCCTGGGCTTGGCCAGCAGGTCAAGGGAGGTGATTTTGCTCCTCTCTGGTGAGACCCCACCTGGAGTGTTGCATCCAGCCCTGGTGTTCCCAGCACAAGGACATTGACCTGTAGGAGCAAGTCCAGAGAAGGGCCACAAAAATGCTCAGAGTGCTGGAGCACCTCTACTACAAAGACAGACTGAGAGGGTTGGGATTGTTCAGCCTGGAGAAGAGGAAGCGCTGAGGAGATCTGATTGTGGCCTATCACTATTTAGAGGGGATTTCTAATAAAGATGGGAACAAATTTTTTAGCAGGGCCTGTGGTCATAGGACAAAGGGTAATGGTTTTAAACTAAAAGAACATAGATTGAGACTAAATACAAGAAAGAAGTTTTTTACAATGAGGGTGGTGAAACACTCCAGAATGGGTTGCCCAGGGAGGTGGTAGATGCCTCATCCCTAGAAACACTCAAGGTAAGATTGGATGGGGGCTGTGTTGAAGATGTCTCTGCTCATTGCAGGGGAGTTGGACTAATGACCTTTAAAGGACCCTTCCAACCACTTCATGATGCAGCAGGCATGTACTTCGTTCTGAAAGAAAACTGTAGAACTTGTAACACACATTTTTTCTAATTAACATTTGTCTCCTTTTAAAAAGAAAACCATCTAACTTTCAGGTACAAATAAGAACCTGGTATCAGAAGCTCCTCACTAGATATGTAATTTTAATTGGAATTCTAAGGAATGGATCAAGTACCCTCTCTCAGAATTATTTTAATTAGTTCCTCTCCCGTTATGCTGCTTCATATGTTTGCACTTATATTAAGTAACATAAGGTTTTTATGGGATGAGGGGTTACATGCAAGTCATGTACAGTACAGACTCACTTGTTTGTAGACATGTAAGACTGAATTCTCCATGTGGTGTCTGTTGGCTAATGAATCTGTAAATTTCTGAATCCTCCTGCTTGTGTATCATGGACTAGGGACAGAATAGACTTGTATGAACCTGCTTACAATACTCAGTCTGTGCTAAGAAAGAAGTACTAAGTGACTTGGTTAGCTCTGATGCAAACCCACTTTGAACCCCAAAGAAAACATCTGATTTTCCTTTGTTCTTCATATAAAACCAGGAAAGGTCTATCAGTACAAAAAATCACGAAATGTTTGGCTTTGCTTTTAAATTATTATTGCATTAATTAGGATTATTCTGCAGTAGTAATTTGACTCTCTGCAGTGAAATAGAATTTCACAGCATGCATTTTATTTTGTTTGGCCAAACTCCAGGCTCTCTGATCCTCTAGTAGAGCCTAAAGAGTTGCCTGCAGAAAGAGTTACATATGTTTAAGAGGATTAAACAGTACATAGTGAAGAAAAAGGCATTTAGGGTTATTGAGAAATAAAGTCTATTTTACATATTTATTACAGCAGTAACACAAGGTTCTGAGGAATGCCAAAACCAGTGATATCTTTAACTTATTTTATTACTGGAACTAATCTGTTTACCACTTCTAGGAAATAGTACATTGCTGATCACTCTGGCTGAGTGCCCTCTTAATTCCGGGTTTCTAGTTTTACCTGTCTCAAGTCGCTCATGGTCCCTCTGTGAGAGGAAGTGGAGCACGCTCTTGAAATACCTTACGTAGTTTCTGGAAAGTGCTCAGCCCTTTGCTGCCTGTGCACAGATCACTGCTGAAAATATTCCTGTAAAATGTGTTATGAAGACTAAAAGACAAATGGTGAGAACATACTGAAAAATTAAGAAGCTGATCTAATCACAGAACATGACTGAAGAACACCATTACTTCAGGTAGGTGCAGCTCTAGCCTATCTGCTGCACACTTTGGCTGATGGACAGATACAAGTTTGAGACTTATTATCTGTGTTTTAACAGTATGTATCTCAACTGGATCTCAGTTACACCATCTCTAAGAGAGGGATAAAATGTCACATTCCTGCCTGATGACAGTGTTACCAGCATCATTAATAAAGACCTCAGATACCTTCCAATGCTGGACTTCAAGGTATAATAAGGAAATCACTGCTGTTCATTTAAATAAAGATGCTAGTCATCTGCAGGATATAATAATGTTGAAGGAAACTCTTCAGACTTAGTATTTCTTCCATGCAAGCATTTAGCAATAAAACTTCCAGTGATTAAAGAAGTGAGCCACTTTCAGATTAATGAAGAATAAATTCATTTCCTTAACAGACTGTAAGGAAATGCACATTTATTTCTTTACCAACAAACTTATGAACAGAAGGAATTCAGCACTGACCTGGTAGCCTGCAGTTTTTAAGTACTTGAAACAAAATGGACATGAGGAGAGCAGACTTCAGGTTGTTCAGGGAATTAGTAAAGTCCCCTGGTAAAATGTGTTTGCAGATGCTAGTCATTTTTCAAACATCACCTCCTAAGGGCACAGGAGCAGGCAACTCCTAAATGTCAGAAGTCAAGCAGACAAGGCAGAAGAATGGCTTGGCTGAACAGGAATCTTCTCTTGGAAATAAGGGGAAAACATAAGTGTATGCCCAGTGAGAGCAAGGTCAAGTGACATGGGAAGAATTCAAAGATGCTGGTTGCCACTGTAGGGAGAAAATTTGTGTGGTCAAAGCTTAGCTGGAGCTGAAGCTGCCAGAAATGTGGGCAAAAATAAGAAGTTTTTTCAAATACATTCAGGGCAAAAGGCAGTATAGAAATATCATTGCCTATTACAGGAGGAGGATGGTCACCTCCCAGTCAGGGACAGAGACAAGGCAGAGGTGTTTAATGCTTTCTTTGCCTCTGTTTTCAACATGGATGATGGACCAAGGGGGACTCAGTGCCCTGAGCTGGAGGACCCTGACTGGGAGAATAATCAACTCCCAGTCAACTCTGAAACTGTGGGATCTGCTGCTCCAGCTGGAATCCCGTCAAAACTATGGAGCCTGGTGGGATTCATCCCAGAATTCTCAAAGAGCTGGCTGATGTGACAGCAAAACCTCTCTCAACAATTTTTGAGTGGTTTTAAGAATCTGGAGAGGTCCCAGCTGACTGGAAGCTGGTGAACATTATCCAGATTTTCTAGAAGGGCAAGAAGGAGGTCCCTGGAAACTACAGGTCTGTCAGTCTCACTTCAGTGCCCCATAAAATCATGGAAAAGATTACGCTGGAAGGTATTGAAAAACACCTGAAAGACAATGCAGTCACTGGTCACAGCCAGCACAGCCTCATGAGATAAAAGTCCTGCTTATCCAACCTGATTTCCTTCTATGACAACATAACCCACCAAGGTCAAGGGAAGCCAGTCGACGTAATCTTTTTGGACTTCAGTAGTTTTTGATACTGTTGCTCACAGGATCCTTCTGGACAAACTGTCCAGCACACAGCTGGATAAACACATCATGTGGTGTGTGAGCAATTGGTTCACGGGTCAAGCACAGAGAGTGATAATGAATGGGGTAATATCAGACTCCTGTACGGTCACTAGCCTACCAGATGCAGTGAAACTTTGGGGTGATAACTTCTGACACCACCTGGGAGCCCCCACCTCAGATACATCAACTGGAGTTACAACCTCTTTCTTTACAGTAATTGTATAATTGAGAATAGGATTCTTCCATTAACACATTTCTTTCTGCCTCTGGTTCTAACACAAATAAGCATAGTGAGATCAGGCTATAATAAAAAAAGAATCATTGTGGTTTTGATTATTTTGCTGCATTTGATGGCAAAAGCTTCAAGTGAGTCAGAGGGTAAATATTTCTCAAATAAGACACACTCTTACAGGGGATACACTTTGTCCGTTCATACCTTAAGTGATGTGATGCAATGATGCACCTTACCAAGACTGTGCTTACATGCACATGCATGGCAAATCACATTCTAACCATTCTGCTCACAAGACACACTTCGAGATGTAAATAACGATGAGCTGAATTTGCATTTGTGGAATATATATCTAAATCCAAATTTTGTGCACTACTCTTCCTTCCAGCAGACAAAATTCTGAGCTTGCAGCACTCAGAATATTAAACAACTCAGAATCTCAGGAAAGATGAATGTAGGTCTTAGAGTTGTCTCAAATTCTTTAGTACTGGAAATTGCATTTGCTTAGTATACAAGAATCTCCCAGCTCCAAATCAGAATTTCTAGATTTGTTCCTGTGTATAACTTTCTTCTGGTAAGCATTTAGAGGTCACAAATCCACTGCATGGACATAAGCTCTGAAGCAGACTAAAGCCATTCAGATCTTGTTTTATTAAAGCAAATTAATTTGCCTCTGTCCGTATATATAACATATATAACAAGTCATCCTGTTTTAAATGTCTGCTTTGTTACAGATACAGTTCTGTTACTTTATTTACTTTCACAAAGTGGAAACTTCCTGCTCTTTTCAGGCTTTCCTACTAAGAGGGAAACTAGGAAGAAAAGCACTAAACACCTGCATGAACACTACTGGGAGCAAAAAACCCCCACAAACAAAGCCAGAAAACATGTAGTCACAGAAACAAAATCTTCTTTTAAATGCTTTTTTTCACATAAACATCACATAAGCAGCTTTAATTTTGGCACATCCTTACCTGTGAATATGATAATTTCCTTAGAGTGGATTTGTAACTTTAGCACTTTGGAAATAAATTCCTATACAACATCCTGTACTTTTATCATGTAAAGACATGGTGTGAGGTGGGGAAAGGAAAATCATAATCATGCTGTATGTCAGTTAATTAAAACCTGATAATATTCTAGTGCTGATCTTCACAGAAAAAAGTATAAAACCGATAATGCTGTACAATATTTTTGAATCACCTATAGAGACTATGTATTTTTTTTATCAATGGGCTGCTACATTTTCCCTGTACTATTATAAAATCCTACTCTTCAAGGTCAATTGAACCATAGTTTTCACTGTAAGTAGAGATCAAGTGGTTCCCTACAGTGGACACAGCAGCTCTTTACATAGTAATGCTTTCTCCACATTTGTTTTTCCTGCAGGAAATCATAAAATGCTTTAACTGACAGAGACTCTTATTTGATTTAAAGTGCGATCCTGCTCTGAAGAGTGGCTTCATACAAGACTCTGTTTATTGCCTCTCAGTGGCACTATGGCAAATAATTGTTTGAGAAGGAAAGGATTATTTCTTTCCTTCCATATTGCTTCTTGAATCACACCTTCTAAACTCTTCCTTGGCTGACGTTCCCTTTCTGATCATTAGCAGTAATAGAGATACTGCAGAAGAAACTATGCACTCAGAGACACCCACACTCCTTCTCCAATAAGGCTGTGCAGTTACAGCTTGGCTTTCTCTCTCATTGCTATAACCTTACCCTATCTCACAACATAAGCAACTTGCAGTAGGCAATCACGGAGTTTCCAAATTTCTGCCTATTCTCAGCATTAAAACTTTAAACACAAACATCTGTAGGAACCACAGGCATGAACGCTGATATAGTAGCAACGTATGGCTGTGTAAAACTTTCAGCCTGACAGAGGACACCAATGCCTGGACATAGATTCTCATATGCCTTGTGCAATTCAGCCATTTGGAGCAACTCCTCGCTTTGCTCTGAACGGAGAAACAAACAGTTAATTCTTTCTTTCACCCACATAAAATATTTTAACATGATTTTCCAATGCCTAATCAGTGTGTTTTGTCTTAACTTATTTCTGAGAGTACACCAGGCTTTCAGAGGTTGCTTCCATGGGCTCAGAAAGAGAAGTGTAACAGGAATTTCTTCTTCCAACCATGAAGCAGACCCACTCTGAGATGAAAGAAACTAGAGTGACAGGAAGAAAATCTACAATCCTCTTGCCCTTTACCATAACTCAAAGTCATGATAGAATTTATAGCTCTGCAATGATAGGCTTAGCTTTTGTTTTGTTGTATTGTCCTGCAGCAGTGAACATTTATTCCCTACGATCTTCGAGTTTTGCACACAAGGATGTTCTTTCCCATTAACTTTCTCCGCCCATTCACCCAGAATTCTCACACTTGTGGTGAATGAACATTTCCTCCCCTTTTCATTCTGCTGCTAACTACACTGTTGAAGGAAACAATTTCAAAGGGGAAATATTTCTGGTTCAGATGAGTTCAAGGATTTTCACAGTACAAAGTCAGTGGTACAACCCAAAATCATTTGTATTGCCTCATATGAAAGGATAGTCTCCCTACACTTGCACTTTTGCCAAAGGCCCTCTATGGAGAAATGTTTTTTTCCTACTCCTACTACTTGTCTTTTACTCACCAAAATCTAATTGCTCATCAGTTGGGCACACTTTACCTATCCACCCCATATACAGCATGGCAAAGCAAGACTGCAGAAACTATCAGCCTTGATTTCAGTGTATCTGTGCCAGGCTGACCACAGGGGTGAGCAGGACATGGTAGGCACACGCTGCTAACCAGTCACAGCTGTCACCATGTACTCGACATAAGGGCAGTCTGCATTATTCCTTGGGATTTGATGCATTGCAGTGCAATGGGGCATCTTTGGTCATGGTGCTAACAGCATTTTGGACACTTGCTGGTTTTACTTTTACCATTATTAGTACTGACACTTGTCTTCTCAGGTCAACCAAAGCTCTACTGTGAAAATCCTGAATTTAAACAGGCAGTGTAGCCCTACAATGAAGAGACTCTTGTCCTACTGAAATAGAGCATAAATCA
>JAOXXN010000471.1:38727111-38767445 GCA_026770055.1 Myrmophylax atrothorax
CCCAGCTGGCGCTTCCCGGCGCTTCCCAGCTCGGTCCCGCCGCGGTGAGCGCCGCTCTGGGGAGGACGGGCCCGGCACAACGGGGCACTCCTGCGGCCGGCTTGCACCGCCCTCCCGCCGCCGCGCCGCCGCCTCGCAGGCCGCGGTGCCGGGCTCAGGATGACCCCGCCGTCGCACTGGGACTTCCCGGTGGAGCTGTGCTGCCGGCCCATGGCGTTCGTCACGCTCACCGGCCTGGACGTGGTGTACAACGCCGTGCACCGCGCCGTGTGGGACGCCTTCTGCGCCAACCGCAGGGCCGACCGCGTCCCCATCTCCTTCAAAGTGCTGCCCGGCGACCACGAGTACCCCAAGTGCAGGACGAAGGTACCGGGCGCCGGCCGGGACGGGGCTCCACCTGCTGTCCCCGCAGCGCTCCGCCCCGGCAGCGGGGACGGGGGGCTCGGTGCCTCCCCGCGGGCCGGTCCGCAGGCGGGGCTGCCTCTTGCCCCGCTGCTGGGGGGGAGGCGTGTGAGTGTGAAGTCAGGCAAGTCGTGAGGGCGAGGGGGAAGCCAAGGGTGTTGTGACGAGCGCTGAGGGCGCATAAGAAAGCCAGGTGCCTTAGCTCGTTAGCCAGGAGCAGAGAAAGACAGCGTGGTTTGCTTTTTAAAGTACTTGCTGTTCTACTCAGCATTAACGTTCCTTGTAAAATTTGAGCTTTAATGAAACCTCAAGTTTAACTCTGGAGAGACTAGATACTTGGAATTAGTGTGTTCTGGAAAAAGCATGAAGCCTTTAAGTGAAATGCAGCAGAAGGAATATCTGTGCTCTACTCTCTGCTTTTCAATGGCAAGTTAAGAAGCCATGTCAATGGATTTAACCCTTGGAGGACAACATAATTCCCATGATGCTGGCAAAGGCAAAGAATGTAAACTGGCGTGTCCTTGCTCAGTTTGAGAGCCCTGTTTTAAATTGAGCTTAGTATTTCATGGCAGTGTGTGAAACATGCTTCTGAACTTGCCCCTTTTCTCCAGTCTGCTTGCAATCTGTTGTTCTTTGCTGCTGATATCTCAAACATCAGGCCCTGATGCCAAGTATTGAGGTATATGTCTTACTCAATAGGAAGCAAAGGCTTGAGGGGAAGAATCTTAAAGGAAAGATAACAAACATATTCTCAAGAGTGTAGGGACAATTTCTTTTAACCTGCTACCAATGTTTGCAAATGGATTTTGTAGCTTGCTTTAATATCCTCATTCTTTTCAGAGGACATCCTATGAGTGGTATATTCCAAAAGGAATCCTGAAGACTGGTTGGATGAACAAACACCTGAATTTGGTTCCAGCACTTGTGGTGGTATTCTATGAACTGGACTGGGATGAGCCACAGTGGAAGGAAAAACAGTTGGAGTGTGCTACTCGAGTTGAAATTGTCAGGTAGGCTTTTTTTGCTTGGTTCATAATGTACTAAAAGTTAATGTAAATGTGAATTGTAGAATATAAAATGTGATTTTTTTTTCTTAGACACAAATTAAGGGGAACTTGAGCTTTGCTTTTTACTGACAGTAAGAAAACTTTTTGTAATGGTTTATTTGTAAAAATTACCTAAGTAGAAACAGCCCCTGAAATTTTGCTTGCTAACCTCAATTTAAATTAGATGCAATTATTCTGTCCCAAAAAATGGAAGACATTATTCTAATGCAATTAGACATTCTGGGAATGAAGCATGTTGTTGTGTTTGACTTCTCCTATGTAACATTCTTTCAGTGTTTCCATCTAGACTGAAATCTCATTTTGTTCTGATTATTCAGAAATAACAAGTGAAACCTTGACACTGTGCTGTGTTGTTTCCATTTTAGGCAAAGTTTGCAGGGAAGAAATACAAAAGTCGCTGTGGTTTTGATTCAGAAAAAAACGCCATTGCCTCCAGGTACTTGAAAACTCTGCACAGCTGTGGAGTTCTCAGAAGGCTCTGATGGACTGAGCTGACTTTGTTTTTCACGTTATGTGCAGTTCTTCATCCAACATCTTCTGCATACATTAAGTACATTGTGACTGCAGGAAGGTGTAAGGATACAAAGAGTGCTCAGGGCAGCTGGCCCTAAACTTCTGATAATTCTTCCTCTTACATTCAAGTCCATTTGGTTTCAAAGATGGTTTACTAGTGTAATACACCTGACGTCTTCTTGTAAGCAAGTTGCATTTAAAACCTTGTTTAAGATCAAGAAAAGCGGTAAAAAATGTTGAGAACTTAAAGGGAGGCTATTCGGTACCTACAGAGGTCTTTCATCTTAACTGAATAAAATTTTGGAGCCGAGTAGAGCTGTGAAATGCACTACATGTTCACCTTACGTCTCTGTAGAGCTGCTGCTTCAGCTGTAGCTGCATGCTTTTGAGTGTCTGGACAACTTTTGGTTTTGCTCTACCTGCTGTATGTCTTTTCTGGATGCTGTTGTATTTCTCAAGATGTAGGGTATTTAATTTCATGAGAGATGAAATTTGTGTCATACTTGTAGTTTTTTTGCTAGAAACTGCTGGAAAGTTTCTGCAATGCATTCTGCTGGATGAAGCACACAGTATTCTGAAAGAAGTAAGAAAGAATGTAGTCTTGGTTTTATCTTTATTAGATTTTTTTCATACCTTTTAGGGTTTTAGATCTACCTAAGGTTCATAGGACTTTTGAGCTTTTAGAGCTGGTTTAACTGTTGCTGCACCACATACCACTTACTTGTGCTTTCCTTGACTTCACTAGGAGAAGATGTTATTGCATCAGAGAGGGCAGCGGCTTTATGTAACGCTTGTGACCTTTCTGGAAAATCCCTGTTTGTACTTCCACACACTGATCATCTTGTTGGCTATATTATAAGGTAAGTAACTGTAAAACACTGTTTTGCTCTGTTTGCTAATTGTGGGTCAGTTCATACCACACGAGGCCTGGTGGCAACAGATGGTGTACACTTGTCTCAAAGGAGGAAGAGGATCTTTGCACGAAGTTAGTGCACATTTCAAAAAACAACAATACAAAAAACCCCTGTCTGAACATGTCAGAAGTTCTAGTATTAGTCTTCTAATTTTGACATTTTTAATTGAGATTTCACAGTAATAAAAGATAATTTTTTTTTACCTTTCAGACTGGCTTTTGTTCTCTTATATGGCTGCAATATAATACTAAAACAAGTATATTAGGTAGACTTTATTTGTCTTGTCCATCTGTTGTGACTGAACTTGTAGCTAATCATTGCTGTGCATGGTCTGTCCCATTGTTTTCGTTGCCGTCCTCTCAGCTGCATGGCAGGCAGAGCACAAGTTGTGATCTGCCTTAGTCAGGGTCTGCAGTGATCACTTCTTGGGCAAATCAGAGAGCTGATACTTCAGCCTTAGTGTCCTGTGTGTGTCAGTGCTATTGCAAGTAATCCTCTCCTGGTTTCTGGCCTTGTTCCAGTTGATTTTACTCGTTACAGCTTGATCATACAGCATATGTTCCTTAGGTACTCCTCAGCATCATACTGCATTTAGTGGTCTTGTCTTCTTTGTCTTTTGCTTCTCCCTCTGTGTCTTGCTTTGGGCTATTTATCTTGCAAACACAAATTCCACTGTTACCTCTGCAAAGCAGGTAGCTGTAGATTTTTGGACAGAATAATAAAACCAAGTCTGTACCCTCATAATTTTTACTGCTGTTTTTTCCTTCACACTCCTCCCTCCACAGTCCAGCAAATAAGATCTTGTCCTGTTATATATTCTGGGAACCTCAGCAAGGTTTGCTTGCTTTGACTTAGGGGCATCTTTCCACTTTATGTTGCCTTGCAAAATCATAACAGCTTATCCTCATACTTTTTAGAATTAAATGCTAGAGATTGTTCTATGATAAATCAGTACATAAAGCTCTCAAACTCACTTGTTCTACTTCTTGCTATCCCTGTGTGAAGAGTTTTTGTCTGCAGACTCTTACACCTGTGTTGTAACTTACAGAAGAGTTTAGGAATGCCTTGAGCTACTTTGCCGACATTGAAATAAGCAGGATTAAAAGTAACTCATTTTGAAGAACTTCAGAATTTCTTTGTATGTGGGAGGAACTTTGTGAAACTTATGAGCAGCTTTGTTGCAGGTTGGAAAATGCTTTCTATGAGCATGCTCAGACTTACTATTACACAGAAATACGAAGAGTTAAATCTCATAAGGAGTTCTTGAACAAAACCACTCATCAGGTAATGTTACCCTATTTTTGAAGTACTGTGCAAGTTATATTCCATGTTAAAATATGAAAATAAGGATTGTTTTTTCTTTATATGTTTTTATTCTCCCCTTCCAACTTGAGATGTCCTCTCTCAGTATAGTAAGTAAATCAGGTTTTATTTTATGCAATTTAATCATTTATTTTAATTGGTTTTGTTCTTAGATTTGTCTTCCTCACATTTGCCTTAGAAAGCCCAAAAATGAGGTTCTCAGATTAAAAAAGGAAAAGCATCTTAATTATCTCTATGGTTTAACCTATTTGAGTGTACTTTCTTAATGAGTTGTGGGATGTGCTTTCATTAGACATTGTGTACTCAAAGTTGCACTTGATTTGGCTTTTTAACTTTTACTTTTCAAATCTACTCAGACACACGAAGTTCTGTTGAGATTGCCAGCTTCCTTCTCTTGGAATCTGGAATCCAAGTGATGGTCTCCAAACCACGGTTGACTCTGTTGTAGAGATTTCAGGCTGTTACAAAGCCTCTCCCTCGTTCCAGGGTAAAAGACTTTGAACAGATTAAAGTTATTGAAAGACCACTGCTGCATCATGGTGGTAGAGAGAGCTATTAGGAAGCAGATGTATGGTCAGTATTTCAAGCAAAGTGCTTTAATATGTAACGCTCTGAAGTTACCACCTGTATTTGCTCTGTAGGTAACAGGTATGTTCAGATGCTTGTGAATGACATGTACGTGTTGTGTTTTGCAGCTTTTATTTGTTAGACACCAGTTCAAAATAGCGTTCTTCAGTGAGCTGAAACAGGATACCCAGAATGCTCTCAAGTAAGACTCATGTAATCTTCCCCCCACCCTCTCTAACCCAAGTTACTGCTAAGCCATTATCCTGATTGCAAAATTATTAAAATATGTATGTAAGGGGCACGTTGTTCACTGGGAAGAACACTCTGATTGAAAGGCTGTTTTCTGCTGTTGGCAATCCTTTTCTTAAATTTTATTATCTTGTATGATTTAATTCTAATTAAACCATTTGTCCTTAGGAATTATAGAACTGCATATAATCTTGTGCATGAATTGAGGGCTCATGAAACGAACATGCTGGAAATAAAGACCATGGCAGGATTTATAAATTACAAGGTAACAACTGTACTTCTAGTCTTTGACAACGTTTACTTCAGAAAGAGTTGATGCATCTTTAGTGGATAAATGTTTAAAAGTTTGTTTTATATTGCTTTTGCAGAGATGGATTAGAAAGAGTTATCAGTGAAATACCATTTGCACTCATTCTTAATTCCACATAAAAGGAAGATCCTTAGCTGAAGTTTGGAATTATTTTGAAGGGTTGGAGTTCATTTGAAATGCAGTCATCTGAAAGACTAGACTCTCTTTAACTCTCACTGTCTCAGGGGACTGAACAAAAGGGCTACTTGTTCCTTGAATATTTTTGTCGTCTTGCAAAGCTTAAGTCAGTATAGTTCAGTTACTGCTTGTTAGGAGAGAAAAAAACGAACTTCTTAGGAATAAGACTATACTTTGGTATTTTGAAGAGTTTTATGTAAAACAAAACTATCCCACCATTTACAACAATCTTGGAGTTGGATTCCATCAAATTCCATTTGTGCACTGCAGGCTTCCAAGATCAAGATTTGGCAGTGAGTTATGTATGGGGAAGAAGGGGAAGAAAAATAGCCTTAGATGAAATAGGAACGTGTGGTTTCAGGTGTAGTGCATTATGCTTTACAATTATTTTTCTCCCACTGTTTTTTATGCACTTTTTGGCTCTTCAGAAGTATGTAAAATTAGTTTGGGGAGTTTTTTGAGTGCTAGTTCTTAGAAGCCTAACACAGTGTTTTTTCTGTTTATTTTGGTGTTTTCTAGATCTGTCGCCTCTGTTTTCAGCATAATACTCCACTGGATGCAATTGCACAGTTCAGAAAGCATATTGACCTATGCAAGAAAAAAATAGGAAGTGCAGAACTGGCTTTTGAGCATGCTGCCTGGATGTCTAAACAGTATGTTTTTGCTTAGTAGTGTTTCTGGCTTAGTTTTTATACAACCTTATGAAGTTCACTGTTTTACTTGTATAGAAAAGATACAAATTCTGAGTTCTTTATCTAAGAGAAAGATACATTGGAACATATAAACTGTACACTGTTGTTCTGTTTTGCACTGATTGTTGATCACTTTTCTCTTTGAATGAATGGAGTATGACAGAAGTGCAGCCATAGAATTGAGATGCAGAAGTTCAGAGAAATGTCATCTGTCTTAAGACTAACCACAGCTCTTAATTGTAGGGTACCTTTCAGTTCAAATTGCTGTTCTGTACATAATCTTGGTTATGAAATGTTTTTAACAGGTTTCAGGCTTTTGGTGACTTGTTTGATGAAGCGATTAAGCTGGGACTGACAGCAATTCAAACTCAGAATCCAGGTTTCTATTACCAGCAGGCAGCCTACTATGCACAGGAACGGAAACAACTAGCAAGTATGCTTTGTAACCATGATGTAAGTTGGGAGGGGAGAAAATCCTTAGCAAGTAACTAGATAGTAAATTAGCTGATATTGTAGTCTTAAATGGAAGTGGAACAATCTGTAATACCCATAAATGAAATCCAAGGAAAGAATATGTGTCTTTCTGATGCTTACTAACGTTACATGTATTTGTTATGTATGGGAAAAGTTACTCCTGAGCAAATGCATTAATATTATTTTTATTCCAAATAATTCTGATACGTTTTAAAAATACTTATTTTTAAAAAGTAATACATCTCTGAATACTTGAAAACTTACTGGTTTGATTTCCAGTATATTTTTCTATATGTGCACTGTATTTGGTGACTTAAAGAAAGCAGAAAAACAAGAGCATTAGTATTAGTATATGGGGGACGGTATTGTTTTAGGGGTTTTCTGATACTTACCTGGTACAAAATGAAATATGAACCCTTTTTTATTACTGTATTTGCTGAATTTACAGTCCTCTGTGATGTATCCCAATCCGGATCCCCTGGAAACACAAACTGGAGTGCTTGACTTCTATGGGCAGAGACCATGGCGGCAAGGAATATTAAGTATGTTTGTGTCTTGTGTCTGTGGAGTGTGGACAACTTTAGCTGCTGATCCTGCCAGCTGCCTTAGTGGTCATCAGCATGTAGTCCTTTTTCCACTGAGACGGATGAAGGGCTGAGACCTCTCGCTCTTGTTAGTTGGTTGTACCACTTGGGCAGGTGTCAGTTGGCAGCTCAGGAAGTGTCCTTGATAAGCAGAAAAAGGAACCTCAGGTTAGTGCAGGCTCAGGTCTTCAGCAAAGTTGCATAGGCCGTACTGAAGCTGTGCTGCTGCTTTGATTCTCTTGCTGCTGAAGCTACCTGTAATCACTGTGCTGCAGGAATCCTGACTGCAGTGAAACATGATCCTGGGAAGAGAAGTTGGAGAGCTGGATACAGCAAAAGTAATGATACCTGTGAAAGTGATTGTTATAAGTTCATCCTGCCATCCCTACTGTGTCTTGTCAACTGCAGACAGGAGCTCAGGACTTTTTTTTTTTCTGAAAAAGTTTTTTGGATTTTGAAGTGGATTGAGAGAATGCAGTGACTGGATTTTAACCCAGTAAAGGAATTTGTGATTTTTCCTATTAAGAACGACATTTTCTCAGAATTTCTGACTCTGCATTGTAACAGCTTTGAACTTTATATGAATATACCTACAGTTCTGAGATCTTCATTGTTGTCTTTGGTTTTACTTCCCTTTCCATTTGGTCTCCTATATTTGCTACTTTATTGCTGCCCTCTTTTAAAGACTTCATTTACTGTAAATACAGTACCTGTCTAACTTCTTTTATCTTCCAACCTTACTCTTTTAAAATTAGTTACAATTTACTGCTGAAGTTAAACAGTTTAAGATGAAGAGAAATTTTACTTGTTCATATATTAATGTTGGGTTTTCTTGTTCCAGCAAGAGTTTATAGTCTTTTAAAGCCCTATGCAGTTCTTAATGTGTTGATGAGCTCTATGCTACAGAAACATAAGCTTATATCTTTATTTGAGATCAGATTGGCAAAAGGCTATAGATTTGGCCTAACATGTTCTCTTTGCTAATTTTGGGCAGCTTCAGATAATTCCTTTTAAGCAAGGGGAAAGCTATTTGTGCTCTAGAATTTCCCTTGTAGAGAGAGATAACTGTCTGCAAGGTAAAAGAATACACAAGTATGTTTGAGTTAAAGTTTGCATTGTACGCTGCTCAATGCATAAATAGTTCCCTTTGAGTCTGGACAGAATTCCAGTTTCATGGATTTTTTCATTGTCTTATGCAGGCTTTGATCTTTCTGATCCTGAAAAGGAAAAGATGGGGATTTTATCTCTACAGTTAAAAGAGAAAAATGTCCTTCACTCGGTAAGTTTTATTCTACCAAAAAACCATAATCTGTTTTCTAACACAAGCCTAATGTCTGCATATATAATGATATCAGTAATGGTTTTATCTGTTAGGAGCTAATAATCACTCTGTTGAGCAATGCTGTCGCACAGTTCAAGAAATACAAATGTCCCAGAATGAAAAGTCATTTGAGTAAGTATAGATAATCAGATGCGTTTTTTAAATTTAATTTTGCAAAGACTTTCAGTATTGATCTGGAACTTTTTTTTTTATTATCAGTGGTTCAAATGGGAGAAGAGTATTACTACGCTAAAGATTATGCAAAGGCTTTGAAGTGAGTATCATTCATGATCGCTTCCCTTACATGCTGTCTTCTCACCAAGACTCCATGTCCAATTGCTATGGAATAATGTTGGAATTTTTTATAAGATGCTCCTTGTACTTGGATCTGTTCGAAGTAGAAGCTATTGAGTCTACAAACTGCACTTATATTAGAGAAAGGAAAACAGATACGATGAACCAGTTACTAGAGCAGAAAAACTTCCTGCCCTGAGCTGTTTTGGGAATTTGCCTTATTGGGCAAATATTATTTATTTCTAACTCATTGATTGAATGTTGTCTGTCTTTCTTTCTTTCTGTGTCTCTTGTTTTAAGTAGAAGAGTGGAGTTTACATGGAGGAGAAGATAGGCTAGAATAAGCAGATCAGTTTGTACCAAGCCTGATTGTTCTATGGACAAACATTTTTTGTTTGTTAGGTAGATTTTCCTGAAATAGACAGAAATTCTTGTCTTTAACAGCTGAGCAGAGTTAAATAATTTCTCTGCTTCCTCTGTAATGGCAAACGTTGGTCAGTATTAGGAATGTATTAAGATGTGCGGTTTTGCCTGATGAAGATTGATGCATTTATTGTAGATACTGGAAACTCTTGAAGGGAGCAGGAAATAGGAGATAGGAGAGAGAAGAAACATCTTGGCTTAAGGAATTCTAAAACTATTCACTTGGAAAGGGGACTTTATTGTGGGGGTTGGGGTTGTTTTTTTAATAGATACTGCATATCCAATAGTATGTCCAGTTGCTGTTTTGCTAGTTCTTTATGTGAAGACAGGTGAGTTTTCTTGTTCTCTTCTGAAAATTTTTCTAGCTTGAAATAGAAAATTCAGGAGATAAATGTGGTTTTTTACCGCAATTTCATGCTGTTTTCAATAAATCATTGTCACATATAAACAATAGGCTTGACTTTGATCTAGCATTTGTATTAGTGAAGATGAATTTTATATTAATGATGCCAAATAAAGGCAAGCTTTAAAAAAATTGGTGAGTATAACTTGTTTTCTCTGTATTTTACTGTGTTGTAGGCTCTTGGATTATGTTATGTGTGAATATCGCAGTGAAGGATGGTGGACCCTTCTCACTTCTATATTGACAACAGCGCTCAAATGTTCGTATCTGATGGCCCAGCTAAAAGATTATATAACATACTCTTTAGAACTACTGGGTAGAGGTAGGTATTCTTTTAAGACATATACTCAGCCTAGAC
Source organism: Myrmophylax atrothorax (assembly GCA_026770055.1). Classification (NCBI taxonomy): domain Eukaryota; kingdom Metazoa; phylum Chordata; class Aves; order Passeriformes; family Thamnophilidae; genus Myrmophylax; species Myrmophylax atrothorax. The sequence continues at coordinate 38,737,183 of JAOXXN010000471.1, forward strand.
AGAAAAATTTAAGTACATGTATTTTGAAGTATGACAAATCATTGTCAGATACGGTGCTTACAGTGCTTAAATTATTTGACTACAAAATAGTTGTGTACCTGTGCTGAATTTTTACTGCCTTCTATGGTATGCTGGAAGTTGAGTATTCTTGCCCTTCTATTATAGAATTCAATTGCATTCAAATAGACTGTATTGGGATATTTGAGGCACAAAGCTTTGTTTGAGACTGTTGAAATAATGCAACAGGAACTTCCTGAGCTTTGGGATGGGAAAGAACTGTAGTATAGCTGAAGGGGAGAAACATTTTTCTTAGTAAGAAGGCTAATGTGATTTTTCTGGACTTTAAAATCTCAAATATGCTTCTCTTAGACTTGTTACTATAACTGCTGATGAAATAGGCTTGTGATGGTATGTTTTAAGGAAAGAATGTGAGGCAGGGTGGCTGCACAGTAACAATGCAAGCACTCTGATTCATGTAATTTCTGTTAGTTGACACTGCAGAAGTGACACTTTTGGGCCCTAAATTGCTGATACCACTATTAGGGTAGGTGTGGTAAAAACAGGTTTGCATCTTCTTTTAGCTCGCCAGGCTACTCTGTTTTTTATTGAAGAGTAGCAAACAATGCAAACCCACCTTTCTGTGAGAGAAGAATGCTTATTTTAAGTAGTTCTTTTTTCTTCTTGTCACCTTCTGTAGTTGCTTTCTCTGTTATTATCTGAACTTGCCTCTTTGCATGTTCCAGACTTCTTTATGCTTTCTTCTGTTTTTAAACATAAATAACAGGAAGGTGTAAGCATTATTCTTTTGGTACTTTGCTCCAATAAAATACAAAATGCTTGTCTAACCAGAAAATATTTTACTTAGTTCCGGTGAAAGTAAGAGGAAACAGTTAAAACAGGATGAGTTCTGAAAACAGAATGGATCCTTGATTAGTGGTAGATGGATGCCAGATTTTTTTTTCCTGGAATGTGTTACTTTAAAGATGTAATCTACAGGAAAGATTTATTGTTAAGTTATAAAAAAAAAAGTAGGAACACTTGCTTCTGTCTTGTAACCTTTGCTTTGTTCTGCTTGTTAGCATCTACTCTTAAAGAAGATCAGAAATCTCGAATAGAAAAAAATCTGATAAAAGTTCTAATGGTAAGTGACAGAACTCCTATTACCCTTTTAAATAATCCTATGAGTGGTCAGTGTCTGGTAACCTTCTTTTGTTGTTATTTGTAATCTTTCACATGTGTACAGAACGAAAGTACTGATCCTGAACCTGATTGTGACTCTGCTGCTGCGAAAGCATCGCAAAAATTGTGGGCTGATCGTGTTTCCTTGGCAGGCAGTAATATTTTTACAATAGAGGTCCAAGATTTTATACCATTTGGTAAGTAAGGAAGCAGATTTGTCAGATCATAAGTTTGGATGCAGTTATAACTTGAAAATTACTAATTAGGAAAAAAATAGGAAATGTGTATCAAAGCCAGAAATAACGTTCCAGCACTGCTCTGTTCTTCAGCTAAATCAGTAGGATAAGAAATAATGAGAGAATTCAGTGATCTCTTATCACTGATATGGATTACTAAAGAAGAATTCCCTGCTTTTTGAAAGATTTTGCCGCTCTGATGTGCTTTGAAGTAGAATTCTGAGTAAAAAGGGCAGAATGTGTGCAAAGCAATGCTTCCCGTAGGAACAGGGAATGAGTGACTGTCACAAAAAATGGCATGCAAGTATACAGGACTATCTATTTTCTGCTGGACATCTGCATCTCCTCTCCTCTGCAAAGGTTTTGGCCAAGTGCTGAAAAGTGGCTTTCTGTGACAGTGTTAGTAGCCAAATTTGTCCCACTTACAAACCAGAGTTATAAGAGTATACACAGACACAGAAAAATCCTTAACACAATTATTTCAAGTGTGCTTCTGGAATTTATTGTTGTAGTTTGTGTTTAACACCTACTTCCTGTTTCTTTTTTTTTTCCCAATTCCAGTCCAGTGCAAAGCAAAATTTCTTGCTCCTAGTTTTCATGTTGATGTTCCTGCGCAGTTTGATGTATACCTGAGAGCTGATTGTCCTCATCCTATCAGATTTTCTAAGCTTTGCATCAGTTTCAATAATCAGGTAACTATGTTCTTTGTATCTCTGAGCTAGTGATAGAAGCTTATGATAAGAATGGAATAATATTTATCAGTGTTTTTAAACATAAAAAAAATAAAAGCTTTTTTCCCCAAAATTATGTTAAGCCGAAAGATGTTTTTGTGGTTTCTCTTCCATTATCTATCACTTTTGACAGGTAGGTTTATACCGGAATAAAACTCCAAAATGCAGTTCAATTAGTTCATCTGTCATATTTTTTTTCTATGAAGCTCTCTACAATTTCAGAAGTATCATTGTAGTGTCTTATTTCTTGTAATGCAGAAAGTTACATTAATATACTGGATATCTCGTGTCAAAGAATTGCATTGTAATTACTTGCTAAATCTAACTTTGATAGTGTGAAAAGTAGGAAGAACTCATATAGGTTGATCCAGTTACAGTCCTAATATTTGCCATACTGCCATTACTCTCTAAAGATGTCTTCAGTCTGAATTCATCAACTTTTTTCCCCCCATTCCTCCCCTGCAGGATTACAACCAATACTGTGTGGTGGAAGAAGCCTATCAAAAAAGTGATATTCTAGAACAGTCATCACAAGGAACAATGTGCTTAGTGCCTGGCAAAACAAGAAAGTTCTCTTTCAAATTTGTTGCAAAGACTGAAGATGTAGGAAAGAAGATTGAGGTTTGTCTATTTGTGTTGCACCTTTCTTACTGCTACATAAAATGAACTCCCAATATGATGTGCCCTCTAATCTGGCACCAGTAATTAAGTCACTGCTGTTTCTCATGTTTGAATTCTTGAAACTTAGTATCAAAAGTGAGAGTAACATTATTGACAATGCCAAAACAAACAAAAAAATTCACAAAAACTTAAGTATTGCTCCAAGATTTTTTGTGGTTTTAATTCTTTTTTTAAAAATATGTGCAATACATTAAAAAAAGTGAGATGTGGTCTAGCCCTGTGGGAGGGTAGGAAAGCACAACCTACTGCACACACATAAGCTTGGATACTTTTTCACTGTTTCATTAAATGAGATCCTGGGCTGGTGAGGTCCTCGGTCTGCAAAGCTGCCAGAAGCTTTTTGATGATACATGTATTTATTATGCCTATATATGTTTGAAAAGTATATTCTTACTGTAGGTGGTCAGAAGAGAAAGTTACCAATACATGTTTAAATTTGTGTCTATCAGATCACTTCTGTGGATTTGATCCTGGGAAGTGAGTCTGGCCGCTGTGTGATCCTGAACTGGAGAGGAGGAGGGGGAGATGCTGCCTCCTCTCAGGAAGCATTGCAGGCAGCACGTTCTTTCAAGCGAAGACCTAAGCTTCCAGACAGTGAGGTGCACTGGGACAGTTTGACTATTCAGGCAAGCACTATGTGAGTAAAACCTTGAAAATTTTATATATATATTTTTATATGTGTCATTGTTAGTCTCCTGTGAAGTCCTGACCACTGTGCTTAAGAAGATAAAAGGCTTGTTTAAACTTCTTCAATACAAGCTTTTTAATGTCTTTGCTTAACTGGGGATAAGATAGATAGTATTGAATTCTTTAGGACCCTTGAGGATCTGGATAGCTAGAAGCACAGAAGAAGCTTGCAGTGATCTCTGAGTCTACCAAGTACACTTTAGCTCTCCCTTTCTCCTTACTTTGCTGGGCAAACTTTTCCCAGATTTTTGTGTAAACTGGGAAGTGTTATTGTTCTGTTATGAAAGCAATCACACAAAGAACCCCCTAAAAATATATTGGAAAGGTATTATTAATAATAATTACACTTGATTGCATTTGGTGCAGTGCTTTTTTCTTTTCTGACAGAACATCTGAGCCATTTAGTGCTTATTTACTGGGGTTCCAAAGTGGTCTGTTTTTATGGAGTTTTTCCTATCATATTGCTTTTCAGGAGTCTCCCTTCTCTTAGTTTAATAGGCCACCAGTTCTCTTAAATAGTAGGTGGGTTTAATCGCCTTTAAACTAGGATTAAAAACATATTGTTTAAGAAACATACAGTAACTGAGTCTCTTCTCTTAAAGGATTATTTCTAGAGTGCCAAACGTTTCTGTTCAGCTCCGTCATGAACCTCCTGCCCTGACTAATGAAATGTATTGTTTGATTGTGACAGTCCAGTCACATGAGGAGACAGTGGCCAAAGATGTTAAGCTTACAGCAGGTTTAAAGCCAGGTATTTGGGGTTATTTTCTTTTAATCCAGTGGTCTCATATTTGACTCCTTGATGCAATGCTGAGAACTGTAGTAAATGGCTTTCCCGCAGTAATTAAGAGCCGAACCAAAGCGAAAGCTGGGAATGATGAAATACCAGTGGTAAGGACAAGAGCTAAGACTCATTCAGTTATGATTATTTTAACCACTCCTTGTCTGTTGTGTTTACATGGATATTTTCAGAATATAAGTCTTTACCAGCTTGAAAGAAAACATGGAAGCTTCTGTATTGGTTTTTAACTTTTTATTTAGTTTGCTCATAACTAAATTTTTCTTTCCCCCAAAGAGAGATCTTCTTGGTTTTTTTCCTTGCTTGATCTTGACTCTTTAACATGTGATATAGGTCAGAGTGGGCTTGCTGATTGCATTAAAAGAACAATTGAAATGTGACATTTAGTTTAGAGGGAAGGTGATGCATTTTCTACATTTGCAACTCTGGCAAGGTGTGGCTTCTTTTGCTTTGAAAATTATCCCACATAATTGCAGCAATGCTGTTCTAGTTAAGCTCTGACCAAAGGATGGTGTCATTTGACATCTATACATTTGGTTTTATGTATTTTCAACACCAATTTGGAAGAACAGTTTTAAAAATATGTGAAATCATTAAACCATACTCTTGAAAACGGAAGAATCACAGAACAATGAAACTTCCTTTTTACTTCATTATGGAGTATCAAGAAAACTTGAATCACATAATCATGTTACGTTGCTTATATGGTAGGGAACATCTAGGTGTGATTTCTGGTTTTTGAGATACCTTTTTCTGGGCTTAACAGATGAAACAAACTTGCAGGGAGGTGAACTCTCCAACTTAAAAAACTTAAGATGTCAAATCTACCCTCTGCCAGTACTTTTGAAAGATTCCCTCAACCAACTGAACAATGTAATTCCTATGCATTTCTTTTTTGGGATTAATATTGCTTTATTTTTAGTTATTGTTTTCATGCTTTAGTGGTGGAAGCCTGTGTGGATATGAAGATGATTTTTAATCCTAGGGCAAGATGCCAACTTGACTCAGAAAACTCAGGTGACTCTTCATGGAACAGATGCATGTGATGACTCTTTTCCTGCACTGCTTCCTGATATCCCTTTAGGAGACTTGCAACCAGGGGAAAAGGTGAAGGCTTAAACCCTTACTTCTGTGTCACACTTAAGAAAATAGGAACCAACCTGTAAAAAACTCCCATAGAAGGACAAAAGTTTTTACTTTCAGATGTACGAACCAATAAATTATAGCATATTTAACCTAATTTATATGTAGTTTAGTAGGTCTTTAACTCCATTCCCTTTTGGACTAAATTTGGGAATAAGGTATGTTCTGGGATTGATGATACAGTTGGGAAACAAGAAATAAGGAGGCTAATCTCAGCTGTTAATTAAATGCGCTGCCTAATGGACAGTGGATCATAGTCAGCAAGTGTGATTCAACATGGTAGAGGATCAAATGTGCAGGTTTTGTACCAAATTAAGCTGCAATCAGTAAATTAGAAGTTGTGTATATCATATATTGCACAGTTATGGCTCTTTCCTTGTACTGATAAGTAACAGATGAGCATCAGTAGTGAAGCAGCTGGTGCTGTGCTACTCAGATTAAAATTCACTGCATGGTTAATATTGGAGGGGATTCCTGATAGTCAAAACAATACCCATTCTACCTTTGCCCTCTTGGACCAAGTAAGATGATTAATACATTTGGGACAGCTTTAGGCCTAATTACAGTAATTTAGGTATAGCTTGACTCACACAGTCTCCTTTATTTTGCAGATGGAAAAACCAATTTACATTCGTTGTGGAACTGTTGGTGCAAGAATGTTTCTGTTTTACATTTCTTACTTAATCAACATTGTTGTTGAGGGGAAAGAAATCCTCTGCAAGTGTCACCGGGTAGGTTTTAAAGATGCATCAGTTGCTGGACAGACATTCCAGAAATGCAAGAAGTATTCTAAAAGCTGTAATTTCATTTTAAAAACCTTTTTAGTAGATAGAAAAAATGCTAAATCAGCATTTGGTATAATCACCATAATGGTAGCCCCTTTTTGGGGTGACCAGTTCCATAACTGTAAGCAGAAGAAAAATTTACTATATTTATTCTTAAATATCTTTAAAGAGATATTCTTCCTGGGGGAGGAGTTTTTTTAAAATTATGATTAAAAGGAACTTTACATTAGTAATTTTTGTCATCAATAGCCAGGTCTGAAACTGAATATAACTTTCCCTCCCTCTTTCTTCCCACCCCCTTTGTTGCCTATACAGGATGAAACTGTAACTATAGACACAGTATTTCCTTTTGACGTTGCTGTCAAATTTGTTTCCACAAAGGTATGTGTTGGAAAAGCTGATATTTTAGAGTCCCTCTGCTTTGCATAGTTGCACCCTGTTTGGTTAGAAATCCTCAGAGCTTGTGTCTGTCTTTGGCAGTTGGAGCACTTGGACAGAGTATTTGCAGATATACCCTTTTTACTGATGACAGACATCCTGAGTGCCTCTCCTTGGCCTCTCACTATTGTAACTAGTCAGCTGCAGCTGTCAGCTTCCATGACCCCAGTAGATCAACTGGAATCTTACGTGGAGAATGGTAAGTTTTCTTGGAGTGTGCTCTTTATCAGGAGGATGCTTTTTGCATAAATTGGGAGTAATAAAAGGGAACATTTTAAATAATGCTTGCTTATCAAACTGTAAATAGAAGAAAGCTGCTTAATACTCTAGTTGCTTGCCAGAATGCAACTTGGACAGCAATATGCTTCAAAATGTAGTTCTGCTTCACTAGATCAAGTAAATAGACCTGAATGATGGATGGTAAACAAAATTCTAAATACAACAGATGTAAGGGAAAGCACCTGTGAAAGTACTTCTGAAATCAAGAACTTGCAGTACTCTAACTCCTCTGTAGAGTCAAGGGTTACCAGGCAAAAAGCAATTGTTTCCCACATCCTTTACTCTTCAAACTATGATATTTCATCTTCAGCTCTGGCATGTTGTAATTCATGGTTTCTGGTTGATGCTCCTGAAGAGCTAAGTGCCAGGAAATGTGAACCCACAGGCACCAACCATAGCTATCCATTTTTTGGTTAATTTTCCTTTTCTTTTTTTTTTAAGGTTTAATAATTAATTTTGAATGACAACAATCTATTTTGTTAGTGCTTTTTTAAAATCAGTCTCTAAGTGAAAAGGTCCCCTTTTTTTCCGTTCATTTGAGAGGAGGGAAAAAAAAAGAAAGAGACTGAAAACTCAAAGCTGGTAGATTTTTCTTGTGTTCTTCTCTTCTCCACCTCCCATCCATTTGGGTGGGACAGGGGATATATCCATGTTCATATTAATTTTCAAACATCAGAGATGTTATGCTGATGCCTTGGAATTTGATGTAGGAGAAGTGTAGAATTTGAATTGGCATTATTTTGTTTTTTCTGTATGTTTATGAACTCTAAATTTGCAATGACTCATTCTGTGTCTACATAAAAGACCTCATAATGCCATTTGAAAAGTAAGCAGTCATATATTTGCATATGTCACCCTTTCAAGTATTGAAATATTTTGCAATCTATTGAATTTATACACTATGTAAGTATAGTTTGCAAAGCATTTCAAAGGCCTTTCTGGCTGAATGCTTGTGTCGTACTGGATTTTTAGACTTGGTGCCTTCTGCAAAAATTATACTTTGATTTTAAACAAAATCTTGCTGATAGTTGTTTTACAGACAGGTGAGAGTGCCAGTGAGTGCTTCTGCCTTCGATGTCCTCCAGTTACTAATGCCAGTGGAGTGGCAACAGGGTGTTACATAATTTCCTGGAAGAGGTAAGCACCCCTTGGCCTGGATGCAGAGAGGAAGGAAGCTGATTTGTTCTTAGGGATGGTAGGGCATTATTGGTTTGGGTTTTTTGGGAGAGGGGAGGGTGCAAAAAAGCAAGAAGTTTTGAATCTTCCTGTAGCAGGCATCATCTGTACTTTGGATCTTACTGCTTAGGTTGTTAGACTTTTGATAAGTACAAATTTCACTTAAGAAATAAATATGGGGTTATGGCTTTAGCATTCTGTGAAGCTGTCTTTGTAAGGTCTTAGGTCAATTACAAAGCTGTTTTGTCACCTTCCACTCCCTGTCTTCTCCAGTCATTAAATACTTGTGTATTTGCGGTTTTTGTTTGTACCACTGAAACTACTAAATACTAATTTATTTGAAGCTACTAAAATATTAATTTAGTCAAACATAATGATGTTCTTATAGTGTATATACTTTATGTTGTATAGTGTTCAACACAGTCTGCGTTTGACTTTTTCCTACAGAAGTTCACCTGTGGAAAGTGTACCTGTTGTTAACACAGTCATCACTCTACCACATGTGATTGTAGAGAGCATTCCCCTCCATGTTAATGCAGGTAATATTAATTTGGCAACATGTATGTCCCAATTAGAATCTTTAGAACTGCCAGAATTTTTTACAGGACCCAGAGCTTGGAATTACTGTAGCAAAAGGCAGAAAACTGGTGCTGGATATTATGGGGCTAATGAAATAAACTGTATCATCGCTTTGCCTCAGGCCTTGCCCTTCTCCCCTTGAAGGGAAGAGGAGGAAGGTAGTTACATGAATGTGTTCTCCTGAAAGCTGTCAGTGGATTGACCTGTATTACATGGCAGCACAGAGGTCTCTGCTGATGCTGCCCTCACAGAAGGTTTCTCTAGATGCCTATGGCAAAAATCATTCCATCCACCCACACACTGGCTGCATCCTGAGAAAGAAATAGCCTGGAGAGCTGGAGATGCTTGTGGGCAGGTGAACTGTTTTTCTTCTAGCACTTCTCTGCACAAGAACAGAGGAGGACTGTAAACACACATAATTCCAATGCTTTCCTCAGTTTGGTTTCATTTTTACTGAGATTCTTCCACCATCCTATCCTGTTATATTTTGAAGAAGCTTCCTGACAGTATCTGATTAGACTTTGGTAAGCTGAAAATACCCAGCAGCAACCAAAGTGACTTCTTAGTTAGCACTCTAGTGTTAGCAGTGTTAGCAGTTGGGAGGTTTGGATCTAGATGTTGAAGAAGTGTTACTGAAAAATTGTAATGAAGTTGTGTTCTGTTCTTTAGTCTGTTTCTAAAAGAACTTGTCAGAAATGCTTCAGATGCCTAGTTATTGTGTGTTTTTTGTTCAAACTTTTCACTCTTTTACAATACACACTTTTTTAATGAAACTTGGAAATGGATTTTGTATTTGAGATTACTTTCTTTCTTTCCAAAGATCTGCCATCATTCGGTCGGGTCCGAGAATCCTTACCTGTCAGGTATCACCTGGAAAATAAGACCAACTTAGTCCAGGATGTGGAGGTGTCTGTGGAACCCAGTGATGCCTTCATGTTCTCTGGCCTTAAACAGGTACAAAACAGCCACATCTACTGATCCCTGCTGGCTTATCTGGTAGTGAAGAATACATTGATTAGACTTACACTGATGTGCAGGGTGGACAAACTCATTGTTTTTTAGATGTTTAAGGTATGGTAAATTCTGTCTGGAAGAATACATGGATGCAGACCCCATTTAGAAAGGAGTGAATGGAAGCCTGATTGGGAGCTGTCATGTTGTTTATGGGTGGCGTGATTTTTCAGTGTAGAAGCAAGAATTTAACTTGGAATGGAAACTTAGTTACATTCTTTCCAACTTCAGAAAGGAACCAGTGTATTAGTAGAAAGTAACCAGAGGATTGCTTTTGGACACAGAACTTACCTATGTTTGTGGCTTTCTTTTGGTTTTTTTAAGATCCGATTAAGAATCCTTCCTGGCACGCAGCAGGAAATGTTATATAACTTCTACCCTCTGATGGCTGGATATCAGCAGTTACCGTCTCTTCATGTTAACTTGATGCGATTCCCAAACTTCACTACTCAGTTGCTCAGACGATTCATCCCGACACACATTTTTGTAAAGGTAAGGCAGTGAGAAGTGACTTGTGTTTTAAGACTCCCCTTGGGGAAGCACAAGTTTTGGTGACAACCGCTCCAGCTCTGATCAAGCTGTGTTTCTAAGCAGACTAAAATGACCACCTTGTAACAGTTCCTTGCTTTGGAAAAATTTGTATTGTGCCTTGATGTCATCAGCCAAAATCTTTAGGAAATCTGTTTTGGTGCAATATGTATTTGGTTACCACTAGGTGAACTACCTGAATGTGCTTGTCCTGTCCCTGTTGTTCTGTTCCATGTCTTACTCTGTTAAATGAGTTTTAAAGTTGCCACTATGTTGAGCATAATGGAGTGAGCTAAATATAGTGAAATATTTTTAATATCATAATTTGTAGCACTTCTGAAAAGAGAAGTGTTTGAGCAATGCATATGGCTTGGTTCAGAGACACTGTAACATCCCACACTTCCCTAAATAACTTCTAAAAACATGTTCTGTCAGTGAATCACTCAGCCTAGATTTTTTCAAAAGTTGTACGACTCCGAAGACAGTTCAGTCATGCCATGAAAAACAAATCACAGTGGTCTTTTGACTTTTTAACAGTCATTTAAATCCAGTTGCCCAAAATAATGCTTTCTCATTCCACTGCTGCTGTCTCCAGAATATTTTGTTCACTTTTTATTCAGACTCTTAACAAGCAAGAAGCTTGAAAAGTTTGTTTGTATGATTTGAGATGGACTTGTTCAGACATCTGCATCATGTTTCTAGGAAACGGGCCTGACGTTCTTTCAATTTTGTTTTAACCAAAACATACAGGCACAACTTACTTTTTGTGTATGCTGTCAGTCAGTGGCTTCTCCAGATTTGTTGTCAAGGTGTCCCCCTAAGTAAATAGAAAAAGCATTTTTCCCCAAAAGTGAGGTGTTCACAACACTCCTGTGGACTCTCTCAGGCTTCAGAATTGTTTTGTTTTGCTTTGGAGTTGCCAGGACTTCAGTAAACCTTATTGTAACAGTGCCTTTTCTTTAAAACTTCCTCCTTGCTCTCTCCCATCTCTAGTGATGTTGCTTAAAATTCCTCCAAGAAACTGTCAGTCTCATTCCTGTTTTATGCATTAATAATTTTAAGCTTTCTGTACTGCAGTAAAGCTCAGAACTCTGATCAGCCAGGCCTTGTGCTAAGCTGTCCAGATGTGTATGCAGAAGGCATTTAACAGAGTGGTTAAGGAGCTGAGACCTCTACCAAGTACTCACTGGGCCAAACTGAAATTTCAGTCCTCTGTGTTTGTTCATCTATTGGAAACATTTAGAAGTAAGGATAAGCTTAATACTATACATGTGTACCAGAGCTACATGGATAACACAGTGTACTGCAAAGTTAGTTTCCTAGTAACCTCAGTCTCTTGTGTTTGGTTTGGTTTTTTTTTTGTTGGGAAGGGGATTGTTTATGTGATTCGGATTTTTTTATATTCTCTGTCTGTTTATTTAAAGCCTCAGGGTCGACAAGCTGATGATAACTCGATTGCAGCTGCATAACGTTGAACCTGTACCTCTGCACTTAAAGAAAATGGGATGTTGCACAGAATATGCACAGCTTACTTTGGAAACATGGCTTTTGATCAAACCATAAGAACTAAATTTTATTTTTAAATGACAACTCTTAGCCGAACTAATGTTTAAAAAAACTAGTATTTCACAGACTTTCTTTAAGGAATAAACATATGGGGAAATCTTGGTGCTTTATTTAACAAGGACATTGTTTTGAAGTTAATTTTCAATGTTAAACTCTTAAAAGCATTATTGAGGCATATGAGTATTTAAGTGAAGAAATTCTAATCTATTTGACCAAAACTGAAAGTTTTCATAGTTAACAGTAGGTTTAAGTGCAAAGTTTGTACTTACTGTTGGAGATATACAACAATGAAAGTGATCATTCTTTACAGAAGTTTGTCCTGTGTCATTGGCATTGAGGGCAGAACAGGTTGTGCAGTAGCACTGTAAACTGCAAATGGTTATGTCACACTGTTTAAATTGAGCAGCTTTCTAGTCCTTTAAAACCCTTACTCCAGAAAGGCACTGTTTCTCCTGGGTAAGCCATACATCCAAACTGGAATTCAGCAGCTAGTCTAATGATCACAGAGATTCGTTCTTAACAGTTGGAGTATCCAACCTGAAGCTGATATGGTTTGGGATTGTTTTTACACACGCAGCTTCCAGATGAAAGACATGTCTTGGTAGTCTCCTGCTGTGTGAATTTAGAAAATAGACATCCTACTGTTGTACAGCTCCAGATGAACTGGTGTTTAAAATACAGTAAATTATGTATATATGAAAACTTGCCTTGTGAAAACTTGCATTGTTTAACTTTCTAAGTAATTACATTTTGATTGCTTGGGAAATACCTTATTTATTGTCAAAGTGAAGTTCTAATAAACAGCCTGTGACAGAGTACTTCTGAAACTGTGTCCTTAATAGCAGTTTTCACAGTTGTTTCATAACTCTGGTTTCTCTTGTGGACTGCTGCATTTATCTGTGGCAGTGGAGTCCAAAATAACAGCTGTAATACTCGAAGGAAGGCATGAGGGAAGTCCTGAAAAAATGTGTGAACACATACAGTTTTTCTTGGAGTGCAGGTGTAGTTAAATTATGAGGGTTTTTTTTTTTTAGTGCATAGAGGGGGATAAGAAGATCAATGACAAATAAAAACTTCCTTTTTCTTTCCTTAAATATACTGAGGTAAGTGGCAGTCATGGAATAGGTATCTTATACGCCTACTTTTTTTTTTTTTAAAGAGTGGAAAATGTATTTCATTTCCAGATATTTTTTCATTTGAGGAGCCTATCAGGTTACAGCAACTCTGGCACCTCTGTTACTGCTTCTTAAAAGACTTGTTGGTGCAAGTAGTTTAGGTGTTCGGTAGAGAACTGGGGTGCCTTCCCCCACCTCCAAAACAGTGAAACAGTGATTTGTATTCCTTTGAGGGGGAGGACAGCATATAACACTTTCATGAGTATTAAAGTCTTAAGTGAATTGTGTAAATAGGTTCCTACTTAAAATGGTGAGTAGTAAAGGTAGAAACTATAAAAAAATACGAAAATACAAAAATGCAAATGTACCTCACACCATGGGAAAAAAAAACTTGTTACTTTGCCATAGTTGCAATTTCTGTTCTTTTTTTTCATTCACAAAGGGAATCCTTTCTTGTTTTGTGTAATCTTACTATAGCTCTAAACACTACAAAGCAAAGATTTTTGTCTTAGTTGTCTCTAAAATGCTAGGCTTTTATCCTATGTAAATGACTGATGTGAATGAAAACATGCAAGAAGCAGGAACCACCTTGTTAAAAATGCTAGAGAAGAGATTAATGATGACTATCTTTCTGACTCATAAAACTAATGCTGAGGGGAATGTTTGTGATTCATAACCCAAAACCCTTTGGAAGTCTTAAGGAGATTAAAAAGGCATATATATTTCAGTGTCAGTACAATTTTTTTATTATTTACTGTATTTTGAATGATGCTCATCAAAATTCAATGTATACTATTTAAATATAGCGTATTTTAATTGGAACTAATTTAAGTATCAAAGAAAAGAGACTCTACCTATAGGCTAGTTTAAAAATAGCCCTCAGGTAAAAAATATTGAGATCAACATGTCCAGACTGCTACTGCGCTCAAGACAGCCTCAGCACTTTTGTTTCCTCCTGTTTTATGCTACTTGGTGCATGTTCTTCCCCTCTCACACACCGAGATGGGACATTTCCCCTCATCCTTGATCTGGTCTACTGCAAAATCTACAGCAAAGTCTACAGCAAAGAAAGTACTCTAGTCCTTCTTTGTTGCTTCTAACTGCTAAACTCGTAAGAGGTTAAGGAAAAGTGAAGGATTAAAAGGAAGATTTTACTTTCAAATTCATTTCTAGGGTCTTGCACTAAGTATTCTCAGGTTATTGATTTACACATGGGCTTTGGAGGTTCTACCAGCTTTCTTTTATCATATCCTAATGAACAAGTTGTTTCTGTTTGTGCTTTCTCTACCTTCACCTGGGGGATTGAAGGTTCCTGAGTAAGAGTACTTCTGTTAGGACCATCCCTCAGGTTTGATGTTACTATATGTAGAGTAGGAAGAAGAAAAAAAAACATCTTGAAAGTACCTCATTCCTTAAACCTCCTCTGCTTCTTCATTTTCTAAAAACAATGAGTTCCTGCTCCTTCACATAGTTTCAGTTAGGCTAAAGGAGAGAAGAATGAACATGAATATCTTACCCCAAACTACCTTCCCAGTGTGGAAGTAGGACTGAGTAGCAATCTCTGCTTGACTCAATGGGCAACTGAGGCAGCTCTTACTCACCTTACAGGTTTGTCCCATTGGCCCACCACACTGGGTTGTAAAGTAGTTCATGATTGTAATGCTTCTTATCTTACCAGGACCATGGTTGTTGAGTAGCTGTGAAGTGAGTTGTGTTGTCAATAAAAATAGTGTATATCCCAATTAATCGTAGTGCTTAAAAAAAGTTCAGAAAATAAGTTTACATAATGTGTAAAATAATTTTGAAGAATAGGTTCTTTAGAGCTCTCTGAAGGAATGATTGTGGGTGCTGTAGTATGATAAAACTAGATAAGAGGAAAAATAATTTCATCTGCTTTGAGGTTTCTGCTAGTGTAAACTCTATGGGTGAAGAAACCTAGTGGAAGTATTAAATGCCACTGAGGAATCCTGCTAAATTTAGGGGCTAGCATGCTAGCTCCACCTGTGTGCTCTGTAAAAAAACCCAGGGCTGACTTCAGATAACACAGATATAGACACAGACACATTCATGCAGAATGTGACTGACTGCACCTCCCCTTGCTGGTGGAGAGGGCTCCACAGGAGCGAGTGCCTTGCTTTTCAAGCAGCTTGCTTGAAGGTTCCCTTCAAATGGCCTGAACTTGTGTCAGGAGAAGTTTAGGCTGGATATTAGAAAGACCTTCTTCACCCAGAGGGTGGTTGGACACTGGAACAGGCTCCCCAGGGAAGTGGTCACAGCACCAAGCCTGACAGCTTTCAAGAAGGGTTTGGACAAAGCACTCAGGCACACAGTGTGACTCGTGGGGATGGTCCTGTGCAGGGCCAGGAGTTGGACTCGATGATCCCTGTGGGTCCTTTTCAACTTGAGGTATTCTGTGATTCACACTCAGGCAGTGGCCTTCCTACTTGCTCACTTGCTTGTGCAAATAGGTACTGGCTTCCAGAGGTCACTGTGACCTTCTGTTTGATCTCCTTATGTTACTGTGTTTCTTGATACTTTTTTTTTCTCAAAAAGATCTGCAAGTTTCCTCTAGAATGAGTTCTAACTTCTGCAATTACTCAGAGAACTGACTGGGCTGCTGCCTGTCCTGGACCCCAGAAGTCTATGGCTGAAATGTCCTTGGCACCTTGGATGCCAGACATGCCTTACCTTTCCACTTGTTCAGGAAAAACCACTCGTGGAAAAACCCTTACTTTGTTTCTACAGCAGATTGTGTTGGGACCTCCTGTGAGATTGTGCCCATGGACTTCCATGTTCAAAGCCTGCTCTTGAGGTAATTCCTTCAGCCCTGGACTATGAGAGAATACAGCTTGGCATCGCTTCACATGGGAGTGTGCATGTGCACGCTCTTGCTGTGGAAATACCCGGGTACAGTGCAGGACTTGGAAAAGTCTTCAACTGTTAACACAGCTCTGAGACTTGTCTTCGTTTGCCCTGCAGAAACTGGTGGGTGGTGTGACTGAGCAGCGCAGAGGGGACAGCAGCCTTTGCAAACCTTACAGGAACAGTTTTGATTTGGGGGAGGTGAGTAAGGAATATATGTGGCAAATGTTAATAGGAACGAACAAGATTTTAGGGAAGTAAAACTTTACGTGCCTCAGTGTTGCAAATTTTCTGCCAAAGAGATGGCAAGTGTTGGATAAGGAAACCCAGGTATGTATATGTTTAAGGAGAACTCTGAAGTACCCCAAAGATTTATTCAAGACAGTAAAAATTCTCTCACCTGGAAAGAGTGTAAATATTCTATTTTTTTTTCAAGAAAATCATGTCCAATTTTCTTGCTAGATCTCTAGATAATTTGTGGAGTAACATGATACTGTGCAAAGGCAAGGAAGTTTGTAAGGCCATGCTTATAGGATGTGTTCTATTAACACAAAACTATGTTAACTATGCATGCTGATTACCATTGTCTGAACTTGCCAGGGGGTGGGAAGATCTGAAAGTCAGAAATTTATCCCTGGAAAGTAAACTGAAACATGCAGCTGACATTTTTTTGCCTGCATTTAGGAGTGGATAAGAAGTATCTGATTCCCTGGGGTCATTCAAAGCTGACCTTAAGGCTGAAGTTTCAGTTAATCTTTCTAAAAGTCTACCTGTTCATCCTCCATCAGTGCTTTTACCTCAGAGCATGGACATAGTTTCCCCATGTAAACCACTTTGCATACAAAAGTTCAGCTTTTCTGTCTTATCTGCACTCTTTAGCAATTACTGTGGGGTTTTTAACATTTCAAAGTATGTAATGGAAAAGATTGAACTTGTAAAATATTTTTTTCATACTCTTTTTTGTCAACTAGTATTTAAATTATTCTTTTCCCAAACTATTTTAATAAGTAGTTATATGAAATGTATTGAATCCAGGTGGTTCTCTTCAGCTTTCATATAGGCACATACGTATACGTACACACACCTATGTATAGCAGTGAAATAAATAAATTATAGTAAAACAATGATGAATACGCAAATGGGGATAAACCCCCCTATATTTCAGTTCCCTGTCCCACACTGAAGATATTCCATTAACCTGCAGCATGGGATGAACTTAGCCTGATTTTTCTTCACTGTTTGATTTCCTGACGCCATCATAGAAATCTTCTTGCCACCTGTTTTTGCCAGCAGTAGAGGTGGGGGTGGCTGTCTTGCACCCTCAGCCAGGGGCGTTCCAGGTGCCTGTTTCTGCCCTAAAATGTAAGCAAAATGATGAAGCTGCTTCACAGCAGCCAGTACCTCCAGAGTCACTAGCTGTAATCCTGGCATAAGCACACATGAACACACACCTACCTGTATACAGAGAGGTAAACACATCCTCTGGTTTGTAACTGGCATCAAGGAATCCTGCCTCAGCATCTACTAGAAGCTTGGTACTTGGACATATGTGCTCAATAATGTATTGCTCCCTCAAAATAGTCCACAAGTGACAAAGCAAACAGCTGTAGCAAACATGAAAACATAAATGATAATCATAGATAACGGAAAGTAGAAATCCACTTGAAGGTATCAGAATGCTCACTAGAAGGTTTTCCGTACATTGATTTCTCTGTGAGCCAGCATTAGGAATTTAAAAGCAAAAGAAAATTTAGCCCAGTTCTCAACCACCACCCTCTTTATAACAAGGAAAATGCTAATGTTTCTCTATGCTACAAAATCACCTGTTTATAAGATCTTTACCTGGCCAGGAGATTGCAGAGAGGTCAGACAGACGTTAGTGTCTCTCTTGGGGTCACTGCTCCTCCTCTGAAGACTTTCATGTAGGTGGCATAGTAATGGCTTGTGTTAATTTATGACCTTGAAGATACTCATCACTCAGAATGGATTTGGACTTGAGAAGCTTTTAGTTCAAATACTCTCATAACCCAGGAACAAAAGGGATGCTGATAAGAATGATTAATGAATTCAGTGAAGGAGTTTTTAGGCAGTGAGAGAGGAATGCTCTTATCCCCCTCAGCCAGGCATTACTGAGTACACCAGGTAATTTTAACAGAAATGTTTTCCTAATTCCTGGGTTAGTTACACATCCTTAAGAGGCTGTGCTCTTAGCAGTCAGCAAACATCATGTGAGCAACATCAGGTTGGTTGCTCCACTGACTGGAAAGGAGCTGCGCCCATTTGCACCTGTGGGAATCTGGTATGACATTCGTTGTGCCAGGGTTACCCCATCGGCTGAAACATGCGCTGCTGAGCAGAGCAGGTGGGATTTGCCTGGGATTTCATTGCTAGGGCAAAACCAGCATGAGCAGTTATAAGCTACCCACAATGAGAAGAGGGCATAGTATTTTCTGTGGGGAAATAGAGATGTATACCTATGATTAAGCTTCATGTTTGTTACTGTAATGTAAATCATTGTGGTAAACTTTGGCTTGCAATTGCTGTCCTATTTCTAGCTAAATTAATTTGATGTTTTATTAATTTATCCACATGAGGAGATCCAGAAACGCTGGCTGTTTGAACTCTGCTGCATGGCTTTACTGCAAGTAACCTGCTTTCTTATATTGTAAAACTGATGGCTATCTCCTGCAAACCAGGATCAGGATCTCCTGGAGTTTCCCCTACCCTGTACCCACAGGCTAGAAGTAAGACTCCACTCAGGAGCAAGCTGCCAGGTGCTCTCCAAGCACATGTTCCCAGGGTAGCCACGGCCCATGCTGCAGGTTATTAAGTATGGTGATTTTAAAAAGGATGGGCTTTTCCAGTTGGACTTCACTAAGCCTCAGAGAAACAACTTTCTGGGAAGCTCTGACTTCTCTTTGTGTTAATGACACTTGGTAAATACTTGGTTAAATTTTCCTTTTCTTGTTTATAACTGTCTTTCTCCCAGTAGCATCCATGCACTTGGTTGTGCTCTGGGTTGGTGTTGGAAGCCAGGCCAACCTGCAGACAGCAGAGCTAAGGCATGCCCAAGTGCCCTCCCCACCCTGTACAGGTGCCCTGGTGTTGTTCTGACCCTCACCTGTTCTGCTGATAATTTGCAAAATAATGAAATTACATTTTAGTCACCACACGGTATTTCAAAATCAGCTGGGTATTTTCCTTGCCCTTGTCTTGAAAGGACAGCTAGCACCAAGAACAGGATCTGGCCATGTGGTGAACAGCCCTGTGTGGTGAGCTAAGCTCTGGGCTTTCTGTGTCCTGGAGCCATAGTTTCTATTGTTGTTGGAAGGAGAGGGAATGTTGCAGGGATATCACTGTTATTAAGACTTCTAAGGGTATATGCACACCAGTGATTGATTTTAAATTGCTATTTCCAGAAAGAAAAGCTCCTAAAACTTACATAAATCTTGACCTGGAATTTTTCTGCTCCTCTGTTATCATGTTGGGTTGCCATTGTGTTCTGAACCATTTGCACAAGGGAGGTGTCAGGGCTCCTTCAGGCAGCATGTGCCAGCAGCCACATCCAGGCTGCCCTAAGCCCTTGCACAGCTTCCTGTTCCCTATGGCAAGTGCTGTGCACTGGGGCTTTCCCAGAGCCCTTGCAGGGATGAGCCCCAGCTCCTCCTCAGCCTAAGCTGTGACAGACTCTGAATGCAACCACTACAGCCCAGAGTGCTGCTGCAAAGGGCTGACTGGCAAAGAAGTGAACCAGGTGCTGCTAAGGACCAGCCCAGCAGGACTGTGGGAGTATCTCTCTTGCCATCAATGGAATCTGGAGGGGATCTTCTGTGCTCCCAGGCAGAAATGCACACCTCTCTCCTCGATTTGCACAGGGATCAAGTAATGTCGCCTCAGCACGAAGGGATGTTTTTGTGTGTTGAAAGATTAATGCAGTGCTATGGGGAAAAGTGAGTGCTGGGGGCTGTTATGGTTAAACAGTGTGAAAAAAAAGCTGACAGGTCATGGAAAGTGGACTGGGCAAGGGACCCTGAGGACCAGGAGGAGTGAGGACTCCCAGCTGTAAAGTACTGCTGCCCACTTTGGAGCCTGGAGAAGCCTTGTTTGGGGCTCGGACTCCCAATAAGAGGGAGGATCCAACCACCCCCTCTTTACCCTGGCCTGTGTGCCACCTCCTTCCTCCCTTTCTTATCCTCTGGCCCTGGGGAAGAGGAAGTTATTGGAATGGAGGCCAAACTCCAGGGACTGCCTAAAGCAGCATTGATGGAATAGTGGATCCTCCAGGTCATTGTCAAACGAACTTCTTCCATCCTTGGTTTTCAGTGACTGCTGGGTGTGCTCATTTGTGCTCTGCTGTCACCGTACTCTTCTGTGCTTTCAGGTTTCCTGCAAGACTGCCCACAGCTAATGGTATGGGGTAAGACACAGGACTCGCTGCCAGAGCCCTGCAGATGCCCACAGACTCCATGCACGCTGCTCTGCATGTCAAAAAGATCACGAGTTTGAAAACAAAAACAGTTGAGCCTCAGATTAGCAGCAAATCCAACTGCTCCTGCAACCCTCCGTGCAGCACCATCCAGTGGCACCTGCTGAAGCTGCATTGCCACAGCCACAGGCCTGGCAGGGCAGGGTTACCTCCAGCCCTGTTCTACACAGGGGTCTTTCCAGTTACACCTCCTCGAGTGTTTTGTATGACAAGGCAGCATGAACTAAAATGGAAGCAAGGAAACACTGAAGTTTCCCCCCTCTTTCCCCCCTTCCAATGCCTGGGTTGGTGTGAACCTGCTGGGAACCATCCAGCCTTTGAAAGCCCAGTAGGTTGGCCTCAAAAAGCGGCCACAAGGTCAAGTATGGGCTGACCAGGGTTGATTGCTGCAGCATCTCTGAATGTGCCCTTTCAGTGTGGAAACAGGAGTACAAAAGCTGGCTGTTGGGTTCTGTAACTTGCAGTATTTGCTATGGAAAAGAGAAGGAAAAGCCTAAGCAGTTTCTTTTTAAAGCTACTGCATACACTGGGAAGGCTCTTCTCATAAAACCCATGGTAAAAATTACTCATTGCCACTTCTGCCTTGCAAAGAAATGATCTGATTCTTGGTTATTAACATGTAACTCTCTCCTGCACAAATATGAAGCAATGATGTATTCACTTTTTTTAAAAAGTACACAACCTCGTTTACATTAATATCAAGACAAAATCCATTTATAAGAGTATTTTTTAGTACCTCAGCTGGAAATTATGTTTCCTCCTGGATCTGGCATTTGCCAGTGGAGTGGATTCAGATTTAGCTGCTGAAATGTGCACTGTCCAGGAATTTACCCAGGAGAGCTTAGACTATTTCATAATACATCTTACAGCCCCAGTACTGAGCTCTTGAGCTATTGGTGAACTTCCTGTTGGAGCTCTCCCTTTTTAAGCTGGTGGGAC
This sequence comes from Myrmophylax atrothorax, assembly GCA_026770055.1. Classification (NCBI taxonomy): domain Eukaryota; kingdom Metazoa; phylum Chordata; class Aves; order Passeriformes; family Thamnophilidae; genus Myrmophylax; species Myrmophylax atrothorax. The sequence continues at coordinate 38,758,403 of JAOXXN010000471.1, forward strand.
TGGGTTCTCCTCCCAAAGCCACAAAGGGGTCAGAGCAGTGCTGCTGTGACAGAGGCCAGCCCCTGCTCTCTTCTTGCACAGTGAAGTTTCACTGCATTCTGGGCACGGCAGGGAAACAGGGTGGTATTCCATAGAGATCCCTAGGGACAGCATGAAAATAGAGGAGAGGAGAAGAGAGGGAGAGGGAGAGGAGAGTTGCTGGACAGGGAGGAAAGGAGAAAAGAGGAATGTAGTGGAGAGAGAGCCACTGCCCACCATGCCTGAGATGTTTAAAACACTAAGCCGATAATGGCTAATAGAAGAACAAAAGCTAAACTTTCTGGTTTAGCCTGGTGTTGGGTCCATGGATAATCTTCAAAGAGGAGCTACAAATGTAGAGGGAATTAAGCTCTGGGAAATGTTCGGTCTGGCACATCTGGTTTTAAAAGGGGTTGTTGGGTTTGTTTGGGTTTTTTTCTGGATGGTGCTGTGTTTTTATTTTTTTGTCAGAGTGCCAAAGGCAATTCTCTCTGTCAAATGTAGACTCTTGACCTTCTAGTCGGGATGACAAGAGAGTTATCTCAGGGTGTGTCCACACCTGTCAGGCAATATTAGGCATGAAATTGAGCTGTCTGTCTTCTTTAGCTAAAATGATTTCACAAATACTTCATAAATGCCTGTCTTCACAGAGCAGAGTATTGCCTGTATTATCTCAGTGCATTCATATTGAGATTGATGACAACTGGGGTCACTGGTTAAACTGTCTAATCCCGACAAGCTGAGGCAAAGGGAAGAGGCAGGAGAGCAGCAGGATGGCTGCTTAAAATTACCTGCAAGAGAGATCAGTCTCGAGAGCAGGCAGGGCTAGCAAGGAAACCAGCAGGTCTTCCATGTGACTCATCCATCAGATCCCGCAGTTTAGGGACACTGCCTCAAAGATGTGGTTGTACTTGAGGATCAACACTTGTGACATCGGGCAGGCTTACCTCATCTCCCATAAAATAAAAGAAGAGCTTGCAACTGTAATTACAGCTATTATAAAAGGTCTAATGCAAGGGAGCAGTGTTTAGGAGATGGGAGCCAAACTGCCATTTAGGCAAAAGGTTTAGCTATAATGAAGGGCTATTAAACCAGGAATAAATTCTCTTACATCCACCCCACCACCCCTTTCACCAACTCCTTATTGCCAAAGGGGACCTGAAAGTGAGCCTCTAGCCCATCAGCCTTCATATTTGTCTCTTTGCTCTGAGTGAAATGAAAATGATGGAGGAGCAAACAAGCTTAACCGGCGGCTGGCAGACACAGCAATCTGAATGTGTGCCAGTTCTTGGCACTCACCCAACAGGTACAAAACCAGTGCTGGAAGAGCTGCCTCCAGTCCCCTTGGAGGAGGGGGCTGCTACCCCCCTCCTTGTGCACATGAGCATTCACTGGGCTATTCCACTGCCCCTCACCAGCTAAAAGAGTAAAAGAGGATGTTTCATACCACAGTGTAACAGGTATTGGTCTAAGTAATAATTGTTCATTGTAGGCAGCTGTAAGGTGCCTGTTATTTTCATATGTAAACCAAGCATGGCTTAGTCTGAACTAGCTCATCAAAGTCAAGCAACTTAAGGCCTGAAGTGAAATGAAAAGACAGAAGGTTGAGTGGAGCAAAATTGATAAGAAACTTCTGCAAAAAGGAAAAGGAGGAAAAAAAATTCCATGATGGTAATTTCTTCATCAGGGATATTTTGTTCTTTTCCAAGAGCATCTTTATCAAGACAAGAAACACCAGAAATTGGTATCTTGATCAAGAAAAGATGGAGATTTGTTAAAAACACCCTTGTTAGGATGTCAGTGGCTCAAGAAGCCACAAGCAGCAGCAGTGAATTAAAACCCAAGGTGAGCATGCTATCCAACACTCTTTGCTACATCCAGCCTTTTCCTACATGCAAATACTGTGGTTGTGGTTAGTCCCCTTTCCCACAGGCATTTTCTCATGCTTGAGTGCAGAAATCCTCTTCCTGCAAAGCTCTGGGCATTGGAAAGACATGGTTCGGGACAGCCCAGAGGAAGGCGGTAAGCCTGGCTCACATTTTCTGAACTGAGCTGTGGTCAGTGGATCAGTGCACAGGAAGTGGAAAGATGTCATTGGCCACTTACAGACATCAAACCTGCCTCCAGCCTGTGCTTTCCAGCCCGAAGAGCAAGAATGTCATGGCACAGATGGAGCCTCCTTGTATCTTGACACACTGTATTCCTCTGCTTCCTAACGGTATGGGTTCAGCCTGCCTGCCTGAAAAGCAATACAAAATCTCAAAGGGCTTGTACCCAAACCCAGAAACACCAATCGCTTTCCCTTTCCTCAGTCGGAAAGGAGGAGCTATCTTCCTAAAACTGGCAAAGCCAAGTGACCAGGGAGCTTCCCCATCCTGCAATATGAGAAAGCCTCCCCAGATCTGTGCCACCAAGGGGCTCTCAGAGAAGCCAACATGTCTCAGCTTGTCCTTCCAGCCCCACATGTCAGGTCTCACCATGACAGGGGGCACTGCTGAATATCCCTCACTTCTGCCTGTAGGCGTGAACTGTATTGTTCCCACCAATGCAGTTTTTTACAGCTCCACTTTGGGTTGGAAAGGTGGTATTCCTACCCTTTTCAAGCCCACCCTGTTCAGCTCAGACTGATGCCTACTTGTCACCCACAGCTCTGCTGTCAGGGCGGAGCCAAGGCTGCTTACAAAGCCTGTGCCCAGCTCTGGATGTCTCACTCTCTGTGCTGATCACTCTACCTGCAGATTGCCTTGTGGCACAGAATCCTCTTCTTATTTTTTTTCCCAGATAGGCATTGTAATAACAGCCCCTGATTAAATTCTCCTTCTGGAAGGTGGAAGGGTTCATTTAATTGTTTGTTTACAAATGGTCAGCTCTGTCTACCTTGCCTTCTTGCTTAGGCACAATATGTACCTCCCAAACGAAAGTGTGGAGCCACAGGTCATCATTCTGTCATTTTGGCCCCCAATCCATTGGGATTCCTGCAGGAAAATCGAGCCAGTAGAAGTTGGAACTTTTGGCTGTGCATGTTATGTGAACAAGGGTTTTCCTTTACCTCACTTTGCCTATGTGTGGCATTTACATTTGCATACTCTTAGGGGTATGCATATTTCACTGTAATTTTGTTCTCCAAAGTGCAGCTTTGCACTGCCCCCAGCACTTACAGGACTTGCCTTGCACTACATGAGAAAGGCCAGTAGGAGGAAAACACATGTATTCAAAGCAGAGACATTTCAGATGAAAATGCCAAAGCCTTCTGATTTCCTTGGTCTAACTTTGGACTCATGAATTCAGCAATATGAGATCTGCCAGGCATTAGCCACATGCCTTTGCTAGACTGGACCAGGAGTCAGCAGAGCCCCCACACTTCAGGCCATGGGCTGTGAAAGGAAATAATGAAAAAGGGTAGAGAAATAGAATTTATTGCTCTTTCTTCCAGAGCACCCATGAAAATTAATGGCCATTTCATTCACAGTTTCTTTCCATTACTGGCAGGGCAATCATAAAAACAAACCCTAGTTCTTTTAGCATGTCAGTACTTGAGCTGCCTCAATGTGTTTTCAGTGATTCTTGCAAGGCAATGTGACAAGCAGCTATTTTAGGCAAACTGGTGTGCCATCTCCATAATTAAAATTGCATGTTGCCTGCAAATATTGAGTCCTTTATGGCTGCAGTAGAGTACAACTGCAGAGTTTGAAATAAAATCTCATCTATGTCAAATACAGTATCTAACTGTAATCTGGACAGAAACAACCATCAATATCATAGTAGATAAGAGAAAATTATAGGTTGGAAGGCACATACAAGAACCTCCAGAAAATATATTTAGAAAGTCAAGATATAAACATGCCCTTCTCTTTCCTCTTTTACAGTCAAGAATTTCCCATGCAGGGAATCTATTCTGGCCCTTTTTACCTGCACTGCTGTGACAAGCTGTATACCAGCTTTTTGGTTTCAAAACACCTCTAAGTCTTGTTTCCCTCTTTGCAACTTCACACATAAATAAAATTAAAGGGCTTTCCAATTCAGGTGTTTTAGTGCTGTGTTATTTACCTGTCTAAACATAGGTACCTGAATTTGAATGTGAGAGACCTGTACTCTGTGTTATACAAGTCTTGTGAGTAAGGTGGGAACTTGTTTTCCATGTCTGCTGGGAGGTGATTTTCCTCCTGGTCAGCATAACTGCCCCAGTACATGTAGGCTATTGTTAAGCAGACAATAGATAATTGTCTGCCTACCAGCTCACCTATCCAAGAGGCACTCATCTTGCTGCAAAGATTAAACACTGTTGCCAAATATTTTCCTGAAGAGGAAAATGGGCATATCTGCCCATACCCTGAGATCTCCTCTCCTCCCTTGGGTCGCATCCTGCCCCTGGAATCCTTCATGATGCCAGCAAGTCTGAGTCAGGTAAAAGCACAGAGCTTAAAAATGATGCAGTCAGCTGTTTCCTACTCTGCTTATTAGCTGGGTGTTTAGTTTGGACCCGGCTCATCACTCTTCACCCAGGAAACTCCCATTGACTTCACTGGGAACTCTGTCTGAGCAAGAACTTCTGAGCCGGGCTTCTTGATGGAGGATGGCAGGATGGGACAGAGCACAAAACTCCTTCCAGAGTGGAGACTCAAACAGCCATTTCTGAGTTTTAATAGCAGGTCACAGGGGACTTTACAAATATGAGAAGTATTATTATCTCTGTATTACAAAAACTGGTTACCAAAACAAAAGGGTAAAGCTAAACAAGGTGAAGTTTTAGGAATTCTTGGTGGCAAATAAGCGTGATGATGTGATGCAAACTAAGCAAATGTAGAGCTACAAAGGATGCTACACTTCTGGGAAGAGTTTTAAGGAAGAACTATTAGCATGCCCCTTCCATCATCTTGCTTTGCTTAAGTGCAAGTTGCCATCACTGTTCATGACCTCTGTTGTTTCAGAGCATTCACTCTTCTGAGATTGCACCTGGTTTTTGTCACGTTATGACAAGAAAAGCAGCATCAGGCCTGTGTTACCAACATACCTGCTTCTGGCCCTTCTCCTGCACACTTGCAACAGCAAAGCCAGACCCAGTTTACATTGACTCTGTGTCCAAGAAAGTCTAGCCAGGCTCATGTAGGTCTTGAATGGGGCAAGAGGAGGGAGTCACTCCTCTCAAATTTTATTATTAAGGTCTGCAAGCTCTGGTCTTATTAGGGCTGCAGTCAGTGCCGTGTCTGACGATGGCAGTCACACTGAGCAGTGCATCACTGCACTGCCTTCCACATGGGAGTAGATGCAGGTATTTAAAAAAAAAAAAGCCCTGCCAAAAATATCTGAAGCTGACAGTTTCTTGCCACATAGACTTTAAACACCTGAAAAGCCACATAACAATAACAGCAGCTTCTTCTCAGGAATGAGGTGACTTGGCTGGGAAGTGTGAAGGACTCTCTTGCCAGGTGACAACACTGGATGGACAGTGGGAGGAAAGATATAATTTCTTCTTGTATAAAATGACTAGAAAGACTAAAAAAGAGTTTTCTGATATGAAATAGTCTTCCCAAACCTCTCCTGGAAGAAAGACACTTGCTGACTTAACTGCATGAATACCGTATCTGAAGCAGATCACTTGCTGACACACTGTGTAGGCTGAAAAATTATGTAACTTGCCTTACTATGTACAAATCAGGGATGGACAGCCACCATGGAGTATATGTTTCACTTCAGCCTTTCTTGTCCATTCTCTGGCCTTGGATGAATTCTGGGGGTATACTCGTTTTGCAGGGAGTTTTTAATGAGGCAATGTTTGCAGCAGACAAAGATGCTGCACCTGATCTATGGATCAGTACAGACATCCAGAGAACACAGCTCTGCCAGGTGTGTTTGACTTCCTGCTCCTACCCAGAGTGAACAACTCCATTTGCTGCAGACCTCCTGCCACCACTGATGCATTTCAAAGGGACATGGCTATATTTTCAGGGGTTTTGTTTCAGCAGCAATGTAAACTTCTGCCTTTCCAAATACTTCAGAGGCACTTAGGAGTTCCACTTCACCCCCTTTCATTACTTGGCCATAAGAAGATTGTGGTCTGTATTTCACTTGTATTTCTACTGGGAAATACCAGATTGGCTATAATGTGGCTATAGATCTTGATGGCTGTGAAGAAGTCCCTTGAAATAAGAGTGAATGACAAGGAAAGAGATGCTATTTAACTTCAAATCAACAAGCAACAAAATGTCAATAAATCAAAATAAACCAACCTCCCCAAATTCTGAGGACAAAAAACATTTGAATCAGTAAGGAAAAGGGGAAAAAAAGGGGAATAATGAATGATGACCAGTTCATGCCGTACATACTTGTTGTTCACAGCCTATACCCTGGCCGTTGAAAGAAGGGGAGTTTCTTAACCAGGCCCTCAAGATCTCACTTGGGCAATCCTGGCACCAGCTTGTATGAGGACAGCACCTAACCCCTAGCCCAATTTGTGCCACATCTGCTTCATCTGGCAAGTTTCGGACAAATCATTGCATACTCTCTTTCATTGCCTTGTCTTTACAGCTGTGGGTGACACTACATGTGTGCAAGCTGCAGAGGCAGCGTGCTGAAAAGGACAGGGAGTGAGGGCCAGCCTGCAAGCACAGAGGCCTGAAGAGGTGTGAGTGAAGAGGTGATGAAAGCAGGGTGGGAGAGGATTAGCAGGCTGAGGACTAGCTTTTACAGGAGGATGAGCCACGGGTAGGGAAGATATCAACAACCCACAAATGTTACTGCAAGGAGGAGGAAAATGACTGTGTGGGGTGTTTCACCACACAAATTGCTTTAGAAATTAGTATTGAGGGGAAAAGGAGCTTAGCTAATGGAGAGAGCAACACTGATGCTGTGACCAAAGGCTATCAGGCATGCTGCACTGAACATGCCTTTCTGCCAGAAGCAGCAGAAGGATTTGGCTAGCACATGGGATTTCAGGGCTGTAGAGAAAATGTGGGGCCCCGCATCTAACTCTTCAGTGTGTATCTGGTGCAAAACCCTAAAAGCAAACAGCGTAATTTGGCTTCTTTGTTCTCACAGATAGGAATAAAAACTGAAAACTCATCCAAGCCCTGAAGTTACCTGGTGACTCTGATCAGCAGCTGAGATGTCAATGTGATGTGCTCTACATAAAGGCAACACAAAGGTGAGCCCTGCCCAGGAGAACTGAAATGCAAGTATGATGGGCAAGATAAAAGGCTGATACAATGCAGAGAGGAGGAAGGCACAAGGTAAGAATAACACGAGGATGACAAGATCATGGCAGTAGTTTCAACACACTTAGACTAGCTCTTTTAACAGGCAACCAACAGCTAAGGTGAACTTTGGGAAGCAGTTTGGAGGACAGTGAGGATGCTGGGGCAGGGGGGTCCTCTTGGCAAAGCTTAGTGCTGAATGGTGATGTGAAAGAGCTCCTTTGAAATCCTGACAGCAGCACCATCAAACTATTACTGGCTGAGGTGAAGGGCTGCTTGAGATCTTGCTGTGCTGAATATGTGGCAAGGGGTTAGAGGCTTGCAAACCAAGTGTTAATATCCTCTGCTCCTGGCTCAAAATGGCTCACAGTTTTTCTGGATAACGAATTTAACCTCTGATTTCCCCTTTGGAAAAGTGGGTTTCACAGAATTTTTTCCTTGTAAAACTCTTTGGGATGCTGATAAGTTTGACTTTTCTTTATATGGTGCCTAGACAGCACTAGATAAAACCCAAAAGTAGGAAGCAGAGATGTCAGAGGAACTTGACTGTTACAGAGGGCCTCAGAGAAGGAACTGGATGAAACCAGCTGGAGAGTGGCACACAAATTGAATGTGGTTAGAACAAAATGGGTGATGGTTTAAGGCAGCCAGATATGCCAAGGGATGTTGATGTGAGTGAACTCAGGAGCAACACGTAAAACACTAGTTTGTGCACAGCATGGGACGGGGTGGCTGTAGCAGCTCTCATACTGCTGCCTGGCAGAGCTGCTGCTGCCTGCTCTCTCCTCTCACTCACCTCTCCTCTGCCTCCACTCTTGTTGTCCTTTTCTAGAGCAGTTTTCTCCTTCATGTCTTTGACCTTTCTGGTGCATTCCTATGCTTCACTGCCCATGTCCCAAATACCATGGTGCCCTGCACCCTGAGGCAAGGCAAGGGTACTGCTGAGGCCACCCACATTGTTCACACACCACCAAGGTGTCCAGCAGCTACAGACCACTCAGGAACTCAAGCCCTGTTTTCAGAAATGAGATTCAGTTTTGCTGGGGGGTCGAGGGTTCCTATAGAAGACAGAATCGAATTTCCTAAACCTGTCTTCTCACAAGCATAACTGGCACCTTGCTGCCGGTACCTGCAGCTCAGTGGCCACCTACCACCTTGATGCACCCCCCCAGGCCAGGCTCTCCTGGCAAAGGGCCCCTCTGATTCTGCTCACACCTTGCTCAGTTTTGCTGAGCTCTCTCTTGAGCCTCATGGGCAGCTGGTGACCCAGAGCACGGAGGAGGGAAAATATTAAACTGCTGGGAAAAAGCCACAGAAGTTAGGAGTGAACCTTAACTTACTCCATCCCCACCAGATTTCAGAACCACTAAGACACAAAGTGACACAGGATTTCAGCGGGTGAAGAGAAAAGCATTTGGGCATGTGGCAGGGTAGAATGCTGCTCACTGGGTATGCTACCTACAGATGTGTAACCACTGGAGGAAGCAAAACCGTAAGGAATTACGAAACTTGCTGGGATAATCTGGATGCGTCTGAGGGATGACTCCGTGTTTCACTTGCGGAACGGAAGGGTGAGGGTCTCCAGAAGGCAGGGGTAGCAGGGTGGCGCCGGGAAGCCTACACCCCGGCCGGGACACGCAGCGGGCTAGTGTCGCTTCTGGGGATGGTGCTCCCGAGCTGGGACAGGGAGGCGTGCGGCGAGGGGAGGTGGGGTGCGGACTTCCCGGCCGGGAGACAGCGGCCGCTGCCCGCTGCGGGACCGGCAGCCGCGGCATCCCGTTCCCGGCTCGCCCGCGGCAGGGCAGGACGCGCCGCGGGTGTGCCGGGGGCGGAGC
>JAOXXN010000471.1:38777475-38796947 GCA_026770055.1 Myrmophylax atrothorax
AGGGGGTACCTATACTAGCTCATGCATGCTTTTGGGGGAGAACAAGAATGCTGGAGGACCCATTGCTGGTCTCATTATGGGGAATCTCACTGAAAGAGCAGAATGGGCCTCCTGGGCAGTGACCCAGCGGCTTTCACAACGACATGGCCTAAATTGCAGTGGCTAGCAGGACTGGGCTGACCGTGGGGCAGGCTGATTCCTCCTGGTGCCAGGAGAAGGGGAATGAAGGTGTGTTTTGGGAGGGGAAGACATAGTGCTGGACTATGGCTGAGCAAGTGTCTCAGTCCCGCATTGGCAGCAGGGCAGTTGCATCACTGTGTCCACCCTCACCAGCAACTGCAGCTCCAGCAGCTCCTGCTTATCTGCTGCCTTGAAGTTGCACGTGCCATAACATCTGCTCTCACTGGGTGTTCAGAGACTCTCAGGATGGAGTGAAACTGCAAGGACCATATTTTCACTGGAGCTGTAAAACGTGCAATGTATTACTAACATTAGAAGAAGCTGGGAGCTGCCAGTGTGTCTGAGATTTGGCAGCAGAGTTGTAGGTATTATTGAGGGCTTATAAAACAAGTATTTGTTTTTTTAAACTGTGAACCTTTTCAATCTTTTAAAAAAGGCCTATTGCAAGTCTAGCAAAACTTTTAGACAAAGAAGAAAGACAAATTAATATTCTCTCTTTCAGACTATACTTGTATTTTTCACTTTGGTCATAATATCCATGGATATATTTATATATGCAAAGAATATGGAAGAAAAGATAGGTTTTGGGATGCAACAATCTTTCTCCAGATCGTTGTGAGGAAGACTTGATAGCCTAATGTCTACTTACCTTGCCATAATAGTATCCTTGTATCCATGAGCTTACAGAATCCTGCTACTGTGCCAATAAAAATGCATGCAGTTCATTATTTGTGTCCCTTCACAAAGAGATCAAATTTACATAAATGGGATTTACTATTCCCTGTTAATTTATTGTGTTTGAATTTTAGAGAGGTAACAAGTCCTGTGAGCCCCATGTGATGCTAGAGTGAATTTCTGTATGTTTTGTGGTGGCTTTTTGTGGTTTTGGGAATGGGGTTAGTTTTTTGGGGGGTTGTTGGTTTTTATAAAATGCTTTTTATTTTTTAGGGGGGTTGTTTTAGTCAAAGGGTTCATGGTGTGCTTTTTTGGATGTCAATAGTCCTCAGCCTGCCCTTGAGCCTTCCAGACACTCTTCAGCCTATGTAGAAGTGGATTGTTACCTTGACTCCCACTCCAGCAGACTGGCATTAAATGTTTGCTCTCCTGCTTGTGTTCTTTACAGGATTAGTGCCCAAACAAGTTCCCTTTTCATTGACAGATGAAATAACAATAGCTGGCATTAAGAGAAAGCCAGGTATTTTCTCTGGGTTTCCCTGAAGGGCCTCCTTTGTCTTTACTGTCTCTGCTCAGGGAAACTTGTACACCTTCTAACTCTGAGGGTGCTGTTGAGATGCTCTGACTTCTGAAGACAGAGGTAGGTCAGCACCTGTGTGAAGACTTCCATCCACTTCCTGTGCCTGCTAGCGGGAGCCTGCTGGTAAGGCTTTGCAAATGGTCCCTGTCAGGTGGGGTGGTCCAGGCTGATGTGGGCAATCTTGAGAGCCCAAAGAAGAGTGTGGAACATCCACAGCACCAGGAAGGAGAGTAGAGGAAGGAGGTCTTGGTGGACTGTCCCATACTCAGTGTTCACGTGCCTGTTGAAGTCAAAGGACAAGCAAGTTGTGGACAGCTGGATGATCCTGAACAGACCTTTACAGGTGCCACATGAGTGGCCCTGGGCTGCCTGTGGGAAGTCAGCACCTCACCTGGACTGTAGGAATGTCCTAATTAGTTGCATGTTCACAGGCTGGTTTAACTAGTTGAAAGACAGGATTTAAAGGTCTATTTTAAAGCAGTATCTAACATAGTAGACATTATTACAAAAGGGGTTATTAAAAATAAATAAAAAGGAGGATTTTCTCCCTAGTTTAATCACATTCACCCACTGTCTCTGAAGTAGGGAGAGAAAAATCTTCGAGGACTTTACTGCTGTCATTTCTCATTTGTCTAGCTACATGCTATCATCTCCATCTTTCAGCAGACTGGGAGGTGTCTGCAAAGTGGGGATGGAAGAATATAGGGCTTGTAGGGTCGTGAAGCTTTGCAGTGTTTCTTAAAGAAATTTTATATGCGTAAGCGTTCCATGATAGAAGCTTAGGGCAATTTTCAGTTGAGTTCCTTCATATAGATATGTGTGTGAGGGTGTATATAATGTTTCAAGAGCTGTATGAACAGAGATTTTCCATTACTTTGAGTGGTCTTTATTCAACAAGGTGCATATACCCACATGTGCTTATAGCAAGTTGAGTCTGAGTTTGGTGGGAGGATTCACATTTTTGAATATAGGTATGTTGTTTGTTCTTGTATTTGCCTGGCTGTTGTTAAGAGATTTGCCAGAGGAATCTCTTCCTGTTTAATTCCAGAGGGGGTCATCTGTGTCTAAGCTGGGAACGCTTTGAGAATGAAGTTTGCAAAATCAGGACTAGTATTTTTTGCATTTTTATTTTGATGTGTATGGTACTCTGAGATATAAACAGCAGAAGAGTTCACCCAGCTTTTGTAAGTGCCTTCAGGAAAAGTACAAAGAGGAAGTCTTAACTAATACTCCTTCAAGTATGAAGTGGAAGTCTTAATTAATACTTTGTCAATAGAGATGAAGTCACAAACAGTAGGCAACTTGACCTAGAAGCATTCTGATTTCTTTCCTTGGGCAGGAATTAGTGGCTATCATATTGTCATTTTTTATTTATGGCAGTAACTTGTAGCCTTTAGTTTATAGATTTCTTATTAATTCAAGGTCTTTGGTTTTGTTTCTAAGGTATTTTTTGATTCTTAGTTTGTCTTTGCTAGAGGTGTACAGCTAGAGCTCCTTGGAGAAGCTGATGCCAAATAGCTGTTGGAAGGTCTGTAGGGACTTGCTTCTTGGCTGCCTTTCAAGTGCTATATGGCTGTAAAATGTTTTAGTGTCAGAATCACTACATCTGTCATTGTTCTGCTTTTCTCTGTCAATAACTAGTCTCATTCAGTGACGTTTTTGATCTTAAAAGGGGAAAGCAGATTTATTTGTGTGCCAGCACATGAGTCTTTTCAATTTTTCTGCTCAGATAATTGTTGGACTTCGTTGGGCTTCAGGTTTCAGACTTAAATTAAACTCAGTGCTGTCTTTCCAGTCTCCTCAATGTTTGCATACAGAGAAAGGCCAGAATATATCCTGTTGAGAGCCACTAGATACCAATCATCTGGTGAGATGTAAGAAAAATGAGCTACAGACTTCAGTGCTGATTTTTGTGATGAGTGACTGGGGTAAAAAGGAAATAATGTTGACAGATTTTTTTCCCACTGGTTAGGACAATGTTTAACAACTGGAATGTGCTATTTCAATCTTTTCCTTCTTTTCATGCTGGGAACACTTTTGCTCAGTGGCTTGTGCACCTATTTCCAATTCCTGAGGATTTCCCATTGCTTTGAGTCATTTATGCTGCCTCCTGTCCTGGTGAGTTACTGTGATGATCCTCAGCTTTCTTTAGTTTGCAGATTGCTGCATTTACAGTGGAAATACAGCAAATATAAGTGGTGCTTTTCACTTTTATCTTTCTGCTGACCATTTGGAAAGGAGTTCACAGGTTAGCTGTGGACTTGCATACCCCAAGTTGAAAAGCCCTGACCTTGCCAACCCCAGCATTTAAACTTCTGAATGTTCAGGTACCTGCACAGCTGAAGCTTGTGCTCCCCTACCGGTGTGCTGCAGACTTACCAAACCTTCCCTTCAAATAGTTCAGAGTTTGTCATCTCTGACAGCTACCCTGAACCTCTGCTTGCTCTGCACCTTTTCCCCTTCTCTTTGCTCTAAGGACATGTGCGGTGGTAACTTTTGGAGCAGCAGGGATGGCTGGCACTCCAAGGGCTGTAGGCTGGAAAGCTTTGTCCAAACATTGCTCCTTGTCTTGTGTTTGAGAGCACAAGTCCTTTGGGGCAGAGATCTTGGTGGCTGTGTCAGATTGATGTGCTGGGCACTGCAGTGTGGAGCCAGGGCTTAAGTCCATAAGTGCTCTCTCAGTGCAAAACCTTAGATAATTATATACGTCTATGAGGTTACTTGTGAATGAGAGGTAATCTGTAAATGGGCAAACCAGGCAAAGAATTCTTGCTCAAAACTTGCCTGGATTTGCTTTACCTGTTTTCTCACTTCTTGGGCTGTAGTAATTACTTCTTGTAGCAGTCCTCAGCCTGCTTCATGAATGAGTTGCATGCGTAAGTCTTTTGAAAGCTTTAGTAGAGTTATGGTGAGTTTACAAACACAGATACTGAGATAGGTGTTTGGTTTGAATCTGGAGCCATAAACGCATAATACTTGATAAATGGCTATCCTTGCCCTATTTGCTCTGGTTGTTAACTGAGAAAATGAGAGCAGGTTCTCTTGGGTCTGTAGGCACGAGAGAAGTCATGTCATACTGTCCCAGGCTGTGGTATTGCACTCTTAGTGTGTGCCATGTAAACACTAGCTCTGGTTGCACAAAAGGCAACTGGAGCCTGTAATGGTTTATATGGTGTTTCTTTCAATAAACTTCAAAATAGTGTTTCTTGTGTGACGCTACCTATAGGTTTGAGTGCTGTCTGTGATTGTTTGGAGGCTTGTTCTTTCCTAATTATGGTAAGAAAATATGAAATTTGCACCTCAAGGCAACTCTGCATCTTCTACTGAAGCATGTTTGTCAGTAGGTTCTCTCCTCTTCATGGCAATACCCAGAGGTATATCTGGGGAAGTAGGGATGGGAGCAGAAGTGGTATCTCATGGGGTATCTTTCTTTTCCCTTCCTGAAACCACAGGTTTTAGGGCTTGTGTAAAATGACTAAGGTTTCTGTCAGCGCTGGGCTCCTTGATTTTTTCCTGCTTATGTTTCAGCTGAACATAAATGTATTTGAGCTAGTTTTGAGCTAGCCAGCTCAGATGTGGTTTGCATTCTTCAACTCCAGCAATAATTATGGTGTTTGGCAGTGTCTAACTCCCCTTGCCACTCAAAGCAGCCTGTGATGAGCTGCTGCAGTAAGCACTTCAATCCCTGGATTAAAGCTGGCTCAGGCTTACCTAGAGTACACTGCAGCGCTGGGATACTGTAACCCTCCTTTACAAACTGAGCTGTTGTAGTGAATTCCTCAGGGCTTTTTGCTTCCAGTCTTTTGAGTTTCTTTTTTCTGTGAACTTAGCACGTGTGGCTTTTACCTTTATCCATGACTGACCTTTTCTCAATGCTATCTTCCTGCATAAAACCTTGTGCCAGCATGTAAGCTCCTGTCATCTTCTCTACCGGTGGCTTTGTGCCAGGATCATTCCAGCCTTACAGAGTGCCCATGACAGTCTGTCCCTTCGCAGCTTATCCACTCTGCTGCTTGTAGTATCGTTGTTCTTGTGTTGGCTCTGCTCCAGCTGCTTCTACAGTATCCACCTTCTTCAGAGACATCTTGTCTTTCCTGATGGCTCCAGAAATTTCATTGGCTGCATTTGAAACTAGCTGGAGCTGAGCCTTCAGAATTTGGCTCCTGGAATGGATATGGTGCTATTTTGCTTTGGAGTCAGACCATGTGTTTTGTAAAGGGCATGTTTTTGATCCTTAAAAGCATGAGATGGTTAAGGCAAGGCATGATGCCAAGCAATGTGGGAAAAGAGGGATTGAGAAACCAACCACTGGTACCTACAAGATGCTTGAGTCAATCTGTACCAGTGTTGTCCCTAATTTGCCTTTTTTCTCTCTGTTTCCTCTTTGTTGAGGACAGCACAGGTCCATTTTCAGATACTTGACTGCAGGATTATAGTTCCTCCTTATTCTTAGCAGGAACTGAAGTTCCTTCTGTATCTGCACTGCCACAGTGGTTTGAGCTGGTGTGGGTCAAAACTAAAAAGGTCTCACAGCCTTTGCTGTCCCTTTTGCCCCAACACAGAAGCCCACAGTGAGCCATCTCAGAGGCAGGGATTTGATGTGTAGCAAGGAGAGAGGAAAAGAGAGTTCCAGATAAATTACTATGGACTTGCCACTTTATCTTCTCTTTTTTATAGTCTGCAAACAAATATGCATGGGATCATAAAGTAACTTCTGTGGGAAGGGAATTCCAGAGGTCTCTGGTCTGACCTCCCACTTGCAGCCATGACATCGGGCTAGGTTGTTCTCGTCATCTAACCTGTAACTCCGTGTTGAAGACAACAGCAGCTCTGGTGGATCTTGTGGATGGTTTCCATGATTCCTGCATGTTTTGCTGTGGACATGTGCTTTTGGAACTTTGTCTCCTGCATAACAGGTTCCCCTGGTGCTCCTGCCTCAAGGTACTCTGGATAGTGGGAGACCCAGGAGCAGCCAGTGCTGTCTGGCTGTCTCTTCCACCCACACTGTTTGGACACTGACTTTTTTGAGGCAAATGAGATACCTTTTTAGAATGCACAGCTATAACAAGATTAGGCTGTTGATGCCTTTGGTAGCAATGTGTTTGCTCTTAAAATAAAAAAGTCTAACTCCCCCCCCCCAAATGTTTGCCTGTCTCAGATGTATTTCTGTGTTTTGACAGATCCTTAAGGTGATTGACAGAGCCATAGTTGCCAGTAGCTTTTTATAGGAGCTTTTCTTACCACACAGCTAGTCTTGGGAAAGACTTATTTTTCCAGCAACCACTTAATCCATGGTTTAATTTTTTTAAAAAATGCACAGCAATAGCTGCTTTAGGTAATCCTGATAGACCTTTTGAAATAGCCAGTTAGCATGCCTTTTCTTTAATTTTAAATGCTGAGAAATTAGTTTGTAATGACTTGCTGACTGGAAGTTATGGAAAACAAATCACCAGAATGCTCTTTCTTCCTCCCATAACCTCATTTTCCCACTTCTTTTGTGACTTTTCTATTTGCGGTTGACCCGCTTCTTGTGCAGCCATAGTCCTTTTACTCAGGTCATTAAGTCATGTTTTTAGTCTGGATTTAGACTCTCAAACTACTCTTAGAGAGCATTTCCTTCTTATCTCTTTCCTTTTATTCTTGCCTCAACTCTTTGGCAGAAAGCACTTACTGGAGGCTACAGGCCTTGGAGTTGGCCCTATAATAGAGGGGAGAAGACATTGATGATTCACACTTTATTTTCGGTGTTTCTGCAGTCTGATGGATACTCTCTGGGCTATGAAAACATGTGGTTCATTGGCTTGCAGAAAATTCATCTTCTGAATAGATGATTTAAAAAAATAAGGCAATAAATCTATATTTTTGCATAGTAATGTCAGTAAAAACACAGAAAGCGTACAAAGTCTGCGAGCACTTTGGCCCACCTGCTGCAATTTCTAATACAACAGGTCTGTTAATTGCTCCTGATGCAGGGTAAGATTGGTTGTGTTCAGTGTGTCTGGTCAGCAAATTTGGGCATCTGCACCACAGTGGATCTGGAAAGGGTCTCATTAAAGGATGAAGGAAAGTAGATGGATGGCCCTTGTGCTTTTAGGAGCTGTTACCTAAACCCTGGTGGGTTACTGGAAGAGGCTTGATAACCACAGAGCTTCCCATCCCATCATACATAAAGGATCCGACTTCTATTTGCATCAGTGGGAATTTCCCAGTGGCAGTAGGAGTTAGGTGGTGTTTCTACTGAAATGAGAAATAGAGATGCCTCAAGTTCAGAGGAATACAGTAGAAAAAGAATATATGAAACATGGATTTTATGCTTTGTCTTATTCTTTCTTCTAATATGCATTTCCTTGCTTTTTACTCAAGAAGAGCTATTTTGCTGTTGAATTATTAACAGATCAGCTTCTGAGGGTCCAGCCAGGAAGCACATTATCGGTCTCCAGGAACAAGAGTGCACTTTCAGAAACAATTTGCAGCTTTCATCATGGTTGTAAAGATAACATGAATTATGACAGTTTGGTAAAAAAAGTGCTGGAGCCAAACTCACCCTGGACTCAGTGAAGAGAGTAGGTCATACTTTTTACTGTTATTGCAGGATAACTACAAAGCCTACAAATGCTGCTGGTAAATTTGAATATTCATGCTATTTAGTTGCTAGAAAGAGTGAATACATTTTTTTCTATTATCTTGTGAACAAACTAGCTTTCTTTGTAGTGTTGTAAGCAGCTGGTTTCAGTGAATTGTAGAAGGTACAGTGGAATAATATCAAGAAATTCTCTGCTCTTATGTTCCAGTTATTCTGTTTTACATTTAAACAGTTGAGAAGCTTATGTGTGTAAGCAGGTTTGCTGCCAACTGAGCCAGATGATGTACCTTTTCTGATGGTGTAACTCATGCAAGATACGCTGCCCAAAGCATCACTAGAAATACAATATATGGCGTTTGCAAGCCCAGGCAAATATATACAAGATTTTCTGCATTTCTAAATGTAGAATCCTGAGCTGCCTGCCTGAGACATTGGTAAGGGCATGCCTGACTTTATTAGATAGAAGTCCATTCTTTTACTTTTAGATAGGAGTCTGATATTTGGCTTTATTAGATAGGAATCTATTATTTGGCTTTATTAGATGACTTTTTTGTTTGTTTGTTTGTTTGTGACTAGCTAGCAGTGTCTGGGCAGGCTATCTCACACTGTTAGCACATGACTCCTTGAAAGCGAAAGTGTCATCCTGGTTCTTTGAAGGTTTACAAAATTTGTTACTTTACATTATAAACAAGGAGGGGAAAAATACAGACTTATTTTGAAAAGAGTATTGTTGATGTAACTTGTATTTCCTTCTTTCAGTCCACTTGCCACTCATTGAAACCTCTTCCTTCCCCATTCCATGTTTGTGTTGGGTGTCAAGGTGTCTATTATTGTTTGTGGCGTTGGCCTGAGCATCCCACGCTCTTGGCACTCCTGACCAGGACTTCATGGTGATGACTGGACAACACTGAGAGTGCAGATGCACAACAAACACAATTAAAATATCTTTGTTCCTTTTAAGAACATGTTTGTTAGGTATATTTAAAAGCAAGGGTGTGAATCACTTTCAGAACTACAGTTGGGTTTATTTGTAGCTTTGAAGGTCACGAGTCTTCCGGTGGAACAGTTCTTGTGTATTTATTCTGGCTGACAACTGGACCAAAGGGTTTTCTCAGCCTTCTTTATGCAGCGGCCAAGTACTTGGACATTTTCTGTCTAAAGGATAGAAAAATATTTGAGAATATACTCAAGTTGATAACAGAAAGGTAAACAGAAATGAAATAAACAGAAACAGAGGTAGGAACTTAAGCTTTCTCTTTGATTTTTTTGAAACTTACAGTGTTTTGCCAGTTCGGTTTGAACTTAATGTATGTTTGGGTTTTTCCTGTAAACTGATGGGTTAAGAAGTAGAAAATAAAATGGAAGATGGTAGAATACCAATGTAAAAAAGCCAGAAAACTAGAAAAGATGCAAGGACGTATTCTTGAGATCTGGAGAATTATTTTCACATGTAGCAGCTGTATTGTGGAAGCTGATTGAATTGTGAGTCATGGGAGAGAATGAGTAGAGCATGGATTTTTTCTGATGTAAGGATTTGAGCTGATGAAATTAAAGTATTAGGAGGTACGTGAGAAAAAACCAAAAGTGCTGTATTTTCAGAAAACATAATAAAACAATGGAAAAATAGTGTTTTGGGATTTTTGTATTCTCCATATCATATATGAAATATTTCTCATAAAACCAAAAAAACAATAGAACAGCCTTTCCCTCGAAAACCTGAAAGGTTTTCTCTTCAAAAGTAAATAGATATATTCAGAGAAGGAAAATCTGGCACATTCAATAGCTTCTTTGTGTGCTGCAAGACCATGCCTGGCTCCCCCTGGGAGAATTCAGAACTGTTTTTTTGTAGCCACAGGTGGCTCCCAGCAGAGTTCACAGGAGGGATTGTGTATGGAGATGCTCCCTTTTCTGTTCTGTGTAGCGCTGGTGGTCACTGAGTCTGCAGGGCTGTGTGTGCCTGGCCTGCGGTCTCAGAGCCATGAGAGTTTAACTTGGCTGAGAGGTGGGCAGTAGGCACTGGAGACAGGGCCCCTTTTCGATGAAAACCAAAGCACAGGGTGAAATGAGCACAAGATCTCAGCCTGGAAATGCTGGTTTGAGTTCCCCATCGTGGGTTGAAGAGGGTCAGTGCACAGGTATGCTGCCCATTATACTGTCTTCCTTCTACTTCTACAAATGCATCATTTTCTTCATCTGATAATTTGCTTTAAGGACCAGAAAAGCAAGCCTGAGGAATTTGCCCCCATTGCTGAAAGAAAACCTGGGGATGTCCCGGGAGCTTATTAGAGACTTGTAACAACCTACATGAAGCAAGGGATTCTTGCTGTCAAAGGCTTGTTATAACAGGAGATACTTTCTACAGTATTCTTATCAAAATGGGCTGTTTTATTTAAAAATGCTGAGGTTGGAACAAACTGAGTGCAGCGTATTGGTGGGTTTGGAGTCCTGATCTCTGCAAATGCCAGAGGAGGAGATTAAATGTTTCTTCATAGGGGTAGTTATAATGGCTTTGATGTGGTTACTCATGTGCGTGTTTTCCATAGCGTGACCATGAAGTACAAACATTTGGGATAACATGTAATCTAGGGAGGTGAGGAGAATTAATTTGTCACATCTTTTGAATAGCATGAACAGAAAAAAGATAACAGTTCATTAATACTGCCAATACATGAAAAAAATCATTTATCTCTACCTGTGTGATGTAAAACTATTTGACAATTAAAAATATATTTGTTGAACTTTGGTGGAACAGAGGGTCTCACACAGGGTGTCGTTTAGGATTTTTGCTCATTTCTGGTTGTTGCTTAGGGATCTTTTGTTGTTTGTTTTTCCTGCTGGAATAATTCAGCATGGCAAATAACATAGCACGAAACAGTCATAATGGGCTTTTTTTCTATTGGTATAATTCCTTAAGGTTGGGTCTGCCAATAAGAATGACTTCCCAATTTTGGCTTGTTGTATAGGTCTATATGCAACAGGTAGGAGGAAGGACAGCAGTAGCTGGGCCCTCTATAAGTAATGTAGCCCCACGAACCAAGATGCTAGCTTGAGAGAGGCCTTTCTCACCCCATCTCATGTGGTGCTTGGAGAAGCAGTTACTTGGCAATCTTTCTCTGCCCAAATCTGCTCATGGGCTGATTTCACAAGATGCAGTGAGCTGAAGGAAGAGCCCCTCATTGTGCTCCTGGGACTTACCTTGTGTTGGCACAAGCTCTAATGGGATGTCCCCAAGAACTACTTTGCATTGCCAGCCTTGGAGAAAACAAGCAGCTGGACCATGCATATCTTCAGCATGGCAAAAATGCCAGGAGTGCTGGAGACGGGAAGGTCTCACTTCCACAGGTTGGGGTGTAGGATCCAGCCCATGCAGGGTGTTGACACTGCTGGGATAGTGAGAGAGGAAGCTGAGCATGTTGGGTACTGCACCCTCAGCTCCTGTGCTTGTGTGCAAGGCAGGCTGATGGCAGCTTTAGGAACAAGGCTTACAGATGCTGGTGTGGCAGGCTGAGAAGAAAGAAGAAATTTTGGAATGTTTAGTTTTTTGCAGTAGTTTTTCCTTGCTGTTGTGGCATTAGCATTATTGAATATTATTCTAAAAATCATACCCTTGTTTCTTTACTTGTATCTGCTTGTGTGGCTGAGAAAGACCTTGTCCTACAGTGGCAACATACCTTGTGAAATGCTGCATCCCAAGAGAAAGCTTTAAATCCCAGGGATGCTTTGGGATAACCACTTTCTTGTGCTTCAGTTTGCTGGCTAGTGCACAAACCAGATTTTTGACATACCATTTATTGCACTGATACCTGCAAACACAAAGGGAGATTGTATATTAAAGTGAATTTATGAGTTAACTGCATGCAAGGGAATCAGGTCTTCAAGCGTAAGAAAACTAAAGCTTTCAGAAGCAAATCCTAATGTCAGAGTTTAGTCATTTGTGTGACCTAGCTGGCCCAGCCAGCCAGATTGGTGGCAGAGAGACATCATCACTGCATAGGATATGTCTACTGTTAACTCAGTGTTATAGAGAGCAGAGGGAAGAGAGAATGGAAAGAAAGTAATTGGACAGAAATAATAAAAGTAAAGAGAACAGTTGGGATATACATTCATTTGGAGAGGAAAGCCATTGTAAGTCACCCTGTGAGTCTTGCTGTGTGTATATTGTGCTGTGGTGGTGGCAGTATGTCCCCATGTGGCTGGGGTTTCAGTGCTTTGACCTTTATTATGTAAGCAGAATGTTGATTCTCTGTCTTAGAAGATTTAGAAATAATTTATAAGTTTAATGTGATACTGAATATAGAGTATTTATTGGTCACAACTTGAACAGAGTAGGCAAGGATTGGCTTCTTGAGGAGCTGTGTATTACCACTTCATTTGCGATTCCCAGTCTCCTTCCAAACTTTTTTTCCCCATTAAATAAAAACTCAGATGAGGTGAGATGTATTATTGTGGAACCCAGTGGCTTTCCTTGCCATTGTGTAGGGTTGCTTTTCTGAGTATTTTGGAGGATTTATCGCTGTGGGGTTCTGCTGGCATTATGGGTACTCACTCTCTGCTTCTGAAACAGTAGCTGAACTTTGTAAAACAGGCCTTTATCTTTGCTTTGGTAAGCTTTTTTATTACAGAGCAGCAGTCTAGCAACGTGCATCTTTACTTGCATTGATTTACATAAACCTACTGGTTTTGCTCCCTTTCTCATTTCTCTCAGACGTTGGATTTGATGATCTCAGAGGTCTTTTCCAACTTAATTGATTCTATGATTCTGTAATGGGTGTTTTTGTCCAGCTTATTAGTCGCCTTGTGGAATGGAAGATATGTATGTCTTGCTGCATGACTGGTAAAACCCAACTCACTTTGCTCTAAGGCATTTCTTGAGTTTATGTTATAAAAGGTAAACCCCTTTGATGCAGCGCAGAACAGCGGCTCTGCTATTATGGGTGTCATTTTCTCAGTGAAGAGTGCAGGATGGTTAAGTGCTTCTGTCAGGCTGGGCTGTTTTAGACCTATCTGACATGTAAGGAAGGCTAAGAAATAGCCATATGCTTCTTCCATGACTTTGTTTAAAGATGGAACAGGAGATTCCTCCTCCTGCTTTTTCTCCCTGCAAAATACATGTATTTTGGTCAAGTGATGAGTTTCCCCCTGTTTTCCCGCCGCAGTCCTGTGAGCAGTTTCAGCTTGATGAGGAATGCTTGATGTAATCTCCTGAAATTAGGCAAGTAGGTGTGTTGGGCTTATTAGCCTGCTAGTGGCCCTTCAGCTGTTTTATCTCAGTTATAATTTAAACAGTGTTACCAGGAAAGGAGTGAGAGAAGGTGGGTCAGGAAGCTGGAGCTGAATCCAAGGTGGGATGTGTTTGGACTTGTGGATGGAAAGTGTCTTGCAAAGATGGTGCCTGTAAGTGTCTTCTAGCTGTCAGACTACCTTTATACTAAAAAAGGAGATTTGTAGTCTCAAAACATCCAATTTACACTGTTATGTGAAGAGTTTTTGCCACTTGGTGCAAAATTCTGCATAACTCTCCTCAAATCACCCCCACCAATGTATGGGAAGTTTTGGTCAAACTGGATAAAGTATTTTCCTCCTATAAAACCATTTATTTTCCCCTGCAGATAGGTGAGAAGGTGCATGGAGTTTAGATGTGACCAGCAAAGCATGTCTGCTTGGTTTGGAAGTGTTTTGTTTTAGGATCTCACACAGAGCGCATCTTTTCTTGTGAGTTGTGACTGACTCTCTGGGCTTTAGGGAAATAAACCATGCTTTTGTTTCATCTTCTTCATTTACAAAATGAAAGTAAAATTGAAGACCTTGCATGTCCTTCTGCTGTTGTGGGCCTCCCTTGGAGTGGATTTGACAGTGATGCTGAAAATGGCTGGTGCTCTCTGGCTCACTGTTTGTACGTCCCTGGAAGAGCTATGGATAGAGGACACCAAGTGAGTTCAGAATCACATATAGAGATTGGGAAATCCCTTCTGTCTGAATTAGTGCATTTGAAGTGATGGAAATTTATTTGTAGGGGTAAACTGACCACCATTTTAGAAGTAACTGGTAACGTCATCAAGGGAGTGGTTAAGTGTCGTAGCATCCTGAAGTGCTGAGGAAGATAAACCAAAGCCATCTGTGAGCAGAACAGTCCCCTTTGCTCTGCAGGAAAACAGCCAACCTTGTGATAATCTGTGATGGGCCAGATGTGGTGGTCTGCCAGAAATTACTGACAATTTAGAGAAGAACCAAATTTTGCTTCTAAATGGGGCAATAATGGTGTAATTGAGATTTTTTAAAATGTTTTTATAGATTACTTTAACAAGTGCCATGTGAATTCTTTTCTTCAGATGAAACTGTGGACCGAGTTGTTTGTGGTACAAAATGAAACCCCATTTCTTTGGGGCGGGGGAAGCAGGCTGGAGCGGAGCACAAACCTGGAAAGGCGCTGAACTTGGGCAGGTCTCTGGTGAGGAAGGAAACTGGCTGTAGGTATTGTCGAGGAAGGGGTGCTGCTTTTCGTAACCCACAGGAAAGGGTGTGAAATGTGGTAATAATTGTAGGAAATAATTGTCGTTGTTCTGGCTGGACTGTGTCCTACACAGTGAATGGAAATAAACACGGATCTCTCTGAATCTCATCACGGTGCTGGTTTAGCCTCGTGGTGCAGTGAGAAAGGAAATAATGAAGTAAAAGGGATCTTGGTAGGCTTTAGTTTTCTTCTGCAGAGAGGTGGGAAGGAGAGCAGAGTTTAAATGTACACTGCAAAATGTGTAGATTTGGTCTGAAGTATTTCAGGGTCAGAAGGCAAAACACCTGTATAAACCCCTGACTTGTGCCTGTGGGCTATGTCTGTGTGGGGTTCTGGTATTAATGCTATATTAAGGTCTTGGATTTTTTAACTCTGTCTTCCCTATAGCCTTTCTGCTGCGCATGAGGAAACTTTTCTCTTGAACTTTGATTTATCTTCACATCTTCTCTGTCTCAACACCCTTTCTTGGTCAGGTCAGTACCTTTCACCATCTGTATTTGGCTGCTTTGCTTTCAACTGTCCTTTTAGCCCCTGATCCCCTCACTGACCTTTCTTGCTGTCCTGCTGGCACTTCCTTGGTTCAGTTCTCACTGCCCCTTTTCTGGGCTGTCCTGTGTGTTCCTGTTGGCTCTCTCTCATTAGTCTGATCCCTTGCCTGCTGTACATCAGCCTGCTCCGTGCTCTTGGCTGCCCTTTCTATATTGCTCACCTGCTCTCCCTTGTTCAGCTCTTCCCACTTAGCCTTTCATTGCCTTTCTCATGATGTTCCTCTCAGTGTAGCTTACTGGTGGTACAAGCCATCTTGTTACCCTTCCTCCCAAACACCTTCTTAATCCCTTCACAATTTTTGCTTGTCCTATCCCATTTGGACACGTAGTGAGTGTTTATTTAGTCTCAGCCTCTTGCTCATCCCATGTGTCCAGACCAAGCCTACAATCCTCAGCTGTGAACTTTCGAGGAAATCTAATTCAGTTTTTACAAGCTCCAACCTTTGCAGGCTATAATTACCTCTTGCTGTCATCACTGAGACCTCCTTCTCGCTGGCTTACCTGACGCAGGCATGCACACACACAGGTGTACTTATACCACATCCCTATTTGCCCCAGGACTTTAGCCTGTGCAAACATTGGATCATCTGTGCTGGGTACTTGCTATCACTGCTCCTTGGCACAACTCTTTCAGCTGCTTCAGGTTCTACCTAGTTCTCCTCCTGTCTGCTGAGCCAGGTATTGTCCCCCACGTTACTCTTCCCCATCAAGGGAGGAGGGGCTTGATTGTGTGTGTCTGCAGTGTCTTTCTGGGTTTGCTGGGCCTTCCTTTTGCTATATTCAAATACTCTCAGTGGTTACCTCTATTGGATATCTTTGTACGGAGATGCCTTTTCTTTAGCACGTCCAGCCCCCTGTCAATGCCCACCCTTGACGTGACTGCTCTGTTTTTGTTGTTCCCTTAGTATTCTCCTTGTCTTGCGCTCCTGATCTAAGACAGGTGGGCACCTTTCTAGATAAGGATTCTTCCACATTTCAGTCAGTCCTAGGAAGTGAACAGCATCCTAATTTGGTACTGAAATATTTTTTAACAGCTCTGGTGAACTCATCCCTACTGTGACATTGCCTGTGAGTGAGGTTAAATTCTTGTGCTGACCTCTGTGAAGAAAAGGAAATCCACTTTGGAAATTATTTGTAGGGTGTCTGCCAATTTATGGAAGGCATAAAAAGAAAGTAAGCTTTCTTTTGTCAGCCTTTTGTCAGTGTACCTGCTTTTTCTGCCCCTAGATGCACTGTGAACATTGTCACTTCTGTTTCTTGGGTCAAATGCCTGAACCATTAAAATACAGAGGAGAAGAAGCCCCTGTCTCATGTGAGACATGAAGTAGTGTTGCTGCATTCTCTCTGGCTTGGACATGCTTGTCTGATTTCAGAGTCATTGGAGCAATCGTGGTATGCCCCTTTGTCTTCTCCCTACTTCTCCTTGGAGGGCCTCTGGCAGGTCTTAGAGGGCAGAACTTGGAATCCAGGATTGTTTGATTCAAGATTTGAGAGCAGAAACCCAAGGAAATGTAATTTTAAACATAGGAAAAATCTCTGCATATCCAGCCCATCAAGGCAATGAGGTCCCTTGGTTCATTTTCCCCATTTCTTGGTGCACATGACTTCTTATACTTAAGGTAGTGGGGCAGCAGAACAAAGCAGTGGTCAAAGGAAATAAATACCATTTATATCTAGTTTTAATTTCTTTTTTCTTCTATTTGGTTACCTCCACAATATTTATTAGTAAAAGACTTGCTCATTCTTGTATTGCAGACTGAAATTAGTGTGTGCAGTATCTTCCTGACAGGTGCTGGAGATGTGATCAGGAACCGAGGTGCTCTTGTTAAAGTACACTTTTAAATACCATCTTACCAGGAATGAAAAGTGCCTGTAGCCATATAAAAAAACCTCCTTTCAGAAGCTGAGGGGTTTGGGAAGAGGGGATCAGGTATATGTAGTGTTAGAAACAGTGCTCATCTGCTGGGTTAATGCTCCATTGAACTTTCAGCCTGGATCCTCATAACATAGTGTCAGCAGAAACGCAGGCAAAGTTTAAAGGATTACACTGGTTAACACAGGGATGTGAGTTTGGGGCTTTGTTTGTTGCAGTAGAGCTCAAGGAGTCATTTGGGTGCTTCACTTGGACTCATGCCCACGTCTAAACATATGGTACAGCAGTCGCTGGAATCCAGATAATAGCTTCATTTTCTTTGCTATTTACGTTCAAACTTGTGCTGACAGGTCCTCTCCCAAGCTTTGTTTCAACCCATTTTGTGAACCCCATAGAGAAAGTCATTGCTCTGTGCCTCAGTTTCCCCATACTGCAAGCAGCAATGTTAATAATAATATGCTGCTTCTCTTTTAAGGTGTTTGGAGTGTACAGATGAAAAGCACCAAATATGAGCCTGCTATTTAATTATCGGGCCTATTGCTTGTACCCAATTTGTCTGACCATGCAATGGGAACACACGTGACTGGGAGACCTGGATTTCTCATGTCTGTCTGGGCAGCACCTGGGCAGTGCTGCCAGCCTGCCCAGCTGGGCCAGGACCTACAGCCTGGCAAGCATAGCTGGCATTAGCCAGCTGGCCACTTCAAAGGGTGACGGAGTGAAAACTTGCAAGGGCAAATGCATGCTTATAACCTGATTAAAGCAACCTCTTTCTCTGCTGACTAGGGAGCCTGAAAACACTGGCAGTGCTGCTTCCTAGGTGATTTCAAGCTGTATTAATAATTCGAAAGAGAAGTGAGTCAAACCAGCTAATCCATGTAAACTGCTGTCATAGGTGTGTGGTGAAATCCCCATCCATCAGCCCCGAGAAGTTGCTGTGTGGGGTTGTGTCAGAGCATATTGGTGCCTGTTTCCCTGAGTGGTATGGAAGGCAGGGTCACAGGGTGTGGGAATACTAATGTCTCTTTCCCTAAGGAATATCTAATGAATGACTTTTCAGATTTGGGGTCCTAAGACACACTCTGTAAAAGTGGATAGCATGTTTTTACTACTTTTTACAGGAGGAATCTGCTTTGGAATAGACTTTGAAATCTGGAGGCAGGCTAAAGTGGCCCCTGGAGGGCTGATAGCAATGTGTGCACTGTCCAGATGTGTCATGATCTTCTGAAGACAGCTGTACATATTATCGGTATATTAGATATTAAATGTCTATTTTACATCTTCCCATTTTAAAGTAAATGTTTAAACCCTGCAAATAAACAAGTGGTTTAGAAAAAAAGTGTAATGGATTGATTGTCCAAAAAATTGTGTTGTGCTGTACCATTACACCAACAGTATCAAGCCTATAGGCAAAGGCTTATGCCTTGGATTTACGGAGTATATAGTGTGTCTGGGTCTCACTGTAGAAACCATGTGTAGGAGGAGACAGTTTCAAGATGCAAGACATGTTGTCATTAGTGGTTCCTCAGTCTCCTGGCTCTAGGGCTGCTCAGCCTGAAAGCAGCAGGCAAGCAGTGAGGTCAGTTTAAGGGATGTTGGGGTTGATTTTCAAAGTCATGTGATTTTATAATGTTTTCAAGAAAAAACCTGATTGTAGAGTCAGATGTTACTCCATGAAAACTTTGAGGAGATGATAGTAAAACAAAGTTTTGCACATTTACAAATGTAAGCATGCAGTTAGGTAAAATGAATACTAAGTATAATTAGTTCATAGTGCCCCTGAATTTAAAAGAAAATAAATATTCGATTTCATAGTTCTTACCCAGTTTATGCCAATAGCAGTATCTTCCCATAACAAAGTTATGTCCTCGAGATAAAATGGAGAGTACTGATTTCTCTTTTAAGCAGGTGAAATATAAATTTATTGATGTGTTCTGAAGAATGTCTCAGTATCAGAGCATTCCAGGTGTCTGCAAGCTAGTTTCAACCTAGCCATTTTCCTGCATAGTGTAACACACATGACATACTATTTGCATTTACCCCTCTGCTTTTTTCCCTTTCAAGTTTAATTTGTTGTTTTGTGCTGTCCTGCTGTGTGGGGACAATGCTGAAAATGCTTTCTTTTCTGCATGTGTAAGCTACCTTTTTCCTCCCTTCTGCTCCATATCACTGCTGTTGTCTCTTCCAGTGTCTGCTACAGCTTTTATGTGAAATGGAAGTTATGAAATGTAATGGTATCTCAGCAGCAATTTAAAATGTAAGTACATATAATGTAATTGGTTTACCTGTAAAGAACAAGGGGGAAGTGACCCTGTATTTGGTTTTGATCCCATAACCAATTGCTTTTTTGTCTGAATGGCCTGAATAGCTTTGATCTAGATTCTTCATGTGCTCTGCAGATTCACAGGTTTTGAGAATTATTTGTGCACGAAGTAGTTCATTATGATTGCAAAGTCTTTGCAGGAATAGTGTTGGAGTATCTAGCACTAACTTTTTCAAGCATCTAGCCTACACAATGTGAT
>JAOXXN010000471.1:38808972-38838063 GCA_026770055.1 Myrmophylax atrothorax
TTACTTTCTAAAGCTGTAGGATAATAAACAGCAAAGTGTGCAAGAGAGAACATGACCGTCTTCCTGCCCTTTCCATCTCTGTGCCTAGTTGTGCTTTTCTTTGGTTCTAAGAATGTTCTTCTTTGACCAAAGACGGTATAAATTACGGGATTTACTTCCGAGCAGCCCATGGAATAGCCTGAGGCAAGTCATTCCTAGAAGATGCTTTCCTCTTTGTAATCGGTCATTAACGTTTAGAGCCAAGCACCAAAGCAGGCAGAGGAGAGAAACAAATGGGGAAATCGTTTCCTGAAAGAGGGAAGAAAGAGCTGTTATTCACTCATCAGGATATTCTTAGATGTGCGTGGGAACAGCCTGACAAAAGGAAGGAGCTTGAGAGAGGCAAGCCAGGTGACAGTGATGTGCATGGGACAGTTCTGAGGGAGTTTGAGCCATGTCATCCTTAGGTAGAGACATGCTAATTCTTCCTGAAGGGAGTTTCTTCCCTGTTTCCCATCTCAGTCCCCTTCTTCCAGTACAGGGAATTGTAGGGGTGGGAGATGTTTACAAACTCATCAGCTTTTATTGCTGCTGTGCGAGTGTTAGTTGTGATGTTGCTGTTACTCTGGTGCAAGAAGGTCAAGGGAGGAATTGTGATGCAGAGCTGATCTCAGGTGAGATCCCAAGTGTTCATCTGCTCCAATGTGCCCTTCCAGGACAGTAGGATTGCCAGTGGAGTAGGGGCAACTCTTGTCAAAGTGATGGGGAAAATGTGTCTCTGAGACCTGGACAAACGCTCAGATCAAGGAATGTGTGTTGCCTGTGAGGAGACGAACGAGCTCCTGAGGGGTCTGGTTTGAGGCTTGAGGCAGGTTAGGAGAACAGCAAAGGATTAGAGTTTGCCGCCTTTCTCTGTTCCCTGCTGCCAGATCACTTTTGACCACAGTGACATTTAATTACTTTAGATAGGTAATTAACAGCTACTCTCACTCAGTAATTAGGGGAGTGTGTGATTAGATTGCTGAGGTGGGGGGAAAGTTGTGGCTGCAAAGTCCAGCTGGCAGTGCTGCTTTCATCTGCCTGCAGCATCCAGCAGTACAAGGTCCTAATAGTAGGTCTTCACTCCCCATGGCAGCAGCTACAGTCTGCTTGGATGTGGGTTTGGCTTCCCCTCCCAGTCAACTAAAATGAAGGAGTGATAAAATAGATTTTAAAAGATGATATGGAAGAAGGGCAGTTTGTGGAAATGACAGCATTGCTCTGCCTGCCTGGCTAGCAAGATTAGGGGAAGTGGGAAGGGTCGTGCTGAACTTCCATGGCAAGAGATCTTGGGCAGTTCAATGATTATCCCTCCAAGCTTTCATAAAAACTAGATCTTGGATTATAGTGGCTGCATCAGAATTTAAATGCCATGTCTGTTATGCTGTAGTTAAAAGGAGATGAAGCATATGAATAGGTAGCAAGGTTTTGCAACTGCTTAATCAAATCACCCTTCCTTGTATTTTACTCCTGTTGGTGCATCTAATGGGTGCTGATGGATCTACTGTGACATTAGAAAATAACATTTATATTGGCTGTTACATTAATTTCCCTGATAAAATGAGGCTACCAGGACGACCCATCCGACTCCTGTGATAGTTTTATAAAGAAGGAAATTGAGTACATTTGTTATTATTAGCGTATTAAAAGTATTAGGTTTGTTGTCTTAGCTGTGCTGTGTTTTCTCATGCTGTTTCCTATGCTGATTGCTAATGACAGGCTTTGGCAGGAGCTGGCCTAGGCAGACCCTTCCTGTGATGGGAACCAGATGGATGGTTTTGCTCTGGCTGCCCCTCCCACTGAACACCAGGAACAGGAGGAGGGGAAGCCCTTGGGGCGGGGGCACTGATAGATAAGTAAATGATGGCAGAGGACCAGTTCTCATCTATCCACTGCTTCTTTTCCCTTGAGGCTCCCAGTTTTGCAACTTTCAACTTCACCCTTGGCTTCAACTCCTTGGCTTTCAAGAAATTGTGCTGTATGCTACATTTTCATTACTGGTAAAATTGATGGAAAATCACATTTTATTATGTGAAAAATGCAGTGTTCTTGACTGTCAAAGCTCCATTCAGCTGGAAAAAATCTATGTGAGGCATTCTTTTATATTTCATGTATTTTGTGCATTGGTTGGAATGAAAAAACAATGAAAGGCTGTATTTTGTCAACTTTTGCATCTGTCTGACTGGCAGCACTGACTGATTTGTTTTTTAAATGTATTTATTTCTTGCACTAAGCACTATTATTCTTCACCCTTTCACGATAAATGCAAATAATATGTGGAATGTGCAAATAATATGTGAAAAAGATAGATGCAAATTATTTGGTCCCTCCAGGTAGGTCTGCAGAGAAACTGGAAATGTGACTGCAGTCTGGAAAAGTACTGTCTCTATACCAGCTGCAGCAATGATATCAGGGCTACTGTCTGTCTTTGTTTCGGGTTTCTGCGGACACATCTATTTTAGGGTTTTAAATGTATTTTTTCATCTTCTCTTTTTCCGTTTCCTCTTCTGCTGTGAAACTTTAAATGGGATCTGGGCACTCTGAATATCTGAAGTACATCACTTAGTCCATAGACCCTTCTGCACCTGTGGGACCACTGCTGCACAGGTGTGATGTGTCCAGGCTGCTGAGGCTATTGCGTTGTGCCAGGGGAGTGAGCTACATAACCCTGGTGTCAGGGAGAGCGAGAGGTTACCCCTCTGAGATCCAGACTTAGTATACCTTTCAGCATGAATCAAGCTTTCCCTCTGGGGAGAAACGTGGCTTCCCTCCCTGCACAGCCATGTGCCAGCTGTGTTGGTACATGGGCACGAGTCAGATGGAAGGGAGCCAGACTGACTTGGCGTTGTGAGCTGCTGCAACTTTAGGGATATCTTTGCAGCAGGAATAGGGTTTGTTCCTACCTCACCCCGCCCCTAACCATGCTCCTGCCCCAGAGAAGATGTTATGCCACTCTGCACTGCTGAGGGGTGGGTTGTGGCCCTGGGTGTCTTGGCCATGCTCTTAAGAACTGTCTGAGCCAGTAACATAGGAGGACCATGCAGTGCAGCTGACAGATCCATCCAGCTGGCTGCCAGGGTGGACTCTATGGTTAGGCATACCTGCAATTCAGGATCTCCTATTACAACTTTTTTTTTAAGTCAGAATTGTCTTGCTGCCTAGATCACTGTGATTGCAATGTGAAGTGAAGAGCCTGTGAAAAGAGTTTTCAGGGTGCTCCTACTTGGTGGTGTTTCATTGTTGCCACTTCCCAGTTCCAGTAAAGATTTTAATGTGACACAAATTTTCAATTATTCTAAATACTAAAAAAGTGATATCTTTATTCTTGCTAGTTCTGTACAGATTTTCTTTCAATCCAAAAAACCCAAATGAGCTTACAGAGAAAGTAGTAGAAGTAAAAGCTTACAGAAAAATCTAGAAAAATCTAGAAAAATCCTTTTTTATACCTGAGACATTATTTATCTCTGCACTTCTTGACTTCCAGCTCCTGTATGTGTTAGGAGCTCTTCTGTGAGGGCTATTAGTCATTAGGACAATCCTGTTCAGGAGACCCTTCCAGCTGGAGGAGGGTACCTCACTGTGCTTTTGTAGTTCACCGGCCCTGAAATTGTTGGAAGGGTGCTGGGCTTGTGAGGATTTGCTGGCCTGGGTAGTAAATGATCAGTGGTGTGTTGCTTTCAGTGAGAAGGTCACACTGAGCAGATTCCAGAAGTTGGGTAGGAAGGGACCTGAGGTCTCTGGTCCAACTTCCTGCTCAGGGCAGTGCCAGCTGTGAGATCAGACCAGGTTGTTCAGGGCTTGATCCAGACAGGTCAGACTGGAAAGTCCCCAGGGATGTGGAGACCTGTTCCAGGAAACTCCTGTTAATTTGATTTTCGTTGCCACATGGCACTTAGAGTGGTCAGAGGTAACTATGTGCCACCACTCTGTACAAGATGTTCCTGAGACTCTTTGTTTAGGAGGCAGTGTAAGCAATGACCCCACAAACCTGGAACACTTCTCCTACATGGCATTCCCTGCAATGAAGAGGTAGGTGCCAGGGATGAGAACTTGCTTTGTCCTCTTTCGGCGGTAGGTGTGGAGCAAGCAATGCCATCCTACCAAACCAGGTGACAAGAACCAGTTCAACCCCTTTTATCCTTGGTTTTCTTTGACCTTTTTGCCACAGCCACATCTAAATGATGGAGTAGGAACTGTGGTGCTCCTAGGCTGTCCTCCTTTCTCCCCAGTAAGCTATGCATTTGTCCTGGCTGAAATAGCCTGACCTGGATCAGTGACCTGGTAGCTGTCACTGCAGTTAATTGCAGGGCTGAGCCTTAGTGCCTGTCTTTGGCAGAAGTAATTCTCACTATGTGCATTTGGTCACAGGGCTGGGGCATGGGGATGTTATAGCACCTCACTCAGGGCCTGAGATCTGCAGTGTAAGCCGTCAGAGAGATGAGCACCTCCTGCAGCTTCAGCTGTGGGGATAGAAAGCCAAACCTTGCTGGCAGGACGCAGCCCAGGAGGTGCCTATTGTACTCCCTGCACATTTGCATTTTCTAGTCTGCTGCCTAAAGCATTATCTTGCTTGCTCAGACAAGTCATTCACCACATCAGGAACGTGTGGGAAAAGAACTCAGTCAGTATAACCAGAGGAAAATAAATGGTTGTGTGGTCGGCCATTTGGAGCTGAGCTAGCTTGGGAATTTTTTTCTTTCAGCAACACCCTGAAAAAAATGAAGTGTGGATGTAAAGAGTTTGCTTCCTTCTTGCAGAGGCATGCATCCAAAAAAAGACATCTACTCCTAAATGCTTTGTTAGCGCTTTAGAGGATCCAAAGACTCAGTGTTTGACTGGTAGGACTTCGGATCTTCCCCACTCAAATGAGCTTTGAATACAAGGGAGGTCTCTGGCACAGAAGAGAGGAGAAGCCACAGTGATCACCTGGGATGTTTCAGTGTGCTGCTCAGTCACACAGAAGCTACTTCTCCTCTTGATTCTGCATTTGTATTTGAAGAGAGGATCCCAGACATAATGTAAGTACAGAGGGGGAAACCATGTCCTGTGTTAGGGGCAGTAACAGCAGACTGCAGTGGGTCAGATCCTGAAAGGGACTGGTGTTTGTTACCGGGGCGGGAAAAGAAAAAACATGTTCAGGCTAAGGCAGTTCTGAAAAATGCAGAGTTACTTTGTGCAAGATGTAAAGTGGATTTCACAGCTACTATTTGCTGTTTCTGTTTAGCGAAAAAGAACAGGATGTCTTCTGCTGCAATAGAAATGCCAGTGTAAATAATTTATTTGCTAATTAGTAGACATTGCTCTAATGACAGAGATATTTAACAACAAGTTATTTGGATCATATCAAACCCTGTATTCTAGAGGTGGCTTTTCCCCTCTCTTGGGTTGTGTGGATTAATCATACTGTAATGCAGCCAGACACTCTTGTCCCTGCTTGACTCAGGGAGCAGAGGCTTTTTGGCTTGATACATGCGTGAGAAAATCACATCCATGTTTTACAAGTATATTTTGGAAATAAAAGCTTAAATTTAATTAAAAAAACCAAACAAAACACCTTGTTTCTCCCAGTAAATGAGGTCATGCAGCCTGATTGCCTGGCCCATCTGTTGCTGTTCGTAAGTATGTTATTTTTCTAAAGGCCAATACTAAATGGTATTATGTAGTTATCTACTCTTTTATGCCTCTTGGCTTGTCAAGTACTGTCATTATATCAACTGCTGTTCTTAAAATGGTATTTTGGTTAAAATAGTATATACCTGCCATCTGGTTGAAAAATGTAAGCTTCCTACACAACTAAGTGGAGTGGTACTGCAGTATTAGGAATAGCTCATGTTCTCTTGAAAATAGCAGCCGATGGCAGATTGCAGAAATCAGCCAGCTACCAGTTGTCATTAAGCTATTTGATATCTGACATATATGGAAAGCATGCTATTTATAAGTATGCAGTTATGTTATAGAAGTATTCCTTTTTTTCTTTTTTTCTTTCTTTCCCTTTACTCATTTACATATGTTGGTTTGACTGGATTGGAAAGCAAAGTCTCCCTTAATATTTATCGAATAGATGTGCTGCAGACTGCTCATAACATTTCTATCATCAAAAAATGGTCTTAGAGGAGTATAGAAATAAACTTGGTGTTCCTGTGCTGTAGAACTGTAGATATCTAAAGAGAAATGTCAGCTACAAAGAGCCCAGGAAACAGAAATAAGTAGAACCAACCAGTAGAAGATTGCACAACTAGAAATTATAATAGAAAATACGCATTTTACTTCCATATGTATTTACATTTCTGCTAGTAGGAGAAAAGACCTCAAGTCTTAGGATCAACTAAAGCAGAAACTATAAAGGTGTAGTTATTCGCTAAACCTGGGCAAGACACCAAAGACTCCCAGAACTATAGGTTAGTCACTACCATGAAAGCTTAATGGTAACCACTAAGCAAGGATTCCTGTACTACGCAGGGCAGAGGATGCTGCTGCAGAAGGCAGTGACGCATGGTGATGCTGTGACCTGTTCCCTTGTCATACATTTTGAAGTGACTGATGATTACAGAAAACAAAACAGAAGCAGTCTGCTTAAAAAGAGGGATTATATATTACTTCTATGAGTGGAAATGTGAACAAGAAAACCAATCAAAATAGGATGGGGTACTTTAAGGCTATTAGTTTTACTCAGAGGTGGTGTGAGGAGGTACTATTTTCATGTGGGCTGGGCGTTAGACCCTAATTAATCTGCTTCAGTGATGTTGAAATTTTGTCAGCACATCCTGCAAGGTTTTGCCAAAAATAAATAGATATCACCTATAAATAAAATATAATTAAAATTAGTTAATATGTATAATAATCTGCAAATAATACCTGATTATTCTCAAAATACTTTGATAGTATTAAACCAGAAATGTGTTGAGTACTATGAGGAGTTTTTTGACCCCATTGGCAAACTTCTGATCTCTTCTCCTATATGATTTTTGACTGGAAAATTAAGGTCTTTGCTGTTTTGGCTTCAGCCAAATCTTGATCAAGTTTGAACCTGTTTGGTTTGAATCTGAATTCTCTTGTTTTTCAAATGACATCTGAGATTCTGGTTGTGAAAAGTCTCTAGTAGTTTTCCTTTTAAAAGTTACTTCGCCCATAACTATCCATCCATAATGAAAATGTGTTCAGCATCATAATTATAAGTTTTAGGTTTTTACAGTCAACAGAGGTATGTTCTAACAGAAAATTGGGTAGCAAAGGTGTAGGTCAGAGGTTGTGGTTTGTTTTTTATTCATTGCGTTTTCCTCACCAGGGTTCTTGGAAATTTTATTGTGGAGACAAATTATGTCTCCCTTGCTTCAGGCTTTTGGAGCCCCTCTTAGCCCATCAAAGCAGCTTCAGCAATCTCAGCATTTTGGCAACATTGCAACTACCTTGACCATAAAAAGACTTGAAACTGGTACACAGAACACTTCCTGCAGCAGAAGGTTTGCAGGAATGAGCAATGCCCAGGGGTGACTGCGGCTCTCCAGCGCTCCTTTCCAGGTATGTGTACACATGCCAGCTCCCTGTGCTTTCCTGCTAACCAAGCTGGTGTTCCCAGTGGTCTGCAGGTGCTGGGGAGAAGCCTTCTGCTGGCACACAGGGAAGGCTGGCAGAGGAGGCAGGGCAGAGACCCTGTGAAAAATGCAGATGTTTGATAGTTCAGGGCAGTTAGGCAGAAAGTAACTCTTCCTCTCCACTTCCCAGACTGCATACAGTTATTTGCAATTCCAAGCTGATTATTCTCTAGTTTAGTAGTGAACAACTCATCTCCCTAGGGTGCTCCTCCCTCCCTCCCTCCCAGCCACCACTTCTCCCTGCTTGCTCATTTGCTTACCAACCAACAGGAGCAAAATTGCTGCCTGGTTTAGACCCCTTTGGCTCAGCCTTCCCGGGCCATTTTCAGCTCCCTGACCCTGGAAAAGGCTTAGTGAAAACCCATTTCTCTGCCTCTCTTTCTTTGGTCTGTAACTTTTTCATGTATTTATCTGCACAGCAGATGGCTAGTAAAAAACCCCAATCAAATAATCTAAGTGTGTCTTGTTGGGGGGTGGTTCTACAGAGAAAATTGGGAGGGAGAACAAGCACTCAGGGATCAAAACTAGCTGTATAGGCAATTTTATTTAAGGACAGAACACAGTAAGGTGCTTTACTTCTTACATTTGAGGAAAAATGTGTTAAAACACTGATTACAGTTGAAGAAAGTATTTTTAAGCATAGCTAAACTTGTAAAGATGACCAGGAGTTGTCTGTGGTAATTAGGTATCAGTGCAAGAAGCATCCTGGAACACAAGGCTGTTACTCAAAGGAGCTTAATGGTTCTGCAACTGCATAACAAAGTTTTCCTTTATACTCTAGGCAGATGCCAAAAGTACTGGATATGGTAGCGTGTTACTCCTAGCATTTTTATAAGGAGGTTAGGAAATGATGTAGCAAAAAGCAGTTGTCTTTTCACATAGGTTCTGAGAGTACTGGGTGTCCAAATGAATTCATTACATCAGGTGTAATGTGAGAACTTACTCTCAGCGGTCCTGAAGTACAAAACCTTTTCCCAGCACAAACTTGTCTTGCAAATGAGCTTTCTGGGACATTGTTCTCATGCTGTTCTCAGGTTAATTGTTCTAGGTCAAGCTTTCTCGTGGAAGCTTAAATTATTTTCTCAGCTTCTCAAATTCTGACCTCTTTATGTCAGTGGAGAATCTGGTAACACCCATATTTAGGCCACCAAATGCACTGCATTATGAACATTTGGGGTTTTTCCTTTTTTTAGGGGAAGCAGGAGGTGGGAGAGAGGAACTCTAAAACTGGTTTTGTTTGCAGCAGTGTATAACTTGCATTTGGCTTAAGGGAGCATCTTTGACTTGGCAAGATCTGATTTAATCAAGAGAGATCTAGAAAATGAAAATTTTCTTACCATGGCCTACGTTCCTTGAGGAACTTTAGTTGGGCCAGAAAATATGTGCTCTGTCTGACCACACAGGCTTTAAAGTAGCAGCAGCCAGAGAGGCTGTGGGATTGTCTTAGAAATTGTGAGATGAAGGGGAGCTTCCCAGCACCCAGCACATACCCTGAGTACTTTGCTGAAGGGCACCAGGTGATAAAGGAGTCTCTTCCAGCTGGAAGCTGCCCAGGAACACCCTCCAGGCCCTGCCTTCAGTGCTGGGGATGCAACTGTGCCGCCTTCTGCTTCCTCACAGAGTAATCACAGCCTTTCTCCATCATCTCATGATAGGGAGGGTTGCTCAAGATGAGAACACATGTGATGAAGTTCAGGATCAAGTTCCATGGGCAGTGTCCAATGCAACCTGTCTAATCCGAAGATTATTTTTTTTGTACAGTTTAAGTTTTTGATGAGTGTCATGTAGTAGTTGCAGGTACCAACAGGTATTCTGAGTATATTGCACAGAAAATTAGTGGTTTGGCTTAAGATGGGGAAAAGAATGAAAAAGAACTTTTAAAGTCTCTAAACTTGGCATAAAGTACTCATGGTGGGAACAGGGATAGAAACATGAGGCCCATCAGGGCAGTATGTTCTGGGATAATAGCTTTCCACAGTGTAAGAAAGCAGATATTTAGGGTTGTATGTATACAGCCTGGGGTGTGCACATAGTAAACTACTCTTCTGTTTTCCCTAAGATACCTTAGGAATCTATGTGCTGAAAGCTGAAACCCAAAGTTAAAAGCTCTGAAGGCAACTGCTTTCACTTTAAGAAGTGGCAGATATGTAATTTCTGGTACAGCCTGAAGTTTTGATGCTCTTCTGTCTGTTGATTATGATAGACAAAACCTCTTTTGTGCTGTATGTATAGATCTTGCCATCTCTGTACCAGAACATATATGTCAGTTTTCTGTCTCTGTGGTCACAGAAGCCCTTTAGGAAAGCATGTGTTACTGTTTCCATTTTACAGCTGAGAGCATGAGAGAATACATGACCACATACTATGTTTTTTCCCAGGACTTCTGTTTCATACTAGCTACACAATAGATACATGAGGGAAAATACAGTAAGGGCCACTTGAGTCTGGGCTGTTGTACTGGAAAGGGTGTCCTATGGCAATGCACTTGTGGCTGTATTGCATCACCTCAGGGGTTCATACATCTCACCAAATGAATATTTTTGTAAGATACAGGGAGAACTGGAAACTAACATGCTTTACCTGAAAATTATGCAAGGATCCTTATTAAATGCTTTCTTTTTGCTGTAGGGGAGACTCACTTTGTGACTGCGATTATTATGTGCAAAAATAATGGTTGTGAAGTACTCATTAGGCCCTGCTGATGTGGATGGTTCTGGTGTGTGGGGTTCCCATGGGCTCAGAGGCAATGCGCCCATGTCTTTGGGATCTTGTACTGTTCTGTGGGAAAGAGGTATTTCTGCTGTAGATAATATAGAGAATTAACAAGGGTCTTTAAAAGAGCAATGTGATTTGGACTTTTTAATAATGAAACTATAGTTAAAATGTTTCTTTGACTACAGGAAAGATGCAGACATTCATGTGTACCAGTGGTGCATCACATTACCTTCTCAGGTAGCAAGCAGAAGCCCACTCAGCACCTGAGGACTGTTTTGAGTTGCCCTTGGATCAAGGTCTTGTCTAGATTAAAAGCTCAAACTGAGTTATGTGAGGTACTGTAACTGTATGCATGCTTTTTTCTCAGGACAAATGTAAGCTTATTCAAATTATTTGGCATCTCAGGTACAAGTCCTGGGGATAATAGTGCAGAGATAATGTTCAGCTGATGCCTGATAGCTTTATTATTAATTGATTATTGAGAAAGAAGCAGGAGTGTTGGTATATATGTTGCTAGCTTGGTTTTATCATGCTGACCGTTCCCAGCTGAAGCCTTACTTGGCAGTGAAATGCAGGTTAGCTAGTTTTAAACAGGAACAGGCTGAATTCAACCAGCTAACAGAGATCTAAAGCAGACCTGCCAAATGCTTGAGGTTTGGTTGCCTGATGTGTGATGCTTCTCAGCACTGATTTAAATAGATATTTGGCATCACCATCGCTCTATTTCCATCGCCCAGCAAAGATGCCTGCATTTAGCAGGGCTGCAGGACAAGCTGGATGGAGTGGCTCGTGACCATGGAGCAGAGTCGAAGCATTTCATCTCACTTTGGATCATCAGGAAGAACTTGTAGGAGGTGGGAGAGTTGGCAGAGATCTTTCCCTTTCTCTAAGGTAGTGCCTATCATGTGCCTCTTGATTCAGATAGACCCTACTTGAGCCCTTGGCTTTCTAGGAAAAAACATGAGAAAACTTAGGTCTGGGACATCTGGCACATTGCCAGCTTAGCTTATTGGCAGAAATGAAAGAAATGGAAAGGATGGCTCCCTCCCTTTATCCCAGGAAGAAGAAAGCTGGACAAAGCAAGGCAGCTGGCTGTACTTGCCTTTCCTTGTCACTTTACTTAAAGGAAAAATGAAGGAGAAGCCTGAAACTTGGCCAGTGACATAGATTCCGAGGGCAGAACCAAGCACAGCAATGATATTAGCTGTCTGTCTGTACTCAGTCTGTGTTAGACAGAAAAAAGGATGGATGAATGAATTCTTTCTTCTTCTCTGGAATATCTCTGTTCATTCCAGGCTAGAGCAGAGATTATCTATTTGGAAAAGTGTTTTTTTTAGAAAAAGGTTTACTACCATGATATCTTCATGCCACTTTTGGTTCAAGTACAGTGTGGAGATGACATGAATGTTTCATGTCTCACATAAAGTAAGATACCTTGTGTTTTCATGTCTGTGTATGCACGTGACATGCCTGTTTCATGTGACGTGTATGCACATGAGGTTTTTTTATGACCTAACTGTCTTGAAAAGGTTTTAATTTTGACCAGCTTTGTTCAGTGTGATTTTAAGTAGAATGCTAATAAACTAGTTAAGATGCACAAACTTTGTTTCCGAAAAATGTTCTGAGTTCATTAAACGGATCAGAATTGATAGTCTGCTGCAAAAGAATTTCCATTAATCTTCTTCGAGGCAGAAGACTTCAGAATCAAATTAAATATTTGTATTCCACATTAGGAGACCTCCTTGGTTCTGTCTGACGATCAGTTAATCCTCTTCAGGGTCATGGTTCCTTCAGTCTGCATTTACTTCTTTCATGTGGTGCTTTAAGGACTTTTTATAGACTGTTAATGCACATTTTTTTGGAAGTTGAAAATTACATCAGAGGTTTGACCTTCCTTCATGTTTGCTTGTCTTTGGTTTGCTTCTTTTAGCTGAGAGTAGGGAGCGGGGGGCACTCCCTTGCGTTTAGTAGGAGTGGCAAGAGCAGCGTGTAGAGCAGAGCCCACTGAGCTGTTTGGGCATCATGTGCATCTCATGATTCAATCTCATGCTGAGGGTGCCATACGCTCCCCACCCAGCCGCCCAGCATCTCCACTCACTCTGCATGAATTTCCCACTGTGTACATGTGGGAAGTGAGGTGACAGCTTGCTCGCAGGCAGAACACAGGATACTAGATGGGGAGAGGGAGTGTAAAAAACATCTGCTTTAAGCTGGTACTGAAGATATTTGCATAATTTATTAATATTTTTAGAAAACAAGCATAATTAAGGAAATAAATATTTCATGCATACAACACACCGAGTTGTTTAGCATCAGATGATGTCATTGTTCAGTGGTGCTTTGCCAATTACCTCTGTATACAGCAGAGGGCACTACGTGGTACTTAGCTTTTAAAGTACAGGAAAATTCTGCATTTTTTTCCTTCATTACACAGATTGCTCCTAAATAGTACTTCTTGTGTGTCTCTGTTACTGACTACTACCTTTTTTGGTATCTAGAGGGATGGTGCATCCAAGGGCAGTCTGTCAGCAGTTTTACATGTTTTGAAAAAAAAAAAAAAAGTCAAATGTTATATTAATTTTTGAGTCAATTGGCAGTCATCGCTGTCACTGTGATTCCTCATAAGTTCACCGCATAATCATGGTGAAACTGGGGAAGACCTAGACAGATCTCTCATCCTGCAGTGATGATGTATGTGAACTCCTAGAAAACCAGGGCTAGAGTTTGGAGAATTTGCCAAGCCAGAGCAACTGCTGAAAGACTAGGGACTGAAGCATGTTGATGATTTTTACAGCAAGCATATTTTGCACAATAACCACTTTTCTCAGTATCAAAATAATCTAAAACAACTTTTCTGGAAGCTCTCTGATATAAAAAGTGTGTGTAATGATTCACTACAAGTTTCATAACCCTACACTAAAAAGTAGTTTATATCACTACCATCTCTTGAGCACATTAAACTTGCCTGCTAAAAAATGAATTAAGATAAAAATTCATTGCATTTAAATACAAAATGTCAGGGATTAAAACCTTATTAATGGTAAGAGATGAGAAGGTGAACTGTTTCTTCAGTTAAAATTATTTGGAGGGAAATAAAATTGAAGGGAGATGGATTCAAAAGGAAAAGGAGGTAATTCTTCATTCCAGAAGAAGTAGCCTGTGGAAGTTCTATCCAGATGATGCTGTGGGTGCAAAAGGGTTTATATAGGCTTGATGTGAGAGCCTGGGCAAGCCTCTGGCAAAGAGGTCTCACAAAGACCACTTAATAGAAGAATCAGAGTAGGCACAGCCAATCCTTTGAGCTGAAAATGGGGGGATATACAGAGATTATTAGGAGGAGATATAACTACCACCTTATTCTTCCCTGCTGCACACTGCTGGCCCCTTTAGAAGGCTAAATATTGGACTAGATCTATATTTGGGATTGCTGGATCCTTTCTTCCATTTTAATGCTCTTATAATTCAAAATTAAAAAATAAAAGCTGTTGAAAGCAGTGCTTGTGCAAATGAATCACAAATGTGAAGCAGTTTCAGATGTGTGACAGACTACATTCATTGCTTGGCTATCAAACTATAAATCAGAGTTATAAACCCACACCTGTGGAAGATTTCTGCTGTATTTATTCAGATGGCTTTCAAGTCTCACTTAAGAATGTGCTTCTCTAAATTTTCAAATGCTACCTTATTTTTTAAAATAGCTTGCTAAAGTGGTCTGAACTGACTCATTGCACTATTAATATTTCATCCCTGATCTCCATATTCTGTTGGTTCCAGTAATAAATCTTCACTTTGCAGCGTGTTGGATTAGTGAGGTGAATAGTTGCTTTCTTTAATGTCTCATTCCGAGACTCATGGTATCTGAGCTGGTTACAAATACTATCTGCTATTCAAATGACCAAACCATAAAATTGTGGATTAAATTAACATGAGTTCATTGCAGGAGTTCTGTGGCCACAGTAGTAAGTCCAGACCTGTCTTCTAGCAGAAAGGCAGCCAGTCCTGGCAGGGAATTACAGCTGCACATCCTGCACTTGCTGCACCTCTGTCTAGCAGAGTATCACCGGTAGCAAAGGCAAGGCTGGCATTTCTGAAGGGAGTCTTTGACTTGGTTGCAGTTTAATATTCCTAACACTGCACCGGTGGGTTTTACTGAGCAGGGGGCCCATCCTATCACAGCTGTGGTTCATGCAGGGGTTTGCACAAGAAGATGAGGTGAACCAGCCTGTTGGTGGGATGTTTCCCTGTCCAAACAGGCCTCATCTTCCCGTGTCTGCCAGGAAGTGCCAGGCACAGAGCAGGGTGTGGAAATGCCAGGGGGTACCAAAATGCTGTGGATGCCCAGAGCAAGCAGGCACTGGCTTCTGATGGGTGGTGTGTGCCATATTTTTGCCAGCCTTTGGAGGAACAACTTTTCCTTTGGCTGGGTTTTTCTGCAGCCGGCTGGCCTGCCTGGACTTGGGAGAGCGTTTAGAAGTACATGCTAGGGGTTTGATCTGCATGGCTTTAATCATCCCAGTCCTGTCCACATGCAAATACTCAGTGTCAAACTGTGTCATCACTTTGCGTTTTGTTTAACAGTTTTGTATTTTTCTTAGTTTGGCAACTGCTGTGTCTTATGAGAATCAGAAACAACCCTTTTGCTTGAAGTTGGTCCTTTTGCTTATTTGCATATGCAATTTCAGATAAGCATCAGTATCTCGAATCCTTCTGCTTTCCCCTTCTTTCTAGCCCTGAGCAGAAAGTGCCTGTGGTGGGACTGGTGGGATGGTCTAGAGGGCACCCAGGCATGCTCACTGGAAACTGGGCTGAGGTGGGGCAGACCCAGTTTTCAGATGTAAGCTG
The DNA here is from genome assembly GCA_026770055.1 of Myrmophylax atrothorax. Taxonomy (NCBI): domain Eukaryota; kingdom Metazoa; phylum Chordata; class Aves; order Passeriformes; family Thamnophilidae; genus Myrmophylax; species Myrmophylax atrothorax. The sequence continues at coordinate 38,824,140 of JAOXXN010000471.1, forward strand.
ATTGCAGCTTGAGCCTGGGGCTGGTGGGGCTTAATAATAAGGCCTGTGAACAGTCTTTATTCTTCTTCCTGCCTTAAATCACAGCTGCATTAAAAGTATGTTCCTTTTTTTCCCATGCCATTCTTTCCTGTGTCAAACAGAACAGTTTTATCATGAAGTTGGGCAAAAAAATTAAATGCTTTAAATTGTTTTTTTTCCAGGGGCAATTTATAGATAGTTTAGCATCAAAGATAAATGAAAGATTGGGATGATTTGTGTCTGTGTGTGTCAAAAACTACCTCGTCCTTCTAGCTATGCTTGTCAGTTTAGGGAAAGCTGACGTATAGCCCACAGATAACACATGCATGAAGAACACCTTTTTGATCTCTTGTTAAGATGCAGGGTTAGCACTAGAAGATGCTGGGGTTTTTTCTATCTCTGCTCCCTGTATGGTACTGGGTGAGTTCTGTGGGACGCCCTGGAGAGCAAGCAGCACACTGGGGTGTTCCCCTTTAGGACTCTCACTTGGAGCCTGCTGGGGACTGATTTTCTCCTTGCTTTTTATCTGGGATGCTGAGGCCTGGTGAAAGCCAAGTGGTCACATTTGCAATTGTGGGACTTTGTAATTCTGTGAAAAATAAATTTAAAGACATCATCCTTTTCACTGTGAAAGATGATGCAAATCACTGAACAGCTTTTAAAAATGGAGAGTGCTATGTTGTGTGCCTCTGTCTAACTAGATGTTGTATCTCCCAGAGCACTGGAAGGCTAGTTCAGTTACTTGCACTCCTAGCTACAGAAATGCTATAAGTAATATATATCTGTTCTAGAATTAATAGACCATGCAGTGGTGTGCAACTAATAAACCACACTGACATGACAACCCAAGTACTTGGAAATTATTTTTTTTCTTTCCATTTTAAAATGCAGATGTGAATAGGAAAAAGATGGTTAGTAATTTCACTTATTTAGAAAGAATTTTTTCCCCTGGTTTGGATTGAATTTTCCTTGTATTTGCATTAATGTGTGAGATTTAGTGTTCTTTCCTTGTAGTAGAATGAATAAAGATACCATGGGAGAAAAGTTGTTTCCTCTGTAGACGTTACAGTTCTGTACAGAGTATTTATGACTGCTAATTTTTATTGAAATGAGAGTTTCGTGCTCCTGCAGAGTTTCTTTCTTTTTCTTTTTTCTTTTAAGAAACAGTGCAGGCAAATTTAGTTAGAAAACTAAGAGCAATGTTGTGGGGGATGGAAACTATGTTTTTATTTTGGATTTTTCTTCATGACATATAGAAATGCAAAATGTAGGATTGTATTAGTGCATTTAGACCATCTCAGACTATTACATGCTGTACATGCTGGAGGAAGGGAGTCAAATGCCACAGTTAAGCAGATGGTGTTCATGAGTCTGTCTGTGTAACACTTCCCACACCACAGAGTGGGTGGAAGGACGGGAGTAGACTTCTCTATGCTGTCACAAAGCTCAGATGCTGCACCAGATACAGCACCAGGCTGTCTTGCACCACATGTTGGTGGGTCAGATGGGAGTGTCCTGCTTAAAGCCCAGCTTTCCTGTGCTGTACCCACTTCCTTCTTTCTGACTTCAGTCTCTGGACTGTGGGATCTGCTGTTCCCACAGTACCACACAAGTCCTCAGGACTACAAGCGTACTTGTTGCAGGAGGAGTTGTTTGGAGCTCAGTAGTTTATTCAGAGACACTCCCCTGTCCATCCCTATAGTTATATACCTATGGATGTGGAAATGTGAAGAGGATCAGATCCTTAACCAACCAATCGATGCAACCATCTGTTATGATCAGGTTGTTTAAAATTATTAGAGAGGTGCCTCTTCCAGAATTGAGGTGCAAATGAGACTATACGCCAAAGTCAATAGTGCAGATTTTTATTTAACCGAAAATGTGAGGCAGACAGACAAAAAAAATTATAGAGAGAGTAGGGGTGGTGGCAGGGAGATAAAGAGTGGCAGAGAGACAGATTAAGTAGAAAAAAACGCAACCACTTCATGGATTCTAATAGCATCCTGTTGGTCTTCTTCTTCTGGTCTTCTTGGTGGTGAGAATTCCAGTCTTGTCAAAGTGATGGTTGCAGTCTGTATCCATCAACGCAAGGCCAAGGTGGTGAGGGAAGATTCCCATGTGTTCAGTGAAGTCCATAGTGGTAAGGGAAGAAGTTGAAAGAAGTCTGTCTGGCTTTTATTAGGCTTAGGCTAGGTGGGAATGCCCCTGATACCTCCCTTGGGGTGGGGAGTTTTACAATGGATGATGTAATACTGGATCACAGGACATTTTGTGAGTCTTTGACACCTTCTAAGACATTACAACTGCCTGTTACACCAAGATAGTTGAGTCCATTATGGCCCATCAGCAGGTAATGTGTGAATTGTCACAGTGCTTCCTTAGAGGGGAGTTATCACAGCTGAGTCATTTCTGTAAGGACAAAGAATTACTACCCCACCTCTCGGGATTTTCCTCTCCTTATCTTGTTCAACATCCAGCTTGCAGCTCATGATGGTGCATGTGCACATCCTTAGCACCCCTGTGGTTACATTGCACATGATCAGTTTGCACCTTGATTGGCTGAGCCATTAACATTCCAGTCTCCTACACTTGTGGATACATTCTTCTCCTAGATTATTGGACAATAATACCATCTTTATGTGATCTCATGTTCTTGTCACAGTCCACATTAGTAGGCATATTTAAAGTAAACAATTTTATGGAGGAAATGGACTTCACACAACAAGCCATCACGGTTTATGGTGACAGACTTTTTATTACACACTGCACACAGTTTATACAGGGTTAAGGCTATGTTCTATTGGCTAAATTGAATCTCACACCATCAAACTACAAATTCTAATTGGTTATCATCCATATCTCACAAGTCCAGTGTTTTGATGAAATCATCCTGACTGTTTTCAGGTACATCTCCGGAGTCCTGTGGGAAACCTGAAGAGTTCTCATGAGAAACTTCTGGGGAGTTGCTGAGAACTCCCGGGGAGTGATTTTTCCTTTACCGGTCAACAGCAGCTGTGGCCTTGTTGATTCTTAGCTGGTAGCTGCTTCAGTCTCACAGGGTCCATATAGATCTGAATTGCTCACGTTTCATTTCTTTGTACCAACACATATTCAGGATGATGGAGTGGGCTTTGGTGAGCAGTCACTTCTTTGTACAGTTTGCTACAGTGGACAAAAGTCTTTCAATGATCTTAACCATGGTTAAGCCATTAACAATTTCAGACTCTCATACCATCTTTTTGGCATATACAGATCTGTGAGGGCACCTGCATCATATCCTGGCACATTTACATCCTGGCAATTCAAAGAATCTACAAAAAATGTCTTGCTCTACTTTCAGGACTCTTGCCAGTATGTAAAATTACACTGACTACTTTTAATCCTTTACTCACTTTAGTTGCAGTACAAAAACTTTTTTCTGGTGGGAAAATAATGCAAAAGCTCTTTGTCCAGAAAATGTGGGGTAGGAGGTGGTTACCAGTACCCTTTACTGTTGTAGGGCTAGTGGTTAACCATAGCAGAGAGCAGTAGCATTACTATAATTGCAGCTGGTGACATTTCACCCCTGGTGATTTTCAGGGAGTTAAATGGTCTCACAATGACCTTTCCTGATTTTCAGCAGCTAATATGTTGGCAAAAATATTTTAATTCTTTTCACAACACTGTATTTTTATATAATTGGATTTTATGTCCTTAGAAGGGCTGCATTATTCTTCTATGCACAGAAGCTAATGAGAACAATTAAAGTGAAGACAATGGGATCAGTCCTAAATGGGGGGTGAGATAATCCAAGAAGAATCTATATTTTCAAGGATGGTTCATATGACAGAGCTCACTGACACACAAGTGGTGCCTCTTGCTTCAGGACCATATGACAGTGCTTTTGTCATACATCATATAGGGTTAGCATGGGAGTTGCATCAACAGGGAGTAGTGAACAGGCAGAGGTTTCTGGATAATGTAAAGGGTGTAGCCAGTAATTCCAGACTCACTTCCCTGCCCCAGAAGATCTGAGCACTTTTGTCCTGTCTCCAAGCCAGTGAGCAGGGCAGCTGTAACACTGATCTCCTTTTAACCCTTTCTTGAGCTGTGGTGTTAGACATACCAGTCATTTAACTCCCTGGCCCTGGGAAGGGTCAACTGTCGCCTTTATCATTGCAGGAGGACCCCTAATTAGAGGGTATATACTTGATCCCTTAATGTCGTGCGTAGGTAGTGGTATGTACTGTGTATATAATATAGGCATAATACATAATATAGTTGCTGCTAACATAAGGAAAGTTACTTTTTTTTGCAACTACATGAGTAAACAAGTTGAGCCCACATAAGTCATCAGACCAAGAGTGATAACTCATTGGCCATCTGCTTCTCTCTGCGACTTTGTTTTTGTTGCCTGCTTTTTGGATACAAAAATGTATCACAGGAGCTTCATCTTGCCATCTTCAGATAATTCAGTTGTCCCAGTCATCCTTGGGAATGATGGGTGATTATGTTTTGTTTCTGACTGTGAAAATCATGATATCCAAGAAAAAACTAACTTCCAAAAATGCCAAGCAAAACATGAACTCATACACAAATTAAGAACACAATTTATCCAGTTTGTCAGAATAACTATTTTGTTACTGGAGTTGTTTAATTTTTCATCCAGCATGAGTAATTCCACTTTTTGGTAAATGTGAAACCCTACCTTGTGCAGGAATAGGTTGGAACTTGGATAAACATCATTAATATGAGCATTAAGTACCCAATAACTTGCCTCCATCACTTGGGAGATGTCCCTGTTTGTAGTACTTGTAATTTGTATTTGCATTGCTGCATACAGCTGTATAACTGACTCTAAAGTTGTGCATCCTGTTTTGGAAAAGGATTGGGCACTTCTTGCCATGAAAGGTGCATAGTGTCCTTTGTTTGTTTTTTGTTTTGTTTTTTTTCCTTTAGGAAGGCAAAGATAATCCAAAGGTTTTCTGAATTTGTTCTTCTTTTTCACCACTGATTTTACTCACAGTTGGTATGCTCAGGTCTGTTAAACAGTATTACATGAGTTAGAAGGTGTGAATTTCTGACCTCATTGTTCCAGAGGTGGTGGAATATTGCTATTAGAAGGTAGATATCATGAAATTTGTTTTTCTGGCCATGTCTTCTCTTGGTCTGTTTGTTCTGAAGCCACTAAGCTTTGCACTGATTTTCAAGATGTAGCAATCAGGAAGAATGCAATTTTCTGAAGTGGTACAGATAAATAGGATTATGTTCAGACACCCTCTGAACAATGACTTTGCCACTTTTGAAGTGCCCTGCTCAACACCTCGATTTGCTAAAAGAGGAGTCCGTGTTATTATAGTCATGTTCTTATTTGGCTAGGGGTTTTTTTAGTTTAAATAGAGGAAAGTAAAATGTTTTTGAAGCTTCTGTAACTGGTTACACAGAAAAGAAAGTAGAACTAAATATTTAAATAAGTTGTTGATAGCATACATATAAGAAAAAAATTACTTTTATAATGATAGTGGTATGGATCTTATTAAAATTGACAAGAAGTCTTCTCAGAAATAGGTTATTTAAAAAAAATATTACTATTGAATCATGCACATTCGTTTACAAATAATGGGTTGTTGGTTACATTAGTTGAGGACAGAGAATACTAGTAGTTTTGTTTCATACTGAAATGTTACTTTTTTTCTCTTGGATAAACCACACTGACTGTCTGTAGTTGATATTACAAGCAGTGTGAGTCAAGGCAAGCCTGAACTGCGTCTGTGAGTTATTGCTTCTCACTCCTAGGAAATTCTACGAACCTGATCTCCCCCAATAATAAATCACCTACCTAACAGGGTTTCTTAAGTGATGGTTCTTTAGACGTATACTTTGCTGAAGCCTGGGTGAGGTTACAACTGCCTGGAGTTTGCTCTTGCTTATTTTATAGGGGTAAGGAGTCCAGCAGACAGCCAGAGATTGCTGTGTATGTATCTTGAGTTGATTCCTGCTATGGAGAGTGCAGATTGAATACAAGGAGCATTTTTGGCTGCCAGGGCTATGGCCAGCAGTGCCTGTTCTCCACCATGCTTCAAAGGCTTTGTGCCCCTTCACTGCCCTAAAGCACGGAGTCAGGGCAGACCCTGTTTTAGAAGACCCCCCATCTTCTTTCAGACTGTGGAGAGCCAATACTGGCTGTGTGACTGAATTATTGAGTCATGTTTCTCTAGTTTGGCGTGTTATAAAAGATGTCTGTGATCTGTAATCATAGTTTCTGTGCTTGTTTAATCACTGAGGAACAATAGTTCTTATGCTTACCCTGCTTTGCCCTTCATCCTCCTCCATCTCACCTTGCCAAAAGCATGTGCTGCTCCTGAGCTTGCTATAAACTTTCAGTCTTTTTCTGCAGCTGGAACATTTCCATGAACCGGCTTTCCCCTCCTGTGGAGGTACCCAAATACCTAGAAGTAGAGGACAGCAGCTTGTCAAACATGCATGTAGTCACAGCAATGACAGTTTCTGTGGGCTGGGCTACACGAATTTGAAAATAACACAACATTCAACACCTTAAATAATTTCAAACTGCAGCAGCCTGGTTCTTCAGGCTGTTTTTTCACCAGTGATTTAAGCGTGCATTCGCTGCTGGCTGGAGTGCTTGCTTCTCTTAACCACTTCTAGTTAAAGAGGTTTTAAAATCCTGGTACCTTTCATGACACTGAAGTCCAAAGGCTCCTAGACTGTGGACATCCCTATGGCAACCAGTTACGTTCCTCCTCAACTACACAATGTGTAAATCTGGACAGGGTGCTTTTATTGATATCTTGTGGAGCATCTTGCCAGAAGCTAGTATGGACAGGGCTCATGAGACCTTATGAGAAGAGAAACCAAACACAGATTCTTAAAAATGAATGTAAAACTAATTTTTTCATTGAGTTTAAGATACCCAAATGAGAAAGGAGAGGCATTGAGCATTCACAGAGAGGTTGAGGACAGAAATAAAACTCCTACCACCTTTAGGTCCAGTGGAATGGAAGTGGACAGGAAAACGTGACCAGCTACGAACAGTTTTGAACCACAAAGCTCATTGTTTACAGCTGGGCCCTATGTCAGTGGCAGGGCACCACTGTGTTTGTCTGCTCCCCATCCCTGCAAGCAACTCTCTCAGAGCTTAAGGTGACAGTACTTGGCAAAGCTGGTGTGCTAAACTGGTCGCTTTATTTTTTCTTTTACCTTCTTTGAAAATCTCATCCTGGGTAATTACCTGTGTTTGTTGAGAAAAGCTGCAGTGCAAAAAAGGCTTGTTGGTTTATGGGATAAGAGGGGATAAAACAGGTTTCTCAATCCTTGTTTCTTTTGTGTGCACTAGAAGGCTCTTGGCAGACAGTAGCTGGATTTCCAGTGCAGTAGGGAACCACACTGGCTTCTATTGCAATAATTGGGCAGATGCTACGGAAGATGATGCAATAAAACCTGTATGTTACTTGTAAGTGGCTGGGCTTTTGATAATTGCTGTAGGACCATTTATTAGATAAATAATTAGTCTTTTCAGATAAGAAGTAGGAAACAATATACATTGGAGAGATTTATGAGATCTAAAAGGTAACACGTGCATATATTGGCAGCTGTTGACAACACTAATTTTTGTGCTTCGTCTAATTCGTGAGTTTTATTTCAAAAGCTTCAGGCAATGCAAGTTGAGAATATGGTGGCTGAAAGCAAAGCAACTTCAAAATGTATTTGAGAAGCCTGCATATGATATCCATTCCTTTTATAAGGAATATTTCCTTTATGACCTCCTCCTGCTTTGTATTTAACATTTCAAAGAACTTTGGGGGACTGTCTGTAGGCTGTGTCTTCATGAAGTAGCCAAGGATTTAAAGCATTGTCACTGCTGGCCCCAAGCTGAAAACTGCAGGTGGTTTTAATACCGGGGTTGGGGGGTGGGTGTTTAAACCCAACCTTTTGTGTTCAGATTAGGGAGTGCAGGAGGATAGACTTAAGGGGTGTTACTGAGAATTTTTTTCACTGGCAGCTCAATAATAGCATCAGGCTTTGGAAATACTCTTTTCCAATTCTTTGTTATTTCAGTAATTACTATGCGGTGGGTAGAAATCCATGGGGTTTGTGGTTTTTTAAGTACCACAGCAATGACACAGGGATGTGGGCAATAAAAAGAAGTATTTGTTTTTATAACTTTTTACTCCTTGGAGGACTGAGGGGACTTAAATGCCTTTTTGGATAGTCTATCATTGTTTCAGTCCTGATGTCTGTGTTTATTTTGTCTTGGTTCCATTGGCTGCAATAATCCTAAGATCCATCTTTGGAGAGGAAGGAAGACAAAACAATTTGACACTAGCGTCATGCTCTGACATATCTGAAATTTGCCAGTTGTGAAGGCAGATTGTATGATCTACTTTACACTGTCAGAGAGATGGAAAGGTTACTAAACATCTTCTCCATTGTGGAAAAATTCAAAGGCCCGTCACTGAGCACTTGCATATGGAGCTTCTTTTACTTTCTGTTAGACCCTAAGAAACATTTGTCCTGTGTATTTGTTGATTCCTGGACTACTTGGGGGTACAAAGCACTTGAAATTTCTATGTACAGGAACATGATGACTTCTTGCTATGGTTTCTGAGCTGAGCACCATAACTAGTAAGATTTACCACTGCTGGCCTGTGTAGGTATTGAGTTCAGCTCAATAGTGGTCAGCTTTAATGAAGACTAAAGGCTTTCTAGCTCTCAATTTTGTACATGATTCTTTCAAATAGAATTCTAATGGTAGGAAATTTTACTTTCACTTAAATGTTCTCACTTAAGATGTTTGTTTCTCTTGAGAAAGATATTTTTAGATTTCTGGAAATATTAAGTATATTAAGTATAAGTGGTTCTCTGTGCCTTACTAAAATTCATTATAATACATAAAGCATTCTGAAAGAAATCTTATCCTTTGCCACTGCTATTCACATGCTTTAAAGGATATAAGTATGCTTTTGTGGTGGGAGTGAGGAGTATGCTTTTCAGAATTAGAAAGGAATCTTTTTCTTTATTTTTCTAGTTTGTTAGCTTACTTTTCTTGATTTCACGATTTTATTTTGACTATTGCAATAATATTCCTTTGTAATAGGGAAATTGTTTTCTTTACAACATCTACATGTTTCACTTTTTCTCACCCTTGTTCTCATCTTTGACTCTGGTCAAAAAGTTGTAAAAATTCACACCAGAAACTGCTCTTACATCCACTGTGACACCAGTTCTGTGTTAGAAACATTTTGCTAAGGCTAGAGTTTGGGTGCTGCTCCCTGCTGCTTAGCTCCACAAAGGAGTCAAAGATCTTGCACTGACCTCCAGAAACAGTGCTCTGCTGGATTTAAGTCCTTGTTTGTATTTAAAAACAAATTAATTAATAACAAAGCAACTGACAGCCACACAGTAATATAGAAGGATATATAGTGGGGGGGGGGGCGTGGAGGGGGGGAGAGTAGCAGAGCTCCCTATGGTTGATACATTTGCTTTAACAGACTGCACTGTTATGTAGGGTGTCACTTAGTAAGACAAAAATTATTTTGTTGGACTAGTCCCCAGCTGAAGAATTTAACTTTCTTACAAGGTGATGAGAGAAGTTTGAGACCCAGTGCTATAAAACGTTTTTTTCTTGTTCCTCTACTAGAATACAAAAATCTCTGCATTCAGGAGAAATGCTGAGAACAGCTTCTACAGAGAGGCAAGTGCAAGTGGTGCCTGCATAAACCTTCATCTGAACAGGGCAATGGGAAATTGTCTCTGTTTGCACACAGGTGGGTAATACCAGACCTTCAAAGCCAAGCAGAGGGTGGCAACAAGCTGTGGTAACCAGGAGGGGAGAGGGTAGATGTCTCAGGAGTGGAGTCTATCTTCTGAGGGTGCTGCTGCAGAATCAGAAAGAACAGAGAAGCCCCAGGGTCCCAATGAAAACCAATCACTGAAGGGTACTACCTTTACAGGAACAAACTGACTCTGCAACATTGCAGTCTGGTCCAGAGAACATACAGACTGATAGTTTTGCATTGATTTTCCAAAGGCCTTTGAGTTGGGCATGTGTTGAGTCATCTAATTTCTGTGTTTATGATTTCTCTCTAGAGTTTTTTAAAGCCCAAACACCAGTATGTGCCAATGAGACAGCCTCTGAATCTAAGACTATAATAAAATATCTCAGAAGTAAATGAATTATTTTTCTGTGAGGTGATGAATTGGTGCTTTTTCACTCTTGGGTTTGTTTCTTGTTTGCATTGTCTTCAAACTCTGAGTGGAAACCATACATTGTCAGTATTTAACCACTGTTTTGAAAGCCTGTTTGATATAGGCAGAACTTCATATACATACGGAAGTAAATTCATGACAAGAGGTTGTTTACAAAGGGTGGAGTAGTCTATTTTAGGCCTTCCAACTTTTCTAAGGTTTTAAAGATCTCTGCCTCTTGGTCATGCTATATATATACAAATATAAAATATACTCACTGTATTGCACAGCTGTATAAGCAAGAATTTTGAGAGGGAGCTTAATACTGCGTTATTCAGCAAATGCTCTGGTGTTATAGCAGCTGCTGGGATTTAGTTCCCTTGGTATGCTGTTTTTAGGACTGCAGATATGTTCATTGCCCTATTTGCAAACATGCCTATGGTGCTTTGTTCAGTGTTCTGTATGGCAAGTAGTTCAACTAGACAAGAATTTTGGGTTTAAAACTAATATACTGATAAATAATAGCCACATAACATGCAAAACAGTGCCTACTTGCTACTGCCAAGGGTCTTCTTTTCTTAATGGATTTTTCCTTTGTACATGATTACCTACCTGACACACAGAATCTGCTTGTTGTCTGTGTTGGTGTAGCACCCAGAAGCTTCACAAGAGCCCAAGGTCGTCACATGTTTGGTGCCGCCTTTGCAACATAGGCTCTGTGGAGGAATGGGAATAGACGCAGAGGTGCGTGAATTAGTCTTTAGAAAGATAAACTGTAATGGCTTTTACTGCTGGTGGGATCTACATTGGCTACTCACTTCCTGGTCTCCTTTATTGTTGACTCCCAAAGCAGAGTTAGGCTGTTTCTAACTTGCAGTACAGCTGGGCCCCATATATCACTGTGTTACTTAAATACCAGGGTACTAATGATACATGACACCAGTGGAAAACAAGAAAGTTGAGGCCAACATTTTTGGCATATCTTTTGCTACTATGTCCTTTGACAGAACAGCCAGTGAATGAACTGAGTTGCCATTTGAGCTGCTGTAAGTCCACTTCTCCAAGTTTTTTAATTCTGTTGCATGTGAGTTGTTTAATAAATGCTTGGCTGTGTGGAAACCTGTGCAGGATTCATGGCTTGTCTCCCTCTCTAGTTAGTTCTGTTCACTGAGGATTTACAAGCCCAGCTTCCATCCATTTTAACTAACCAGCTTTGAGCCAGTGATAATAGGAGAGGAAAAGCATGCATCAAAGTGAAGGCTGTATCCTGCAGCCTGGGTGCCTGCTGGTACACTGGTATGTTTTTTGGTAGATTTGGGTACCCAGATTGAAAACCCTTCTGCCTCAATTGTCTTCTGTGCAGAGGAAGCACAAATGCAATCAGAAGGTCTGCCATGAAAAAAACAAACCAAACCAAAACAGAGGAGCCTTTCTTCTCATAATGGAGGCAGGTTTTTCTTACAAGTCATGCAAGTTAAAATAAATACCACAGCACATAAGGCAGCACACAGAAAAATGAACTGGTGAGCTACAGCATGTGTGCTGCAGCAGTGCTGCATTCCTGTCATCACACATTCCCAAAGCATAACACTGAGAGACATATGATCTGAAACTGGTTTAAGAGGTGCTATAACTAAGCCAGGATTACTACCATGGTATAACACAACCTGATAGCAAGACTGAAGACTTGCTTGTGATAAGCTCTGAAACATTTTTCTTTTTTTATAGTTGGAAATTTTTGCACTTAGATCTTTGCATTTTGGATTTTTTCTTTCCATTTTTGGTGGAGTTTCTCAAATACTCTCTCCAAGGAGAGAGTTGTCTGAGCAAATCAAACTTTTCCTTTGTCAATAAATCCATCAAGAAAGGCTGCCTCATTTTGTGACCTGGACCACAAACATATGTTACAAGTTCTTGGCTTCTCTTGCATATTTGAGTAACAAGCACTAGTAAGAGGTGACAAATTAGTAGTGTTAGTGTCAGAAGTCTAAGGGCTGCTGTGAAAGGGTGTACTGCATCATGAGTTTTCTGGTTTGTTTTTGCTAGTATGTCTGATTACAAATATCTGGAAGGGAAAACTGGTGCTCCCTGCAGCCAAGGGCAGTTGCAACCTGTTGCCAGACTTCCTTAACCAGTAAGGGATTGCTTAAAACTGTATCTTACAGAGTCTGAGTTCTGCACCTTTGTTAATACAAACATACAAGAATCTATGCATGAAAATGGTGAGTTTATGCAGTGGACAACTTTCCCCTTCATGGAGTTACTAATATTAGAAGTGCTGGTAATATATTTTCTCAGGAAGACTGTTATGCAGAGCTGTAAGTCTGATAAACCCATAGATTGCCAAGGCCTGTGATATTATACCTGAACTTGATGTCTTTCCCAAGTTCTTAATTATATTTGCCCCACCTCTTCTCACACTCCATTTTGCCCTCTCCTCCTCCTCTGCCTGTACTCCAGGCTTTCCCCCCCTCTTTTCCCTTTTATTTTCTGTTTATTCCTTTCTGCTCTCCCTCTCTCACTTTCACAAGGCTCTGCATTTCCTTCCCAGAATCTTGCAGCATCCTATCCCCATCTTTTGAAAAGTTACAGAGTTTGAAGGTTTTGTTTCCATAGGCCACAAAATGATCCTCTGCTCTCTGTTTTACCTGGCTGCCAGTGACTGTGGCCTTCCCTAGTGCAAAGTCTCCCATATGACCCAGTATTGTCAATAGTATCCATAGTCTTTGTTTCTGAAGCTGGGGGCCAGGAAAGCACCCTTATCATACACCTGCAGAGGGTGAAGCCACAAGGAGTTGTGTGGCACTTGGCATCTTGTCAGTACTGGTTCTTCAGGTGATGTTGGGAGTTTGTCAGACACCAGCTCAGCTGACCGTAATAAAGTGAAGCCCTTCTCATTTCCTCCTGTGAGGCAGCCAGGTGGCTTTGTGCAACAGGCAAGGGAGGGACAGAGTAAGGGAGGACCCAGGCTTGAAATATATATGGTTTAAGAGACAATGATTTTAGAGGTGTAGCTTCTCTTAGTGAAGGGGAGGATTGCTTTCCTGCTTGCATGTCCTATTGTTTTACCTTTTTTATTTTAGGGATTGGCTTGTGTGCTTATTTATTTTGAAAACCTCATGCAGTCAGTCCCCAAGCCAGTCTAGCTGAGACAGTAACACCAGCCCACCCTGCTACTGAAGCCTGCTGCTTTCTCTGGGGAAACTTGTTTGTCCTAGGGAGGAAAATAATAGTCCCGACTGAAACTTGAATTACCGCATTGATGAGAGCAATTACCATATATGCAGGAGCACACATACAGGGAAATATATATATATGTAATATACAGCTCACCATATTATATTCTGCTACATTATTATTTTTTCAACTGAGGAAAAATAAGCCTATGAAATGGAAGCTGGGACCATAAAGTTTTAAAAGTGTGTTTACCACTGATTTCCTACAGTCTTCTGGGCCAGTTATGTCCTTTTCTTTTTTACATTTTCCATCTACAAAATGGGATCAGATCTGCTTACCAACTAATAAGTGAGTCTTTATGAAGATAAAATGCAATTTCTATGTTACCAAAGGCTTTCCAGAATCCAGAAAAACCCTCTTGACCTCAGGATCCCATTCGACCTTGTTATCTGGTCGCACACGAACACCAGGCAAATCTCTGAAGTTCGCGCCCTAAATTCAGCATAATTATACATTTAACTAAGACAAATACATTTTCACTAAA
>JAOXXN010000471.1:38860504-38877193 GCA_026770055.1 Myrmophylax atrothorax
ACATGCAGGGTACAATCCCTGTACTCTCATACATGCACACATGGAATTTATTCGAACTTACACAAAAGCCCAGGGTACCTTCACTCTTCCCTTTCACTTCTCATGGTACAGCTGGGAGTAAGTGCAAAGGTCGGTGTCGAAAGTCCTAAATTTTCCTCCATATTGGAACCAGTGAAGCCAAAGAAGTCGGTATTTCTTTGTAGCCTGATATAGGAAATGCAGCAGCTTGGTGGTATGTAGTGCTAATTCATAGCTTCTTGCTGCTGCCTTCCATGTTTAGCAGTGCTTTGCCAGGCATTGGTCAAATGAACCTCAGGTCCAGTATGACATTATAGAAATTTTGATCATGTCCCTGACTCTTGGGACAAAAAGCTTATCATCAGTTCTACAAAGGGGAGTTGAGTTTGCCTGGAAGGAGCTGAGTTGTGCTACCTAGAAGGGCAGCCAGACAAGTGCAAGTGGAGGAATAGTTCAGGAACTCTGAAGACAAAAGTACTGATGTAGGAAGTGATTTATAAGCTGTTTTTTTGCAGTATTTGTAGCCATTTTTTCTCAAAATGTCACTGACAAACCCTTCTCACAGTTAGGAAAAAAATTGTATTTAAAGATTGTGTCACCAGGAGAAAGAGAGTAATATTATTTGTTTGCTTTACTGATATCTTATGGTGTTCTCTAAAGCATCTTCATACATCTCAGGACTGTTGGTGATCTGACAGTGAGTGGCTCTATTCTGAACTATTTCCAAAATAAAACTTTTACTTCTTCATGTGCACTTTACCAGCAACTTTCAGATCATTTTCTGTGACATTTGTAGGCAGTTTGACCTGTAAAATGTCAGCAAGTATGAAGAGAATTTCAGAAAACCCAATTAAACCACTGATTTTGAGCTACTAGTACATCTGCTTTATCTCTGGTTCTCAGTTCTCACGGAGAATCCATCTGTGCAATCACAAGACATGTTTACACCTGGCCCTTACCCTGAACCCTCCTGCCTTTATCTCACGCTCACCTGTTGTGGGTGCTCTGCCCCCAGCTGTGACCCTGCTTTCAGGAGAGCTCCCTGCCCACAACTTTGCTTTCTGGTATCATAAAACATAGGCAGAGCTTGGAGTGCAAAGTTTGTTTTTATAAGGGAATCAAAGCAGAACTCTGACTAATCAGCATAAGCAAGCTGTAAAGACCTATTGGATTTGGGAGTACAAGCAGTTGCTCTTGAGGTTACTTACTGTGAATATTAAAATACTGTATTTGGAGAGAGAATATTTATGGGGTTTTCATTACTAGGTGGCGTGCATATCTGTGTCATCTCTATATGGATTCATTTCCTTGTGGCCCAAAATAGTGGTACTTCCCTCACATGTAGTCAGGACGTTTTACTGCGTTTCGTTCAGTGCATTCAGGCCAAGCTTGATGCAAATCAGTGTCTTCTCAGTAGAGATGCAACAAGAGGTCATAGCAAGTTTGATATATTTTGAGGTTTTCTTGGTACCTTTTTATTAAACAACAACTTAATTTAAAAATCAAACCCAAATTTTGTGCACTGATCATTAGCAGAATAATTTTGTTATTCGCGGGTAGGTTGTTTTCTTGGTTTTGCTGATTTTAGCAGGGTTAGAGGGAGAGAGAAGGTAACTGTATTTATTGTTTGCATAAGCGATGTGATATTTTGTCTGGAGATGACAGTGGTATGTTCAAGTAAGAGTTTAAAACTATTTAAAGACAAATATGTGTATTTGTTGTGTAAAAGTTACTAGCCAAAATTACTGTAGTAAAATGACCTTGAATTTGTTGACCTAACTTTATATAGCAGATAGCAAAAAAATGTAATCCCGGAAGAATAAATTCCGATAATTTCTGATGGTCTGGGATGTTTCCGTTCCCCTCATTTTTAAGCCATTCATTAAAAAGACAGAAAAGAAAAAAGAAACTAAGAGTTAAAGCTGAAATATTCTTTCAATCTAGTCATTCTTCGGTGCAAAAATTTACTATTTTTTTTAGATCACGTGGCTCACTTCTGTTGCATTTAAGTTCCAGTGGCAAGAGTACTTGTTCTAATTTGGTGCATTCAGGATTTTTAAGTAGTTTAGTCAGACTTCTATATTTGAACTAGAATAAATAGGCATATGGCAAGTGGAAGAACATGTAATCACTCTGCTGCCTCAAAATTCTTTTGAGGTCAAGAATTTGCAAACAGGAACCTATAGTGCGGTTTGTGAGCACAATAGGAACAGCTGGTGCTCAGCACTTTTGAAAATGAGGTCACTTTATTCTTGGTTGAAATGTGCAAAATGGGTCATCTGGGCATAGGCTTAAGACAAAGGCTAAGCACGTGGCCATTTATAACCAAGTTGTCCATGTGTCCAGAACTAGTTGGTTAAAAGGGTTCAGTTAAACAAAGAAACATAGGGATAGGTCTGGACTTTCCTAACTTTTGGAAGCATAGTTCCTACTAGGAAAATAAATTACTGCTATGTATTTTTGAAGGTCTGCTTATCATGAAGATTGCATCATCCATATTTTCCAGTCACCCCTCCCTCTGATGCCTTTCTGCTCATCCTTCACATAACCTACTTTAGGAAACACTGCTCTATTGTACTGTCCTTGGGAACACTGCTTCTTCTCCAGTCTCAGCCCTGGGAATTCCCTGGTCCTGCCAACGAAACAAAAGAGAAAATCCGAAACATGCACAAACCCTATAGGATCAATAGCAAAATCTAAAGATGCATTAGGAAAGATAACAAGAACTCAACTTAGATTTGCCTTCGGATTTTTTATAAATATTTTTTTCAAAACATACGTAAGTTGATGGCATTAGGGCCGTGTTTTGTATTTTCGTTAATTGAATGGCTGTTGCTAACACATCCAAGCTGATGGTATGAGTCACAGGACACGGATATATCAAAAGGTGGCAAATTTGAGACCTGATACTGATTGCTGTTGTCTGCTGCAAGACATGCACAAGAAGTTCAGCATGAGAACCCATATGTGTTTCCAATGGGAGTGGGCAGGTCTTGAATTTCAGGCCTTGCCTCCCATCATCCCAATAGCCAGTACAATAATTTGGTACAAATTGGCATCTGACTGAACACCCTGAATGTCAGGATTATAGGAAAAATTCAGATTGGAGGGGATACCAGGTGACTGTAGTACAACCTTGTTCCTTGTGAATACACACCATTCCTCTCAAGTGGAGTTCAATCTTTGTCCACAAACAACACTTTCTAAATCAAAGTAAATTCTGTTGATTTAGTTGTGGGATAGTAAATGCAAATCACACTGGTTTTAAGCAAAAGCTTGAAGCCCATGCTAAAATAAACTGCACTCCCAATTCAAGGACTATGCATTCTGTCATTAATGATCTTACCTAGAAGAGTTTTTTGTTAATCTAGCCGTGTATTGCTTTAATTACAAAAAAATACAATTTTTTTTTTACTGCAAAATACTTATGTATATTTTTTCTCATTTTTTATGCAATTTTGTGACCCATTGATGGAATAACTCAAGAAATTATGTAGTGATGTTGGCAAGAATAAATGAAGCAGAAGGGGGGAAAAAACCCTCTTTTCGCAAATCCTGTGTATTTTGCCTCCTGAGGTGGACCTGTGCTGGAGTTAGTCAGGACTGCATCTCATAGCTAGCACCAGATTTCAGATGTGCCCATGAGAATGGTTCTCATTATTTTCTTACTATTGGAAGCTTAATTTACTAAGGTAGGTGTGAAGATTGCCTGTGTGCAAGTGAGGAAATTTGTCTGTATAAACCAGGCTTACATTTTGGCTAGTTTTTAACAAGAGCTGTCAGTAAGAGCATGGAGGAAGACAACAAAGTGGTGACAGCAGCAGCACAAGGAATTCTGGACTGGAAAAGCAGAATATGATAGCTCCGTGATCAGCAAAGTGCAGCCAGGACTAAGCTGGGCTATCAGCACACATTGTTGCAGAACAGTGTTTCTTGTGTAATGTGTGTATAGGTTTGGATTGGAGAAGTGTTTCATTGAACTATAGATATCGAGTGATAAGTATTCAGTGACAGCTAAATAGTTAGTATGAAGATGCATAACAGGTTGGGTTTTTCTCTCTACCACAAGATCTTGGATGTCTTTCAGCAGTCAGAAATACTGTCTTTTGATACCATGCAGCTTTACTACTTTTGGTTTCACTGGTACAGGAAAGTACTTAAAAAGCAAACCATAAGTTTCCTACACTGTCTTTCTCTCTCAAAGGGTTGCCTTGGATGAATTGCTGCACTGAAGTGTAATTAATCACTAGCTGGGAGATGGAACAAGGGTGGCTGGCATAGCAGACAGAAGAAAAATTGTCTGTGGGATGCCCAGATGAATGGGCCATGTCTGGAGGAGCAGTGGTGATGTCTGTCTTGTTTTCATGACATGAATTGTGTCTCCCTTCTGACTTCATCTCAAGTTCTTGTAGATGGTTCTCAGGTAATGAGGGAGACTACTCCAGCTTTTCCAATCACTGTAATTGATTCTGGTTTTGCAGAAGAAGTATTTAAAGGGTAACAGTAGTATTTACTAGTCATTTCACAACACTTTTTGTATTTAATTTCACCCTTAGTTTAAACTTGCTGAACTAATAACACTTTGTAAGTTTGTTCTTTAGGATATCGTGTGTAGGCGTTTTCATCTTTGCAGAAGCTGCATGCTAAAGAGCATGCTGAGTATGATGTGGGTTCCATTTAGAAAAGAATCATTTCTGTCATCCCTGCAGTATCTCCTACATGACTGTATTTTTCTTAGTC
The DNA here is from genome assembly GCA_026770055.1 of Myrmophylax atrothorax. Lineage (NCBI taxonomy): Eukaryota > Metazoa > Chordata > Aves > Passeriformes > Thamnophilidae > Myrmophylax > Myrmophylax atrothorax. The sequence goes on from JAOXXN010000471.1 coordinate 38,865,263, forward strand.
AGAGCTGAAAGCTTTGTGCTGTCGTGTATGGATAAACCCGTGTGCCCTGAAATAACGCAGCAATGATGTGGGGCTCCGTATTGCGTTACACATTTACCTTGAAATGCACAGGGCTTTTTCAACTTTCTGCACAGCCAAGACTTGAAAGCAGTGCTCCATCAAAGTCTAAATATCAATACAGGTAGGCTGCAAGCAAATTCTAGCTCTGCTATAAGTATGGTCATTGAAAACATTTAGACTGCCTGTGTCCGCTTGATGTGGAGCAGGAGGAGCAGAGGTGCAGCTCCTGAAGCCTGTGATCCGCCTGGAGAAAAACTGCTATCCATACAGAGACCATAAAGCAATTTTAGGGATGCCTTTAGAGGACAGTGCACGAGCACTGAGTAGGGAGACTATTGGGAAAAAAGAAGGTGTATTCTGGGGTAAAACTGCTGGATGCTTGAGCTTCAGGGAGGCAGTTACAATCAAACCTTCTGAGAGCACAGAGCTGGGCCAGGGGAGAAGCCCAGAGCTGCCTTTGCCAGTCTTGACATTCTCTATTAGGCAGCAATGAGAGGAGGCCAGAGTGTAACCCAATGTGCTGGATGTCTGTGCTGCAACAGGAAAGATGCCCTGGATTGCAAATTTATGCATTTGAAACATTAACAACCCACTGCCCAGCAAACCAGCTCAAGTCAAACTCATCGCACTTGGCTTCCTAAGGAAGTGACTGCGTGACAGCAGGTGTCTTCTCCTGTGAAATGTAGTGTTGCTGCTTGTTGTACTTGGTGTTGATTGATGGGTCAAACTCCTCGATCTAAACAATGTTCAGGACATAATTAGCTTTGTCTGCAATATTCTAGTATTAACTGTTGTAAGAATTGTTATTGAACATCTTACCGGAGCTAAAATCTTTCTCACCTGCTCTGAACCTCCCCCCATTTATGTTGACTGTAGAAGAAAAGTTTATTCAACATCATGCATGTTTCCATATATGTATAGATATCATAAATACTGAGACTTACTTGGTTCTGTACTTTTTCTGTGCTTTTTTGTTTGTTTGTTCTGTACTATTTATTTCAATGCAGCTTACTGTGATACTGAACACTGCATCTGCTTTGGTAGGTTTTTGTAGTGTTTTTACGTTTTTAATTGGGAGCTGTGGTGGCCTATGGAGATTCTTTGTCATGCACATGAGTGCATTATGCAGCCTTACTTCATTCTGTCTCACTAAGTCTTGTTTTAAATGTTTTCTTTTTTTTTTTTTTTGCTTTTTGTACCATGGGTGAAATCACATATGGGGTGATTTTCTTTTGATTTAGTGGGCAGATGACTCCCAAACTCCAGACCCTTTGTGATTTCCTTTGTCATTATGAATACTCACAGGAATGTATATTTTCACAATTTACTATGCTTTGTATGTCTGAGCAAAATTCACTTAAAGTACTCTTGGAGATCAAGCACAGTGTTTTGTTGATGTTGCAACAGTGGGTTTTCATTCTTATTTCATTGAAATAATACATTTTTGCCCAACTAATACTGAGTTCTTCAAATATTTGGTGTCAGATGCTTTTGTCTTAGTCTTTTTCAAGAGTATTTTGATCAACAAAATTGAGTCTTTGCTGTTTTAATTTGCTTCTCTGAGTAATTCTGAGGTATCTGTCACATTGTGAAAATACTTGTTGTTTGATTCTGAGGGGAAACAGTGGGGAGGACCTAAGGGACAATTTCTTAGGACCTGTCATGATGGTGAAATTTTGATTTAGCCTGACCTCTGCTGGGTAGGTCTTGGACATGGCTCTACCTTTCTATCCTAACATAACACTGCTCTCCCTTTGGATTTTCAGTAACATCTCCATGACCAGAAATTCAAGTCTTGACTCTACAAGCACAGACTTCACCTAAATTCAAGTGCCTGGTGTGCAGCTGAAGAGAAAGTGCCTTTTTAATCTTACTGTAATTGTTCATTTATATGGCAATCAGGTACCTGTTGTGTTGGGCACATAAAATAAAGGATGGTAAATGCTGTGAAGCCTTAAACTCTATGCACTGAAGGAGAAGTAAGATGTGAAAGAGATGGAGGTGCAAAATATATGCAGAGTAAAATATTCTCCTACATATTATACTGCCAGCAAATTCTGTCAGTGAAATAATAATGCAGCAAAGATGAATCTGGATTATTGTTTGCAAGAGAAACCTCACTTTGGAATTTGGGGAGTGTGGAATAAATTATTCTTTGAGAGCTTGTTGCTTTTATTTCCTGTTTTTGCAGCAGAACCATTACCTTCCATATCCTTGTAGTTATGTACAGAAAAACTGAGTTAAAAACAAGTTCTATAAATGATGCTTAAATTTAATTGATTTTTGTCCAAAAATATCAACAGGATAGAAAGAGATAGCAGTGATTCTTAACCTTCTGTCATTTGACCATTGTCTGATGATGAGAACCTGCGTGTGTGTGCGTGTGTGTGCGTGTGTGTGCGTGTGTGTGTGTGTGTGTGTGTGTGTGTGTTAGGGAGTATGTACATAAATGGAGAAAACTAGTTCTCCTTTCTTGACTTTGAATCTTAATTACATCCTGAGCATGCAGAATAGACCAAGAAAGAAAAATAAAATATAAAAAAACCCCAAACAACCCTTAGAGTCCCCCCCACATCACCCCCCACAAGAAACTAAACCCCCAAAACAACCAAACTTCCAACCCAAAAAAGAGTTCTTGGGAATCAATTCTGGATAGCAGGTTGTGGGGATGAAGTGAGGGTGCTGCTGCCTGGAAGGAATTCGACTTCTGCAATAAACTGGGTAGAAATTCTTCCTCTCTGCACCACCAGTTTGTCCCTTGACTGGAAGAACTGAACAGGATTTGGAGGCTGAGTTGCATCGTGCTCCCAGTCCTGCCATCTTCCAGGCCAGCAGCTGAGGCCTGTATGCAAACAGATGCTTGGCAAATGTATTCAGGATCCTCAGTCTATTCAGCAGTGGTTTTCACCTGCTGTCCCCAGAAGGCCATCTCTTCGTTCCCCATGGTCAAGAGCTCATCAGTTTCGCCTCTTTGGTCTGTGCAACCAAGGGACCACTGTGCTGGTGCTTGGTTGTAGGTCTGCCCTGGTCGTCGTACACTTGTCCAGTTTTGCTTTGGAGGAAAAGCATTTTCCAGACACCTTCCCCTTTAAAAGCCAAAGCTTCATAATGGATAGTGTCAGCATTTCTTGGGAACCCCGTCAGGATAGGTCTCTCTCTCACTTTTTCCTTTAAATCTTTTGTTTGTTTTCTTAGCCTAAATCTTAAAAAATTACATCCATTTCCCATTTGCTGTAGGTGTTTCTTCTCTCAGGAATTTAAAAAGGGCCTCTTTATTTTCTTCATAGCTTTCAATCCCTTCTCCCTCTTCCACTCACTCTTCATTCGTTTTCCATCTCATTCTGGAAGACCATTTCCCCTTTCTGCTTATATGATGTGTGCTCCTTTGCTCTCCACCATCACTATCAGCCCTCCCTGCCATCCTTTCAGGCAGGATAGAGCACACTTCTCATCACTTGTACTTTTTATCTTCTTTCTGAATCTTAAGCAAAGCCTTTCTGATCTCTTTGTGTGTTCTGGGGCAGAACGTGCCAGGATCGGAACAGGGCGAGGTTGAAAGCAAAATCACTGAAGCAATGATTGAGAGTCATCTTGAAAGTAAAAAGTTAACTTTGTGATTCATTATCTTCTTTACAAGAGCCAGAAAGTTCTTTTCGTGTTTGTACATTTAAAGGGCTTGCATTTTGAATGAGCTCAAGAGGTTTATTTGAAGATGTAAGGTACTGGTATGAGAGTTTCAAGTGATGGTTCAAGCACATTTATGTGTTTTGGAGTCTGGCATTTGTCACATCAAAACACTTTAATTGTTCTTTGTTTTTTGCTTTTGTTCGGTTTTGGGTTTGGGGTTTTTTTTTCTTTGAAGGAGGTACAAGGGGATTAGTCAGAGAATCAGGATAATGGCTTTAACAAACGGAAATACTTTGTGGGAATAAGTCCACAAGCAGCTCCTCATTCAAGCATTATTAGAAACACATTTTAATCCACTTTCACCTATACAGTTTTGTGTGCATCGTTTGGGTTTGTAATAGAAGGTGGCACAAAATTAACTGCCTAGATTAGGAATTCTCTTTTTGAAGAGCTTGCATGGAATCATCTGTGGTATTACTGAAAGATCATCATTTTCTTTTTTTTGTCTCTCTTGTTTTTTCCTTTTCATGTGTTTAGGATTTACCTGGATTTTTGTAGCAGGTGTCTACAAAAGTACAAAATCCAGTTAGATAAAGCAGAAGTTCAGGATGAAGTTTCTAGCTGCAATCCTTTTCTGCCTCTGAAGGTTTAGCTGTGTCTTAGTTTATTTACTTACACTTTCAAAAAGTTGATGCTACTTTTTAATGGACCTTTTATGTTTTTCAGCGAATAGCTGGTTAATGAATAGCCCTGACTGTTGAAAGGTTACAAGAATAGTGCATTCAGTACAAGAGAGAGAGGGGGACATTTCCAGTGGTATGTCTGTCTTGTTTTGTGAGACACTATCCATCATTAAATTGACATTTAAAACAGCTGCTGTTGCATGGTTGTCTTTGTGAGAGGCAGCAATAATGTCACAGGACTTTCTGTTTTATTTGGTAATAGGTAATGAATATTAAATGATGCTAATTAAGGATCTTGGTTCCAGTAAGAGGCAGTAGAAAGACTTGTAGAATACCTATATTCTTGATGACAGAGCTCAGGCATAAGATCACAGAGATGGGAGACTCATGCTTGAATGCTGTGCCCGGGTTTCAAGAACTTGTGCACCAGCTGGATCCTCTTTTCACAGTGCTTATGAATGTCTATCCAGTATGTTCACTAGCAGTGAGGAAATGACTGCCTTCCATGGGCTGTGAGCTCTGATGAGCTTAAAGGAAAAACCACGGCAGAGCTTTCAAACAGTTCTGGAGCTTTTGCCATGGAGGATCCCAAACTCGTTTTTCTGGAGTTTATTGTATGCATTAGGAGCAGGTGACACAGAATGCTTTCTTAGTATAATTTGTTCGCTTACAGAAAGATTACCATTTCTGATCCCTTGAACATCAAAGTAGGAACAAACTGAAGGCTGGCAGTCCCTTCCTACATAAATGCTTGGTTAGGTGCTCCAAATCTTATTCACAGGATCAAGTTGTCTGCTTCTGAGACTCTCACCTCATTCACTGAAGTTGCTTAATCTGCAGCATTGTACCAGGTCCCGGCCTGACCTGAAAAGCCCTGCTAGCTCCACATTCTTCAGCAGCAAGCCTGGGCTGCTGAGTTTGACAGTGTCCTCCTGAGCTGATAAGCAACTCATAAGGTGGGAAGGATGAAATCATGCTCCAGACAGCATCACCATTATGGTTCCTTTGCTTGGGGCGTGACTTTATCGCTTTAGGATCAAGATTTGAAATGAAAAATAAACATTTTCAAAGCAGCCCTGCAGCCCCGCAGGGATTTGTCTTAATGCTTACTCCTTTGTAGCCTGTCTTCCAGGTACTCAGATACTTCTCCAGCCAACATCCTTCCCACAGCTGCCTTCTGGTAGGGGCCTGATTCTGAAGACAGATGCACTTGGGGTCTTTGAGTCCCAGCTCTTGATACTGCTGCAGGTGGCTGTTAAACCTTTTCATAAATGACTCTGGATTCATTTTAAAACCAGATTTTGTCCCCACTGTTCCTCATAGAAGACTCTGCCATTACTTGCTGCTGTCATGGCTAGTCATCTTGGTTTCAGTTCCAGTCTGAATATTCTGTTTGCTGAAACAGTACTGTTTTCTGGGTGATGCACAGTGAGTGTCTCACCAGTGCTGGCAGGTTTGGATATTTACTGTTTGTTCTGTCTAAACACATAGCTTTAGTAACGTGGTAAACTTCTGTGCAAAATTAGGTGTTTTCTACGGTTTACATTTTAGATAAGAAGAATTCTTGTGACAGTCACATTAGATGCTGACTAAGTTTTTGGATAGAATCTGTTCAGTAGTGTATCAGCTGTTTTCTTTTGGTTCTTTTTAGTTTGTTTTTATTGTGAGTGTGATGGACAAGATCTCTGTCTCAGACTTAAAATATTCCTGCTTGCTTTTTGAATCATTTCTTCAAGCTCTTTCTTTTTCTCGCATGCATGAAGTGCTTAATGCCCTGCATCCCCATGAAAATCTTTTGTATATAGCTCTAAAAGTTCCCTTAGGACTGTAGACTTTTTTAAACGGAGCAATTTAAACATTTTCCACAAAAATGGGCACTTGGGGCAAATGTCATTATAAAAATTGTAAGAATATTTGATAGATATTTTCACTGGTTTTTATTGTTTAGGTTTTTTTTAAGACCTGCCTCTCCAGTCACAGTGGAAATTACAAGTCAAATAGAATCAGCATGATTTATGTTATTGGCAGAGTAGTAAGGAGTTCATAAGGCTGGGAAGATAAACATTAATAAGAAAGAGAAACAATAGACAGTCTTCTCTACTTCAGTCAACATGGTGCAGATGTTGAGGCTGATGTAATGTCATTGCTGCTTTCCTGATCTGAGTTGTACATACATATATATAAGCACATGCAAATCAATCAAGAGTTGTGTTTGCAAGATAAATTAATAAAGCAGGGATTGAGATGCAGAATAAGGCCAAAAATTCAAATCCTGCTCAGACTGAATGAAAGTTTTCATTTGCAACTCCTGTGTTAAGATTCTCAAGTTTAACATAAGGAAATCCATGATACTGGATATTCTTGTAAGGATGTATACTGAAACTTGTGTTGTAAAATTTGAGGCTTAAGTACAGTTGACTAGTAGACAGAGGCTCTATTTTGTGGAGGTTTGGGGATTCTAAGGAAATTGTTTTCTAATCTGAAACAGAGCTCCAAAGTAGTCAGATTTCATGTGGATGAAAATCCTAAACCCAGTATTTTTAGATCCATGCAGGATCAGACTGTTTTGTTTCAAATTTGACTGTTTAAATGTTTTAAATGTTGCTCTACCTAATGCAGCCTTTCAGAACAATCTAATTTGAAGGGGCAAAAAGAAACACTTCTTGTTGGAATGCAGTAACAGGAAGTTCTGACATTTGTCAAATCATTTCTCCCTCTTTCTAAAATTAATATTTCACAATATCAGTATGATTTTCTGACACATTTTAATATCAGTGGAATTGTATTTTATACAGTACGATTTCTGCCATTCTTTGTGACTGTATGCCATTTGTTTTTTGGGGAGATACTCCAGCAGTGGGTGATGAAATGCAGGATTCTGTATTCTCCTGCATGTTATTTTCCACTAGAATGGTCAGTGTCTGATGTCTAATAGCCCATATATTCTTTGGGAAACTCAGTTATTGCTGGTGATGGTTTTTAACCAATCTTTGGTACTACGGTTGAAAATGGGTACATGCTGTCTCTGTTGGTACAGCACTATTTTTAAACACATTCTTGGAATTTGTGCTTGCTACTTATATCCTTGTTTATTCCAGCTACATGTCCTTCCTTTGTTCAAGCCTTGATGGAGTTGCATATGACAAACTAAGCTTGCTTTTGCGACACTTGTCCTTTGTAGTTAAAAGCAGCGCTGATGGACCTGAACACAGATGCCATGAAAACAGGTGGAATTTAGTAAGCCTTTTTAAAGCACTTTGAAAATATCAGCTGTCACATGGACTTGCTGTCAGGATGGTGACTGTGTCAGTCATTTTTGTGATGAGTGGCCATATTGCCATGGAGTTTCATGGTAACTGAGCAAGTCTTACCTATAATTGGTGACTCCCAGTGCAGGAGGTCCTGCTTCTGCATTGCCTGTGGCATCCTACTTTGCTCTGAGACAGTATCTCCTCTGTCTTAACAGGGCACCCAGTCAGGGTTTGGCATAAAATATCCCTTTTTTTTCTTGGCAGGACTAGCCTTCTGCTACGTTAGTTCATGGCAGAGGATCAAGCATAAATGCTGGCTGTCCTGGAATGGGTGAGGAGGGCAATGGATAGCCTTTAGGTTGGTTAGCTCTATTACACAGTTAGGCATCTGTGATGAATGCTTTGGCAAGTGACAACTTGTCTGTGCAAGGACTTTCATGTTCCTGTGAACAAAGGAGAAATACCACCGAATACCGCCAGCATGGCCATGGATTCCTCATGCCATCCGAAGTAGCAGTGATGACATCCAGCACCATCTTTGGTTTTAATTCAGAGGATCTAGCTGAAAATAGATGTCAGCATTGGCATTGTTTTCCACTGTAGGTCAGACTGGGATGGCTTGGTCTGTTTGAGGCTTACCCAGATGTGCCTGTTGGCAGTGCGGCTGAACAAGGGTTGAGTGCTATGAGCTGATTTTGAGCACGTAGCTCAGTTTTGGTTTCTCCAGAGCTGTTCAAGGGAGTTTGGTTCTGGTTTCACTGCACACTCAGATGCTTTGCCTAATAAAATCACCATATTTCCTAGTGAGATGTTAGCACAGATGAGTGCATAATTTTCATCATATGCATCTGATGTGAGTGTTTCAAGGACAATATGGGTATGTATGGTCTTTTTATTGTCTCTGTAACCCTCTCTCTCTCTTATAAATGAAAAACTGCTGGCATGGCAGAGACCATTTTGCATAAACTATTCAGTAAGGTTTTCCAGATGCTTAAATTTCAAAAAAAAAAAAGAAAAAAAGTCCAAGGGGGACAAACCTGTATCTAAGATCTGGCAAGTACTCAGGGCTGTATAGGCAGTCCAGAGCTGACTCTGGCCTGGGCAGCTCTGTTAGCTGTGTCACTGCTGCTCCACAGCGGTCAACACGGACTGCAAAACTGTGTCAATGGTGAGTTTCCCCACATGGGCAGCGTGAAACTGACCCAGGAACATTTCTATTAGTTACAGTCACAGCACTGAATGCACAGCAGGTGTCTCAAGTAGCTTTCAAACATCTTGACCAACCTTTGCTTTTGAGTTGAAGCTGTTTTTCCTGGTGCCATTTAGGGAAACTTGATGATTAGCCTGTAGGAGTTAGGTGTGCTGGTTTGTGTCCTGGAGCTTTTCCTGGTGGCTGGAAGAATCCAGGTGTGCTGTTCCAGGAACTCCTGGAATTCTTACTGGTGAGAGCAGGGTCTCAAGTTTGGTTCTTGCTGTAACTAATTTGCTTGATGATCATCTTGGTTGGTTCAGTTCTGGTTGACATTTTAAAACTTGCATTTGAGAGAGATGCGAAGTTGAAACAAATTGAAGTCCTAGTCTAGTGTAATCTTACCATAATCTTTCCTATTTAGCAATGAAGGAGAAAAGAGCAAAAACCTCTGTAACCTTTCAGCTCCAGAACTTTGGTATTTGGGCAAATCCTGTATGTGGAGGTAGTTATTAGATGATTCCAGGCTTTCAGTTAACACAAACTGTGGAGAATGCTAAGGAATCCTTTGCTTTCAGATACTGCAGAAATGTGTGAGCACCAGATATTTTGTTCCTTTCCTTAAGTACAAACAAGATGCCAATAGAAATTACGGCTTTTGATTATAGGCTTATCATCCTCAAGCTAATAGTTGTGGCACATCCTCTATGGATTGTGCAATTTGGTTGTGCAGTTGCTAGTTTAGCTGTAAGCTATTGTTAGTCAGCTTGTTCTCCCTGGTTGATTGCCAAATTCTTCCTCCTGTACTTGAGGAGAAAAGGAATTGTGAATATTTAATAACGAGGATATGTGGATGATCCCAAAGTAAAACACCAAAACTGATTAAATCATTATGAACTTTTTTTTCCTTTTCCTAAAGGAACTTTTAAAATATAAAAATAGAAATAATTGGTGAGTATGTAAAGCTGAATATCTTAAGGAGGAAGTGATCTCATGCTCCCATGGCCTCAGGTACGATTGCATCTGAACATGTTGGCTCTGTCTGAATTAGGCTATGAACTCTTTGGGGCAGTGCCAGTCTTCCAGATCTTGTAGAATGCCAACACAGCTGATGTTACCCACTAAAGAACCATTTTCTCATACTTGACTGGTAGAGAAAGTGATGGGTGTCAGTGGCATTAGGGAAGGAAATATGTTGCCAGCATATAAAAGGTCTTGGAGGTGAATGGCAGAGAAGCCAAAGCAGTACTATCGGAAGGATGTGTAGGCAAGAAGATGCTTCAGAAACAGTTTGGTGGTGTGGCTTTTTAAAAAAACCTGGCACTGTCTTGGTTTGTAGTGCTGAGCTTTGGCCTGGGATTTCCTGTATGCCACAGGTTGTGTGATCATAAGAATCACCTGCTGTTGCTCTTTTATAGAGCCTGGCATGGGGAAGTTCGATTTATGGAGGGGTTTTTTGTTGTGTTGGGATTTTTGTTCATTTGGTTTTGTTTTCCACTCAGCTATTTGTTTATTGTGAAAGGACAGTGCCAGTGGTCTTGTGGATTTTGTGTGTGGATTTCCAGTGTGTAGTTGCAGGGCGAGGGAGGTCCTAGCACTTGTGCTGTCATGCAGCAGTTTCTCGATCTTGCTTTAAGGAGTGGCCTTTCAAAATTGGTATTACTCTTCTGTGTTACTTTCTTGATCTTTTTTTTCCCATTCTTCAAGCAGAAAGCTTCCACTTTGTTCAACTTAGCTCCAGTAATAGATTGCATGTCAAAGTGTGGAATAAATGCATTTGTGCAGCTTCCTTAAGTAATTAAAATGATGAGTGAGCTCATAAAGAGAAGAATATTGAAATTCAGAGTGAATCAGTGGTTAATTTGCTGCTAGTCCAATCTCAGCTTCCCTCATGCCTGAGCACTGGAAGAGGATGAGGTCATGGTTCTGATTCTTGACCACAGCACACTGCAGACCTCCTGTGTCTTACCAGTGCTTGCATCAGCTGCATCCCAAACACTGAGTTACTGTGAGGCAAATAGGCTTTAGCGTTCTCCTAAATGTGCATCAGCTCGGTTGTACGTGTTGCTGATGCCTGTGGGCCATGAACGACACCAACCCTAAAAACCAAGATGCTCATTAACACTCATGAAGAAAACCTTCAGCCCAGCTTCAGAGCAAAGTTCAAATTCATCCTCAGAATCCACAACAGGCATCTGTGATTTGCCTTTATAAACTAATTCTCCTGCTTGCTTTTGATGAGACCAAGGGAGATGCAGAATGTGATTTGGTTTAGCTTTCTGATTTGCTCTGTAGCTTTGGTTTTCAGCATGTGTGTTGATCACTGTTTTTACAAACCATGTTTATGTCATAGAACCTTCCGCATTTATTCAAGATAGAGGCAGCAGGTCTTTCTACCCTTCTGGTACAAAAGCATTTCCTTTATGGGTGTCATTTTAGACAATAAATTTCTCTTAAATGTAAGTAGTAGATGGGCCAAAGATTTTGCACAAGTTCAGGTGCTGCCTCAATAGCAGCCAGAGGGGGAACATTTTGTTGTTGTTCCTTTGTTTTACCCTCTTAAACTCTAAAAATGAAACAACAAGAACCTTGCCTCAATCATGAAGCCATTTTGAATTAGAAGTTGCATTAAATACTTGAAGAGTATTTTGAAGTACTTCTGAAGAAGGGGGTGGATGTGATTGCAGCGGCTGTTCAGATTTACATCGGGCATCAGCAGCACACGTCCTCTTGCACTGCTGCCCTTGGGGAGGCAAAGGGGGTTTTGCGCCTTTACTGCTTTTGTGGAGTACCAAGCCCCCATTGTGCCCTCACTTCAGGTGGGAGTGTTTCTCACGCGGACAGTGTTCATAGAGGAATGGGATGGAAATCTGCTTTGTATGTATGTATGTATGGCAAAACTTCACGAAGATTTGGGCAGGGCTCTCTCTCCCCACGTGGGTGTGCCCTTCCAGCCTGCGCAGTGGATTTTTTAGGCGAGGCTCAGCGTGCGCAGAACTGGCCCCACCGTTTCAGTCCTGAGGTCCATCTGCCACAGCCGAGGAAGCTTGGACAGTGACAGGGAAGTCCTCGGGACTGTCACAGCACCCGGTACTAACCGGGGCTGACCCTGCTGAGCATC
>JAOXXN010000471.1:38890630-38907206 GCA_026770055.1 Myrmophylax atrothorax
TTCTTTCTTTCTTTCTTTCTTTCTTTCTTTCTTTCTTTCTTTCTTTCTTTCTTTCTTTCTTTCTTTCTTTCTTTTTCATGTGGTTCATACTTTGCTTCATACTGATTTCTCTTGAGGTATTAGTAAAATAAGGAGAAACAAACTAAAGGAAATTTAAAATGGTAGAGAAATAAAACAAAATTGATGTGGAACATCTTTGGGCTGAGGAAAAAAATGGTTTTGAGGCTTCAAAGTAATACAGCATATCTAAAGCCAGCTTTTGCATCCCTGAAATGAAAACCAGTCAAATTCTAAAAACACTCTAAAAAGAAATAATTTTCTTTGTTTGAGCCATTTCAAATAAGGTGGGGTTTTTTTCATTTTATCCTTAATCTTTATCCTTTATCTTCAAATTTTATGCTTTTGTCTTAAAGATCACAATTCATGGTAATAATTTATGATATTCTGTTCCAGAAAGGTCTAGGAAGCACAAAAGACGCCTTCAGAAAAACTAGCATCGAGTGCTTTGGGTTCTGTTGCCAGTTCACCATTCTTGCTTACAGAACTCTCTCAAACTTTGATTAATAGGACATTCATGCTCTCCAGTTCTCCTAAAGAAAAAGAAGAGTAAAAATGGAGGACAATATATTGAGATTTATTGTGTTTACAAAAAGTACTTTTCCCCATTGATTTGCAGTGACTGATACCAGTGGGAGTTTATTTCCATTCCCAGTATTTATGTGGTTAGCATGGAAGTTCCTCTGTCAAATATACTTGCCAGAGTGAGTAGAAAGATTGGAAAAGACAATAAATTCTCTTGATCTCTTCAGCTTTTGTTTTCAAACCCAAAGCCGTTGATTTCTTTCAATAAGAATTGCTACTTTAGGAACTAGAAAATCTATTCTTTCTCATCTTTCCTACTTGTAGAAAGCCGTAGCATGTTTTCTTTATCTAATTCCTAATATAATTTAACATTTCTTAAAGATAAAATGGGTAAACACAGGTATGTGTCTGTATGTAATACACAGACACATGCAAACCCCTGACATGAGAATGTAGTCTTTTGCTTATTGATTTTTTAGATACTATTTTAGACACACATTAGCTTACCCCAGACACAAAATTAATTAACTGAATTGTATTTAGCTGGTTGCTATGCAATCTGAATGCTTTAGTAGTATCTGTGATGTCTTCTCCATATGCAACATGTGATTAATTAGTTTTGTCATTTTGCTTCTGTGCAGCATGAGGGCCTATCCTGGCTGATCATATAACGCCATATAGATTATAATTATTTTAAGACTTGACTTGAAAAGTCTATACTTCCAAAATAGTTGCAAACCAATGCAGCAATAAGAACAATAACCCCCAAACAAAAACCTTATTTTACTCTTCATTTGCACAGAGTATTTTTATAACACATATCCATAATACAGCCCTCCTCAAATACAGAAATAGGACCTATAACAAAAACAACAACAAATTTAAAAGAATGTTCGAGTATAGAAGTGATCAATGTAGTTACTCTCTACATCTTCCTGGCATTACAGTCAACCGCTATACTTAAAAAAATCAGCAGTGCCAGAATAGAGAGCTTCATTTCAAGCTGTTTTGCTTTTGGGCTGTATCTGTGAAGACAGTGAATCACTGGTGGCACAGTGGTCATGCTGTTAAAAATATGCAGCAAAAAGGACTTTAAACTTCTTTCAGATGTGTCCTGATGTGTCCTGTTGAAGCAAAAGAGAATCTCTGAAAGTGTGATACTGCTGTGTGCCCTCAAAGATTGCTTACAAAGAAAATTTTACTTCCTGTGGCTGCATCATGATGAAGACACATTCACTCAACGGTGCCTTTGGTCTCTTCTGCATGACAGGTGGGTAGGCTGCAGGAATACAGTTTAAAACTCAAAAGACAAGAAAATTGCAGCCTTGGATAAAAATTCATGACATGGTAGACTCAAAGAGCTATCCCATCAGTAAATTCATTTGCAATCACTCCTCTAGCCAAACTCATGTTCATTTGAACAAGAACTTTGAGGACACAAAGATTTCAAATTCAAGAGTGTTTATAGAACAGTGTAATACTAATACTAGGCTTTCAATATGGTATTGGCCCAACCCTCAGCAGCAACATGCTTACACACACATTGCTGGAGTCCACAGGAGCCAATAGGATGCAGCATTCTGGTCTCAAGCACCACAAAATAATGAAGTGACAACTGTTTTCCAACTAGCAGTAGAAGTGGGTCACAGAGGCTACCAAATTCTAACTTCCCTAACATTTCCATAATGACAGTTAACTTCTAAGTGAGAAGACCAAGAAGGATGGCAAAAAAAACCCAAAATAAAAAACAAAAAAACCCAAAAAAACCAAAACAACCAAACAAAACAAACCAGTACAAGTTTGATTAGGAGGTAAAGAGATAAAGATGTTTCTTTTCCTTAACCCAGTAACCCTTGCATTATGAACAGGAATGTTCTATCTGATATAATCTGCTGATTATTTATTCACAGTTTTGTAACTAAAGAATGTAAAAGATTTTCCACCATATGTTTACCTGTAGTTTTGAGAAACAAGAAGAAAATTATTTCTAATGCAAAGAGAACAATACTTTTTATTCAAATGTCCTTAGAAAGTGTCAGCTTAAACTTTTAAATTTCAATTAATAGTTCCTGAAGCACTGGCAACCCCCCAACACACAGTCATGATTGTGAACTGTGAAAGAAAAGCTATATTTTTGTTTTATTTTGAAGTTAGAATACTTTTGAGATTGTTTTAACTTCCCTGATGAAACTTGCTTAAGGTGTAATGAACACTGTTTTAAAATCTTTAGTTTAAAAGACACACAAATGGTATTTGTTTGAAAACATTTACATAGAGTTGTTCATGTTTAGACAAAAAATAAAACCACCAACTTTTTAAATTTGAAGAGTTTATTTATAATAAAAATTAAAATCTGTATTGGAAATTAATATTAAAGGAAACAAAAAAAATCAAACCCACTTGCAATATTCTAGATATCATATGTATTTCTAATTTTACCTAGTATTATAAATGCTCACAAACAGTGGAATTTGTTTATACTTCTCACAACATATGAATGAAATTCTTAATGATGCATTTTGTTGAAAATCAGCAATACTGCTAAGACATGAACCATGGTAATGTATATGCAGTTAAGTGCCCATATCCTACAATTTATGGGCCTTTTGGATTGCTACATTCATGTGTATAACCAGTTCCACGCTACATTTTGATGCCGAAGCGGTTTTTGATTTCTGATTTTTCACATTTTTTAAATTTTAGAAGCACTTGTAGCTGTAGCAAAAGTAGATTTTTAGTATTCTAATAGGCTAAGTTCATTGTTTATATATCCTAACCCGTACCACAGAACAAGGGGCTCAAATTCCTTTAGTTAATTAATCTTGTTTAGACTCTTTTCAAGGTAGAATGCTGAAGACTATCAGAAAGGTCTACAGAATGAAACAAAAACAGAACAAAGTGACCCAGAACGCTGGAGAGCACGCAAAGCCCTTTGCACATTGAAGGAGAGGAGCTGATGATGAAGAGAGGGTCTCGCTGACCACAGACCTAAATTCCTGGGGGTGGGACCAGGGGCAGGACCAGGGATGAACCGGGAGATGTGTGAAATAATGATTGGAGGGATCATATTATATAACCATAGAAATCAGTGTTCGAGGAAAAAAGGAGACACAAAGATGTCATCATGTATTCCTGTGGGCACTTAGCCTGGACATTAAAGAATCTACCTTTTTATCTTATCCCACATTAAGTTGGCCCAGAGTCCTGTTTTGTAAGGGTTTTCTCTCACGGCAACATAGTGCATGTGATGTTTTGGCTAGGCCTTCCTTCTATAAGGTCATGCTGCGGTAACATCACTGATGGCGGCAGCACTGGTCAGCACTGGTTTATGCATCAGCTTCAGATCTTCTAAACATTCTCAATTTACATTTTCCCTTTGACGGTCTCTCCTCTTACTTTTGCTCTCTGCCGTGCTTGAGGTATCAGGCGCTTCTTGCTGTTCTTAATCACAGAATCACAGAATCTGCTGAGTTGGAAGGGACCCACAAAAATCGTCGAGTCCAACCCTTAGACCCACGCAGGACCATCCCCAGAGTCACACCATGTGTGTGAGAGTATCATCCAAACGCTTCTTGAACTCTGGCAGGCTTGGTGCTGTGACCACTGCTCTGGGGAGCCTGTTCCAGTGCCAAATTACGCTCTGGGTGAAGAACCTCTTTCTTATATCCAACCTAAACCTCCCCTGATGTAACTTCAGGCCATTCCCTTGGGTCGTGTCACTGGTCACCCCAGAGAAGAGATCAATGCCCCTCCTCTTCCCCTCACAAGGAAATTGTAGACTGCAGTGAAATCTCCCCTCAGTCTCCTCCAGGCTGAACAGACCAAGTGACCTCAGCTGCTCCTAACTTGGCTTTCCCTCAAGGCCCTTCACTGTCTTTGTTGCCCTCCTCTGGATGCTCTCTAATGGCTTAATATCTTTCTTATATTGTAGTGCTCCAAACTGCACACAATATCCAAGGTGAGGCCGCCCCAGTGCAGAGCAGAGCAGGACAATCCCCTCCCTCATCCGGCTGGTCATGCTTTGCCTGATGCCCCTCAAGACAAGGTTGGCCCTCCTGGCTGCCAGGGCTCTGCTGACTCAGATTCAACTTGCCCTCGACCGGGACCCCCTTTCAGTGGCACTGCTTTCCACCATCTCATTCCCCAGTCTGTACATACATCCAGGGTTGCCTCATCCTATGTGTAGAATCCAGCAGTCCCCCTTGTTGAACTTCAAAGAGTTGGTGATTGCCCAGCCCTCTAATTTGTCGAGGTCTCTCACTATTACCCTCTGTGCTCGACCCATGAATCAATTGCTCACTCACCACATGCTGTATTTATCCACCTGTGTACTAGACATTTTGTCCAGAAGGATTCTGTGAGAGACAGTGTCGAAAGCTTCACTGAAATCCAAAAAGATTCCATTGACTGGCTTCCCTTGATCAGCTAGGTGGGTTACCTTGTCATGGAAGGACATCAGGTTGGATAAGCAGGACTTTCCTCTCATGAGGCTGTGCTGGCTGCAACCAATGACTGTGTTATCTTTCAGGTGTTTTTCAATACCTCCCAGAATAATCTCCATAACTGTATCGGACACTTAAGTGAGACTGACAGGACTGTAGTTTCCAGGATCCTTAGTGATCTTATTGAAAATCTGGACAATGTTCACCAGCTTCCAGTCATCTGGGACATCTCCGGATTGCCAAGACCACTCAGAAATCATTGAGAGAGTTTTTTGCCATGACAGCTCTGAGGAGTCTGGAATGAATCCCATTAGGCCCCATAGATTCGTACGGATCCAGCTGGAGCAGCAGATCCCACACAATTTCAGGGTTGACTGGGAGTTGATCATTCTCACAGTCACAGTCCTCCAACTCAAGGCACTGATTAAATGCTGATTAAAGGGCTGTAAGCTGATGAATTTGAGTAAAGGCATGCCTAGGTGCATGTGCACATGACATGTCTGTGCAGCCTCGGTACATGTGCACACTCAGTGCATTCACACACTCAGTCACACATGCAAGAGGAATTCTCTCACTCAAAGCTTGCGGTAGTGTCAGTCTGTTCAGAATAGTCAGACTGGTCCTGAGGATGGAATTTAGGTTCAAGTACTAGAGAAATTTGTTAGAGAGAAAAGGTATTCGGGCTGCAGTATTAGCTTTATCTTTTGCCAGTATTTTAACTTTGATGATAGTAGTGTAAGTACAGCTGGAAGAACTTGTGCATGTGTGTGAAAACAGTGCAGTGTGCACAAACCCAGCTGGTTAACTTTGCATGAGGGTTGTCTGGTGCAAAGGGAAAGCAGATTGGAGCTCTCTTTTTTTTTCAGTAGGTGCTTGTTGTAATTCACCTTTAAGCCCACAGAAACTTTTCTTCATGGAATGAGTTTCATTGCTGTAAAGTGGTTGACTTAGCAGACAACCAACCAGAGTTTCTGCAGGATGATCCTGGGGGACCCAAACATTGCAAATGCCAAGTTGGATTCATTAGAGGCATTGAAGCTGATCCTGCAGCCCCAAGAAAAGCAAAACTCCTGTAAAGTTGAAGGCAAATGTCTTGCCATGAGGCCTTTCAGGGAGCAGAGAAATTGATGTTTCTAGCAAAGCCCCAGCTTTTCATGTTGAGATCATGGCACCTGTGTAACTACAGGTGTAGCAAAGCACCTGGTTTACCTTACACGGGTATATTTACTGCATAACAATCACCATGGACCTGCAACCGAAAGTGATGTTTGTTAGTTGTATAACCCAGCTGTTTACTTGTCATCTTGAAACACTTACATAGATCTGTTTTAGGCTTGGTTGGACTCTTTCACTGCCAGAGTTGTTGTCGGGCCAGGGCTTGCAGTGTAGGGAGATGGTGACTTGTGTATTTCATTCAGTCATAAACACCTGGTGTGTTCAATTATGGGAGCACTTAGAAGAACTGCCTGTTCCAGCACAGCACAGATGAGACCTAAAGTGCTGTGTTTCAGTCATTTTGGTGGCTAAATTGTAACTAGAAGTAGTTCTTTTGCAATAAAGATAATTTTGAATGTTTCCTTATTTTCAAAGAAAATCTCCAAACAACTAAAAATGTTTTTTTTTTTAAAACAGCAGCATCTATCTCTCATTGTGCACTATTCTACCTCTTCTGTGTTTTTCTGTTGCTTTAGCTTAACATCTCCTCACCAAGCAAAGGAAAACTTAGCACTGAGAGTGAGATCCTGACACAGTGACCTCATTCTGAGCATTACCTTGTCAGTAGCAGCAGAAGCTGAAGCAGCTCTGCTGGCCCTCAGCACTTGGAGCAGTTTGACATTTTCTGTCTGGCATGGTTTCAGGGCTCACTTTGTTGTGAGCCCAAATAGTGAATGGGATGATGAAAAATGAGCTTGCAAGAACTTGTCCACTGCTTCTAATCTTCTGATAAACAGTTTGCAGCAGCACAACTTTGATCCAGTGTACAGCAAAGCTATTTGTTACATTCAGGTCTGCAGCATTCTTCAGGACTGACAAAAGAGAGTAAATCTTTCTTTTTAATCAATAGAGTCAAAACTGGTAAGTGTCATGATAAATAGTGAATAATTTAAGAAAATAACTGCTCTGTGTAAGTGTGTGTATGTCCACATATGTCTGTGCGTTTGTGTTTCTGTGTATTGGGGGAGTTGTGTGTTACATCAGAAAGATATGTTAGGGATAATTTTTTTGTCTTGACTAGAGCATTAAAGCTTTAACTTACTTGTCTTTGCTAATGTATGTAAATAGCTTTCTTGTCCACTTAATGAGAAGGCTGTCTTGTTATCCTGTACAGTGCAGCTGGGCACTGTTCCAGAAGCATAGGCACTTCATTTCAAAGACAAAGAAGCCAGCGCAGACACGGGGAGAAACCTGGAACATTGCGCTGTGGATTTTTTTCAGAGCGATGACTCATTTCAGTTCACAAAGGATTCTGGGCAGGGTAGTGAGAAGTCAGGTTGGCTGATCCATTCCTATGACTTCACTTTGCAGAGAGCCAGGGAGAAGAGGAGTGACACTGCAGAATCCTGAGGCACTGCAGTGGAGAGGTGCTTTGCGAAGACTGTGAGTGCCTTCGGAATAAGGGGTGGTGTCAGAACGTGATTCCAGCCATTCCATGGAAACAGGGCAAAAGAGAGAGATGTTTTCAAAACACTGTGTGGGAGTTATATTTGTAGTCCCTTTTAGATTCTCTACCCCCACCTCCCCTGTAATTTCTTAACCATTTATTTCTCATGCTTGTGTGAGAATTGTGTGAACTAGTGTTCCTTTCAGTGAACCTGCATAGATAATAACTGCATTTTTTTTTTCAGAATGCCCCTATTTCCTGCTGTAAGAGATGGGTGTTCAGCATATTAATGCCTGAAAGCATGCTTTGTTTTTCTTCTTTCAGGTCCTGTGGCACTGAGCTATGCTGCATTCAGCCAGCTTCCATAGTGATATAAAGCCCCAGTTTGCACACTGTTGTTACATCACAGCTACTCTGGATACTGTACTGGAGCATGGAACCAGACCACAGGGGTTCAGGTAAGTCCCCCTTTTTTAACATATTGTGTGCCAGGAATATAGACATGGACATTTGTTAAAAGATCCATTCGAAAAATGTTGTTTGGGAAAACACATTCTAAAGCACACAATATATTAAAAAAACACAGTCTCCACTCTTTTCCTTCCAAGGATAAGCAGCACTACAGAAATCTCAACTGAATCCTGTGGGAAAGTTCCGTGCTCCAGCAGAAACTTTTTATTATGAGAGTTGTAACACGTGCTGGGATATCACTTTGGACCAGGAGACAGCTGACCACAGGACATGAACAAAGAAAAGGAAAATTAAATCACATTAAATTAAATTTGTTGACTATGGGCAATTTAGCACCTTTTTCTGAAAGGTAGTGCCACTTGGTGAACCTGGAGGTCATTATTTTAGCTGGTTCTAAATGATTAAAAAGATCAATTTATGTAGTTCAAGTTAGTAACTGTAAGGAACTAGAACTTTATTTAGAGGCAAGTGTTTCTTGTATGGTTATTTGCCATGATTTCTTCATGCTGTTCAGATTTGGAGTGGTCACAGTTTTGTAAGTGCTCATTGTTTGTTTTGGTGTGCGTGCATTTCAGAGGTGCAGAAGGAGTTTGCTGGTTAGTGAATGAACGTGTGTTGCTGCATTTATTGAGTCTTTGTTTAAGTTGCTCGTAAACAGGAATAAAGGGATGAATCTTTAATGTATTTTTTTATTATTGTAATCAGTCCTCTGATTTGTGTAGCTGTCCAGCAAACACAACCTGCAGCTTTTTTCGTAAAATACTGCAGGAAATACAGCTTAAAGGAGGATCTAGGCTATGTCTGAGAACGGTGCAAGCAACACTTGTAATCTTCTTTGTTTCAGATTTTGCCAGTGAAATATTTTCTGTGTTAGTGTGCTAGTGCAGATTCAAGGTATTTCAGAGTAGTCTGGGTAATACCACAGGAATCTGCATATTCTTCCTTTTCCCTTCTGTTGTTCAGTCAAATGTGAAGGTCTGGCTTAAAATGGCAATTGTATGTCCTCGTTGTGAATTCACATAAGAATAGCTTTGCTTGCTACACCTATGTAGGTATTCTTTAATTAGCATAATTCAGTCACATAGGGGTTTGAGGCAAAAAGGGGTAATTGTGCAACACAGGCCAGACATGTAACTTCTTCAGCATCTGTCCCTTTTTGCAGTGAATCTGAAAATGAACTTTTTCTAGAAAAAATTTTTCCCTAACAGTATTCTTAAAAAAAAGTGATAATAGTCTAGGTTGAAGAGCCCTCTTTTTGTCCATTACAAGTAGTTTTTTTGTTAGCTACCTTCTGTTTGAAAATTACCTTTCTGTAGTTCTTCCCAGAGTGAAATCATAAGCAAATGTTGATCAGAACAGGCTGTTGGCAAGAAATTTTTGTAGGGGAATCCTGTTGCAACCACCACTATAATGATGAGGTGTCATGAAGTTACTCTACTCTACTTTTGATGTTTTCTATTTAATAATGTAGCAGCTGTAAGCAGCCAAAGTAGTGAAGTCAGTTTGTCCTTGGCAAGTGTTTTGTGGCTGGATTCTTGCCTATCTAGTGTGAGGTCGGGATGCCGAAGCTCTGTATAGATGGAATATGTGTAGCAAACACTTGTTTTAGAATCACTGTCATCTAGTGAAGCTCAGCCTTTCTGGCACATGCACACACACAAACTGTGGTTGTGCAAGCCTCATTTTCTGTGGAAGCCAGACTGAAACTGATGTTTAGAGGTTGTTGTGATCTGTAAGAAACAGAAGGTTAAAAAGGTGTTGAGAGTTGGAAAGGAGATGGGAAACTTTGGCTTCCTGTATTTTACAGGATGCAGGGTGTAATCAGAGGGTCTCTTCCCTATTTCAGGGAAACAGGGTGTATAAATTCTAATATAGTGTGGGTTTACACTGTAACTTCTTTAATTTCCCTTCATAATGGTTGTACTGACTTGGTTCCCTTTATAACAGAAGAGGTGATTTTTCAAGTAATCTTTATGCAAAGTTCGTGAGACAAAGAGTTTTCCAAATCACTTCTTTCCAGCAGCAGAATCACTAATAAAGATTCTGTCATCAGTATGTAGTTGATAGTTGAATTGCTATACGTGATGCAGAATGGAGTCTGCCTCACTTTCTCCCAGAATGGTGTTACCCAGACTGTCAGAGAACAGACACACAAGATACACTGGCACAGGAAGAGTTGTGGCTGGGAGGGGATCAGGATGTCTGAATTCTCATTCCCATCAATATTAAACCATCACTGTCTCATCTGTATATTAAGGATAGTTATAGTTCCCAGTTTTTCAAAATGTTTTGAAAACCATTGAGGAAAAGTGCTGTGTAAAAGCTAAGTGTTTATTTTATGTGCTACATAATCTTTTGTTCTAACTAATAAAAATAATCTTTGCCTCTGGGTAGTACTGCAAATCCCCAGGGCATAAATTAGGACAATTTTCATTCACTGTTTGTTCAAGACATTCTTGAAAATTAAGTGACACTTAAAACAAGAAGTCTAGAAAACTTTTTAAATTTTTTTAAAATTATTTAGAGAAAAGTTTGGAAAGACTTCAGAAACAGAGCTAAAACTGTGTATGTATATGTATATGTCTTATATTTAAGCAGAGCATGCAGTCAGCTGGTGAAAACTGCTCTCTGCACTCCAGTTTTCATTTAATTGGGAACATAAACATATGAGAGTCGAGGCTAGTAATTTGATTTCAAAAGAAAGCTGCTTGAGACAAGCATCACTCAGAGCTAACAGGAGCCATATGCTGAATGTTTTATGTAAGTGATGTGGTCTTCAAAAAAATAGGAAAAGCCTATTTGCTTTTTTTAAAGCAGATCTTTCCTAAAGGAATTGTAGTAAACCTTCTATTCAAGAGGCTAAACAGTATTTATGTGTGTAATTGATGTTAATATATTATCTAATAGATGGAAGATTTTACTGTTAATGTGCATCAAAGAAGTTGCTTCACTTAACTATAACCACAGAGTGCATGTGATTTCCCAGAGCCACAGTATAGTCAAGATAAAATTTGGCAAATTAGAGCCTCCTTGAGTGAGGGGATTCTGGCTTTCTATGACCAAGTCTGCTCAAAATGTGTGCTAGCCATTTTAAACAAGAGCTAGTAACTATCTCTAGCAGACAGTTAAGAACAAAAAGCTATGGAGATCATTCTGTCATGATGGACATAAAGAGAGTTTTCTTGTCATAATGAAGGTTGAAGAGCACTCACTGGAAAAGAATAGGGCTTAACTGTCGATACAAAACAGAAAGAAAGGCCCTTAAAAAACCAGTACTTGTTGAACATTTGTATTGCATTTAAAGCAATTTAAATAATGATTTTATGGACAATTACAGTAATCTTTATAGTTAATTAAATGGTTGTTAAGCTCCCAAATATTTGCAAGCAGGATGTGTGTTACCCTGACATATGAGCTATACTGTGCTTTACTAGTGATTGTGTGAACATTAAGGAACCAATACTGAATGTTTCGTGTTGATGAGTTATGTGAAGAATAGTTAGTATTTCAGTGGAAACTCCTGGCTTGTTCCTGGTGACGGGAGTCCAACTGGCGGGGGGTCATGTGCAGACTGAATGTTTTCTTCACACTAACCTAGAAAGCAATTCCATGCTGAAGGCCTGCCTTGAAAGGAAGGATTGTGTGAAGTTACTAAAATCCAGGTAAACTTTATTATTTCTTATCTTGTACTTAGCCATTTTTAAGTTAACAAGTCCAAACTGGAACTGATCCCAGAGGTGGATCTCTGCAGACTTTTGTCAATCAGGGAAGGACGGGCCGCTCCTGGGAGTGAGCGGAGCAACTGGCTTCTGAGTTCTTGTCCAGGTATCCTTCTGGAGGCAGCTGCAAGGCTGCAGAGCAAAGCTGCATTTATAAAACTTCTTGAGTCCTTTTCCCACTTCAGGAGGCTGATAATGGTATTAAGGCCCATTCCTTATATCCTAAGTATTGGTCTGGTTAGCTGTGAATGGCTTGTTCCTGTGCAAGGGAAAGTGATTCAAAGGAAGGCTCCCATGCCACTGTATTCTGCATCACTTGAAAATTGCACTGTTTATTTTCCAACTTTTTAATTAGCCTTTTCTAATCAAATATAATTCTCCTACTGCTTCTATCCACTGCTGACTTGACTAGTTCAATCTCTGCTAGAGATGGATCTGGTTCCTGAGTTCAAGTAGGGACCTGAAATGTTTTTCGATTAAAGACATGAGATACTGGTGATATTAACCCCAAGAGTCACATATGTTATACTTTAAGTTTTCAGTATCTTTTAGCAAATGCAAAGTATAGATGGAATAGGCTTAAAATACTGTCACAAATAATATACAGTAAGATTTATCCTGACTGCAAGTACTGCACCTAGTCCAAATTCAAGCCACATAGATCCATTTATGCCAAAAATCCTATCCGCCGTTAACCCGAGGTGGGACTTGAACCCACAATCTCAGGGCCCAAGGTGGGACTCAAACCCACAGTCTCAGACTCCTTTATATCCTGCATATGACTTACGGATTTCAGTTTCCTGGTAGGTGTCCCTACCCCGTCAAATGCCTATAATGAAAGGTACTTTAAAGAGGGCTTACCATTTCTCAGGAACTTGTCTGTCCCCACATGATCCAAGGGCCAGTGGAACCTCCGCAGAGTCAAAGGACTCCGGGGCACCCTCGGAGGGTCCCCGGTCCCATGGGTCACGCAGCCGAACAGAGAGGCTCCTGCTGGCTCACCAGTCTGATTCCAAGGAATTGACCCACAGCTGAACTGGAAGCCAAAGTACCTTTATTAACACCGGTGGGGAGAGCACAGGGTGTGCTCCTTCCAAAAGCCTGCAGAAACAAAATCTTGGTCAGCTTACAGAGTAAATCTCGCTAAGGGTACTGGTCGCAAGACATCTTTTAAATTGCATTTTATGACCTCACATTTTTGTGGGTTCATGGTTTTACTGATAGAGATCTCCAGCATCCGAGTTTCTTATCTTGCTTAAAAACCCCCAGCTCTTCTTTCTTATCTTTGGCCTTGCATAAGACCCAAGCAAGGCCGATTTCCTGATTACAGCTTGCCAATTAGCACATCTTGTTTTTCTAAAGGCTTTTGCATCCTGCTAAGTCATCCTCATGCTAAGCGAGGTCCCTGTATACACCCGTGGTAGGTTACAATATAGCATGGCTTTGTTTCAAAAGAAAGAGGTCTTCCTCCCGCTTTCCCATCCTGGCACGTGTGTAGGTGGCAGTGTGAGTGCATAGCTGGGAGCAGGCACAGGGATACTCCTGCCACCGTGCTTGGGTTTAAGAAATTGACAGGTCTTTGATGATCCACATAAAACAATTGAGGAAGTTGCTGCCCTTCACCTGGATGCCCTTAAATCTACTCTGTTCTGGGCACCAGAACACCAGAGATTCTGTTTCAGTGCCCAGTGACCCTGATAAGATTAAACTTCAACTGAGACCAGCATACGCCAATCTGTTTGACATTGCACTGAACTCAATTTAGTAGTTCTCACAAGAATACCCATGACACAAAATTGCTTAAATTGCTTAGCTAAATCTGCATAATTCTTGTAATAATTCTGATCCTGCTTAGACATGAAACTAATTGTTAAAGAAACTGATCCCCTACACACAAAGTGCATGATGGCTGATGATCAGAGTTGGTAAATGTATGTGTCTGGCTGATTTGGCTATGAACAAGTTTAAATGACAACAGATATAATTATTAGTAAATAGTAACAGAATAACTGTGATATCCTTTTTCCACTCTTAAGTGATGAGGGAACAAATGGTGTTTGTTCCCAAGCCATGTGGAAGCGTATCTCTCATGTTGCAGTGTAAGCTGTGTGTGATCTTCTTTGCCATTGTCTGGAAAGCATGTGGGAGGAACTTTTAGATGTATATGAATAAAAAATGTCCAGAAAAGGTTATATTTTAAGGTCATAATTCTATGGTCAGATTCTAAGAATGAGGATCTTGGACTGCACTGTGTTGAAACTGGAGGAATGCTGCAGTGCTGGGAATGCAGCATTGATCTGGTGGGGGCTGATTAAGCTGAAGCAATCAGGAGACAGCATAGCACAAATGTGTATTTTTAAATCATTGTTGTGTCTCGGGTAATGTGTATCACTGTTGTACAACAGATTGTACAGCTGGTGATTGAAAAACATTGCTCATAAGTCTCACTGAGACAGTTATGCAATTTGCTACTCCCACCAATTCTTTTCTTTTTCCCTCAAAATGCTGAATATAATGCAAGATTAAATGCACTTCAATAATCAGTTTTAGAAGCTGCTCCTCTTGTTTAGTATAAGTAATAGGAGTATAGAATGAATGGGGCAAATATTAGATCCTCTGCATTGTGGGTGAAAGTTTGAATTTGAATTAATTTCTAGTAATTTGATTCATGATTTAGTCACAAGGTATTGCTCTGTGACAACAAAAATAGGGTGATTTTCCTGAAATTTCAAGCTATTTAGCTACAACTTAATCCCTGGCTATTGAGTGACCCGTGGCCAGAATAGGATTTGTAGTCATGCACCCCTTGTTCTGTTACTCTTTATTATTCCTTTTCCATTGGCAAGGAAAATCTTTTAGCCTGCTGCTTTCCTCTCTTTGACATCGTTGGGGAACTGTTACCACTTCAAGAGGAGGTACAGAGCACCAGAGCAGAATCAAAAAGCATTTTTGTACTTGGATAAAGTATGATAAAATGCACTTGTATATATGTATTTGTGTAGTCATGCTAGTATTACCAAATTTTAATTTCTCCTATAACTTTTCTTAAGATCTTTCAAAGGTTTTTCTTAAGTATAGGTTAATGAATTCTTTGTCACAACAACATGAGAAAAGTTACAACAAAGTTAATTTTCAGACTGTCCTGAAACCAGTGAAACTTCTAAAAAATACATAGTTTGTACAAAGACATTTGACGTGTAGATCCAGGAGAGGTTTATTAAGGTTATCAGTCTTAAGGTGTTTTGATGCTTTTGGGACTCTAATGAGTGTTCTGTGCTTTGTAAACTGAGTGAAAACCTTATTCATTAACCTAGGAGCATTTTTTCTGATCTTTGTTACAGTTAATAAAAAATACTGTATCAAATGGAAATTATTCATACTGCTGTCCTTCAAAAGGGGAAGTGAAATCTCCCCTTTGAATGTCCACAGAAATACATGCAACTATTTTGTTAGTGCAGTTAACTAGTAGAATCTTAAACATGGGGTTTTGTTGTAGCCATGAGTGCTAATTTGTTGGCATTTTTCTGAATCTATCTGTTCCAGTACCCTTTGAGAAACTATGCCTGCATAGCATGTATCTCCCATTTTCCAAAGTTCAGCATGTCTGTTTTGAAAAAGCTGTTGGATGGTTCTCCGTTATAAGAGTTTTATCCCCAGCTCAGTACAAAGACTAGAGAGCTCTGTGAATTTTTGCTATTTGTATCTCTACATCCTTGTTCTATAAGCAGATTTTTAAATAAAACGCTTCATTGCGCATCTGTTGTCTTTTTACAGGTGATGTATCACCCATCAGCATGTCTCCCATCACTCAGTCCCAGTTTATTCCACTTGGGGAGATCCTTTGCCTGGCCATCTCAGCAATGAACTCTGCCCGAAAACAAGTCACACAAGAAGCACTAATGGAGCACCTGACCACCTGCTTCCCAGGTAACCAGTCATTAATAAACCATCAGGCAGATGAGTGCATGTCTGTAAAAGGGCAGTCAAACAATCCCCAGTCCCTTCTGGGTGGGATATTGACTAATCCTGACATGCTGAGCAAAAGTAAAAGGCAGCATTAGGGTCTAATCTAAGAACCATTTCTTTATTCTTCAACATATGGGGAATTGAGTTCTCCTTGATAAGGGTGTTCACGTGAGATGCATTTTGTGGGGTTAATTCCTGACTTTATGTAAATAATAAAAATTAACTAAGGTACGAAACAACGAACTATTGGCTTGTTCCTGTTTGCAGATGGTGTTGGAATAAGCTTGTTTGTGATTTTTCTCACAAACTTACTTTCTCTGTCATCATAGTCTAAGGAGTTTGGGGCTTATTTAGTAGCTATGGAGAACAAAGCGTGATGTGTCATTGCCAGAGCAGACTTTATTCACCTTGTGGCTTTCAAGCCAGTTGCAGCTAACTCAGAAGAGCTCTATTGACCTCATTCAACCAGTGCATTGTCCAGGCTCCACAGAGATAACCTCATCGAGGTCTCCATAGAGAATTCTTTCTTAAAAAGCAGATTTCTCACATACTGTGCATCTCCTTCTATGTGGGACAGAGTCTCAGTGTGTGGCCTGATGGAAGCTGTACAGTCCAGTGACGATGATGTGCCTTCTTCAGGGAGAGGGTATATTTAAACTGCAAGGACAGTGTTAGCCTGTGTTCCAGGGGGTTTCAGACCCTTCTTGGACACAGTTCTGGCTTTTGCTTCTATACTACCCTTGCTTGAAAAGTAATTAAAAAAAAAATCCAAAGATAACGTGACAACACTCTTC
>JAOXXN010000471.1:38907253-38921441 GCA_026770055.1 Myrmophylax atrothorax
ATAAATGCTGGTAAGCTGTTCAGGATATATTCTTGTAAGCATTTGGTAATATTTATGAAATGGTAAATGGAAAATATCTTGGACTAAAGATACTGTAACACCAAAAAGTAAGAATGTACTCTTGAATATGCTGCTTCTGTACTGGCCATCTGTATCTGGAGCTGGTGAAACATGCAAAATGCATCTTGTAGAGATGTTTTAAATTGTAGTGCAAAAACACTGGGCAGAGGTTTACTGCTCAGGAGAGCACAACTTCTTCATTTGTTCTTTGTATGATCCTGAACAAGATGTTTAACTATTCTGGGACTGGGTTTGCAGTTCTCTAAAGTAGTTAAGAAACTTCTCCGTTGTACTTATTTTACAGCTGCAAGAAGCAGCTAATTTAGAATGCTTCAGTAGGAAAACTGCTGATGCATCCGTCTCATCTAGGTAGCCTAACCATGGCCATGTTTTGATGTCTAGAATTTTTTTGCTTACATTTCAGAGCAAGAGTTACTTAAAACCTGGAAGGCTTTTGCTACAACTGGTACTAAATTCTGAGATTTTAGGATGTAATTCTGGATTGAGAGCTGTGTTTGGAATAAACAATTTTATCTGGCATTTAATAATTGTGCCTTGAAAAAAAATACTGCAAGCATATTTTGTAAATACTGGATTTTTCTCCTAGTTTGTAGTTTTGTTTACCAGGGTGGGGGGGTTTTTTCAGTATGTTTGGCTGATCTTGAAAATAGGGGTAAAAATTGTAAGCAATAAAATGCAAAGAAGGCAAAGTTCACAATTCTAATTCCTTTTAATTAATGTTGAAGATATTTTTCCAAGGCATCAAGCTTCTGTATAGCTGTGTACTCGAAAAATTCCGTAGATTCCAAGTATTTTTTCATTGATTCAGTATTTTTATATAAACAGTATCACATGGTGGAAATTATAATCTATTGGTGACATCCCTTGAGTTTCCTGGGAGCATGATTATCAGTTGACTTAATGTCTTGTGCTGTTCTTGTTAGACACAACCAAACATGAAAAATAATTCAACAGGCTGGATTATTTTGTAGACACTGCCCAGAAGAAGCCTGAGGCAAGTTAGCACATAGTCTCTTGCTGCCTTTTTTTTTCCTGCTAGCCATTGACATGTGAATTTCTCAAGTCTGAGATTAAAAACAAGGGAGAGGCTCACTTCCCAAAATGTAAAGACAGTTATTTGAATTAAAAAAGAGTCTACCAAATTGTTGTTCAATTTTTTCCCTTCTCTAGAGAAATGCCTTTCTCTTCCAACAATGACATGTTTAGCATAGCAAGCATACATACTCTTTCAGTGTATGAGGGTTGTCCAGAAAATTTCTTCTTTTCAGTAAAGAGAACTTCTTATGCAGAGTGATATTTTTCTCGTCTGCCCAAACTCTAATAAATCACCTGCAGGTTTTTGAGCCCTTGTGTTCTCTCTGGCTATTTTAAAATATCTGATGTCCTCTCATATTCTGATAATTTATTTTTCCTAACTAGGTGCTGATGCTCTGAGGGAGAGGGAGAGGGAGAGCATTACCACTGTAAATGTATCTGCTGTCACATAACCTCTCTGTATCTCTTCCTGTAGCAGCACTTGTCTGCCTGTGTTGTTTGTGTTTTAATGAACAGATGCTTCACTGCATTTCATCATGTGGATAAATTTCCTCAGACCCCAGATGCTATTCTCAAAACTGTCTAAGAATAATAGACCTCCTCCTTCAGTGCAGGGTCTTACAGTTGCAGTCTAGCCCTCTAGTTTGCTGAGCCATTGTGCAGGCATAAATCTGGGCCATGGCTCTATCTGAAATAAGGTATGCTAATTATTTATAACATCACATAGCAACCACTCCACATCCTTAACTAGTATTTCATGAGCCAATCAGAGTATTTCTTTTATCCCTTGTTAAGCCTTAGCATCAGCTCAGGAGAAAATCATTTTACCAGATTTAACACCATTTAAATACTACTTCAGATGTATTTTTCATTAATTTATTTTATTCAGAAAGTTTGTAATGATAATGCACATCTCATTTGTGGTTTTTGTTATTTGTCAGGTTTTAAAAAAGCAAGAGGGCTGCTCCTGCACCTGCTCCTTTTACTCTCACTTAGAACTAAACAATGAGATATTTAAACAGCCTTACTTTGTAATTTATTGACCATGGTTTAAATCCCATACATTAAATGTAAGTCTTTGAAATCCAGTATAAGGAGCTAAGAATGTAACCTCAGTTCTGTGTTTGGCAACCAGACCATCTTATCTGTACAAACCTGGATGAAGAAAATATCAAGCCTTAGTCTTTGCTGCCTTTAGTAAGGATATTTTTCTTTTTTTCTCCCCATTTTTGTCCACATTTTATTGTCCATGTTTAAATAATTTTAAGATGTTCAAAATTTCAGTGTAGAAAATACGTGTGTATTGGACTAGGTTGCTTTTGAAGCAAATGGTTTTCTGAAAGCTGGCAAATTCCTCTGACATTCACCTTTATAACTGTTCGCTCTCTAAATATGTGAAATATATGTGTAGCACTTAAAAGAAGTGTCTTACGTTAACTGAGTTCACTCTAGGTCAGTGTTCTTTGTGAGCAGCAAACAAGACATAATCTTCTGTCTGGAAGCTCAGTGGATGGCATAGTAGACTCTCTTGAGATACAGAAAATGTACATGTCTGATGATTCAGTGTCCAGACAGTTTCTGCTTTTGAATTATTAAACCACTACATAATCTTAAATAACACCACTGCTGTCATGCAATATTTTATGTGCTAGAGTCTCTAAGCTACAGGATTTTTCCCCCTTGTTTCTATTTAATGGAAGAAGGGAGACCATAAGGAGACTTCTGAACGCAGGGGTGTGGGTTGTGCATAGCCATGATGTGCACAGATTGCTGTAAAGAGGGAAGTCTTGAGAAAGACAAGAAACCTGTATTTAAAATAGGAACAATGAGAGCCAGAGCAACGTTACTGCTCCTGTCTGCCATGCAGGAAAGCATAAGTTGAGTTGGGGTCTGTTTCCACTTTTGTAAGTACCTGAAAGAGCTCAGAACAAAACCCACAACTACCCTTAGCTGGCAATGCTGAGCTTCAGAGATCTGCATCTGCCATCATCACTGCTGGCCCAGTGAACCACAGGGGTGTGTGGTATGCTGGGAGTAATAAAAGCAAGTCTTCAGCTCCAGAGAGAAGGCTGACACAATTAACTTTGCAGCATCATTGACTGCCCAGGCACACTAATTTTTTTTTCTTGATGTTTATCTGCACATTCTCCATTCACAGGAGTTGCCAATTAATGTAACTACTGTGCATCCAGTATTTAGAGACTTACTTACCCAGAACATTGTAGCCATTATGGTTTACTGGGTGAAAAATACATATAACTATTTTTGCCACGTGCTTGCAGTGCATTTTTCCTAAATTAATGTAAAACATCAGAGCATCCATTTCAATCTCTTTCCCCTACTTTTTTGTTATCTCCCAGGAGAAATGTTTTCATCGCTTTTATTTTTGTTCTGATATTATTGAAATAGTATGTTAAGAAAAGTCTTTTAAGTAAAATAGGGATGAAGAACCAAGTTCTCACAAAGGTGAGTACCTGTTGAGGCATTGACTTGTAAGCTCTCGGAAAATACAATGGCTCAAGCAGGTTGTTTATGTAGAAGAAGGAAGAGAGTTTGGCTGTGCAGAGCAAGTGCACCTCAGTTGAGCCAGGGTTGGACTCTACAGTGCATTTTCAGCACATGATGAGCAAATGAGCTTGAGTTTCATGGTCATCCACTTCTTGTCGTGATGCAAGGCATAATGTAAAAGGAGTGGCATTACTTAAGCAGACATAGCAGCTCCACTGCAGGAAGGAAGAGATTAGGTGGCCACTGGTTGTTGTGGGGAACCAAAATCACTTTTCATGTTCCTGTGCATTACCAAAAGTTCATGCAGAGGACACCCTGCTCTCAGGTTGCCACTGCCTCACAATCCAGAGGAAGCTCATCATATTGTTTACTTCAGTCCAGAATGATTCAGAATTCTGGACTAGACAAGGGTAGTCTTTTTTTTCCCCCAGCTCTCTGGATTTCAGCTTTTTCCACCAGTTGCTATTTCTGGCATGTTAGCTTATCCAGAAGTTCTGAGGGTCTTTGTTACTCTCTTTAGAGTTATTACATGAAGTGTGGACACCTGCATGAAAGGGGGAGAAAATGCACACTCCTGATTCTCCATATTTTTTCCTAATTTTCAGTCTCATCTATGCTCTCCAGGAATATCCTAACTTCACCACTCTCCTTCCTGTGTTTGGATCAGCCCCAATCTTTCATCTCTATTGATTATCCATGAAATATATTTACTGTCCTCATGTACTTCTCCCTGGTGCTTTGTGTTGCAACTGCTTTCACTCATGCATCTATGTTATTCCCAACACTTTGCTGTTTCCATTGAAAGATTTTAGTTACAGATATGAGCAGTATAGTCATGTCACTGAGTTCAAACAACATTCAGAATTAGACATAAGAATATTTACTATGTTGCCTGCAACCCAGCTGCAAGAAAGAGGAGGAGTTAAGGAATTACTACAACTTCTCTTTTTCTTGTTGCTGATCTTTTGGTGGAGGTGTTGCTGCCATCCTCATGTTTGCTCACACAAGGAGATCAGTGACCTTTGGCATGTTTGAGGAGAGTTGGTGACCAAACTCTGTGTGCTACTGGAGATACTGTGTTTGTGGCAGGTACACATGGTTGAGATTTTTCCACTAAGTGTTTTTGTAAAAAGCATATACTTCCTTGAAGTCTTCTTTGCATGTATGGAATTTCTGTTCTTGAAGACAGAGTTTGACTTGACACGGTCCTGACCAAGCTGACCTAAGTTGCTCTCTGATTTATTTTTTTTTAATTACTTTTGTTTAAAATAAAACTAAGATCCAGAGTAAGTAATATTAACTTTTTTAGTCTAAAATAGAATGTACAAACTTTTGAAAAACATTTCTCTAGTTCTAAAAATGTAAACCCATCATTAAAATGCATTTTAGTTCAACAAAATGTATAGATTGAAGATAGCTTTATCTGTTGAAAGCTTGGAAGTATTTTTATTTTTGATTGAGCATAAACTAGCCAGTGAACTAAAGTTCTTGTTTCCTTAGCTCTAGATGGAACTTACTTCTATGCACAAAATGACAGCTTAATATTTTACCTAATAAAGTACTGAAGGCTTGGTCCTGCACACTGAACCCATCGGGCATACTGGTAGTGGGAAGGACACCAGTCTCATGTTGCCAAGTCTGCCATGTGGCACTGATGCAGGCTTGTCATATTTGTCCCTCTCTCAGTGTGCAATACATGCACTTAGGAAGTGTAGTGTCCCTCACATCTCACACAAAAGGCGAGGAACTCTAAGAAGCAGATTTTTTAGGAGCTAATCTGTAACTTCCAACATTATGGAAAAGTGTGTTTGAGTAAGATGAACTGTATCATTCAGGATTTACCATTTTTTAGAGTAGCCAGTGTAGTTGAAACATGTTGTAATGGGAGAGCAAGTCAGTTCGTTCAAGTTTATGATGAAGGGGAGTTTGAGGGGATGCTTTTTTTCCTTGTGTAGTATTCTTCTGTGGTAAAACAACTTAGGCATCCAAAGTGTCAAATAACTACTGCTTTATATGTGACAAGGCATTATTAGAGTAGGTCTGGTGAATTAGGATATAAATATTTAGTTGGAAGAAGAATGAAAGTGAAATGTTTGCCCTTACACTCTTTGATTTTCAGTGATTCCATCTTGTACCTTACAGTCACCTGCACAATGGAAGTGACTAGAAATTCTCTCCTTTTTTTTTTAGCACTTTATTAATGGCCTCCTTTCTATTTAATTAATAATTTATGTGACTAAAGGGTAAGAGATGAATGGAGACACAAACAGAGAAGAGAATGCCTAACAAAATGCTTTACTGGAGTTGTTTGTTCAGCATATTCCAGCTTGTACATTAGAAAAAAACAACTTTTTGTTGGGGAGGGGGAAACCAGAGAGTCCTGCACAGTTTTATGCACTCCCTGATATGTGTTTACTGTCCTTTCTAGGAGTTCCAACACCCAGTCCAGAAATCCTTCGACATACTTTGAATATGCTTGTACGGGAGAGGAAAATATACCCAACTCCGGATGGTTATTTCATTGTAACCCCACAGACTTACTTTATAACACCATCTCTTATAAGAACTAACAGTAAATGGTACCATTTGGATGAGAGGATACCTGACAGGTCTCAATGTACCTCTCCACAACAAGGAACTATAACTCCCTCCACCTCGGGATGCGTCAGGGACCGAACACTACCCAAAAACCACTGCGACTCCTGCCATTGTTGCAGAGAAGACATGCACAGCATGCATGCATCTACCCTACAGAGGAAATCAGCAAAAGACTGTAAAGACTCATACTGTCCTCCCTCATTATGTCAGGTCCCACCTACTGAGAAAAGTAAAAGTACTGTCAATTTTTCTTACAAAGCAGAGACACTCACAAAGCCTAAGGATGTAGAAAAGCAGTCTAAGAAATTTGGACTCAAATTATTCCGATTAAGTTTTAAGAAGGACAAGACAAAACAGTTGGCAAATTTCTCTGCCCAGTTTCCTCCAGAGGAGTGGCCACTAAGGGATGAGGACACCCCTACCACTATACCTAGAGAGGTAGAAATGGAGATTATCAGGCGCATTAACCCAGACTTGACTGTGGAAAATGTCATGAGACACACTGCACTAATGAA
Organism: Myrmophylax atrothorax; assembly: GCA_026770055.1. NCBI lineage: Eukaryota > Metazoa > Chordata > Aves > Passeriformes > Thamnophilidae > Myrmophylax > Myrmophylax atrothorax. The sequence goes on from JAOXXN010000471.1 coordinate 38,913,991, forward strand.
GAAACTTGAAGAAGAAAAAGCCCAACGAAGCAAAGCAGGATCTTCAGCTCACCACAGTGGACGAAGTAAAAAGAGTAGGAATCACAGGAAGTCTCATGGGAAGTCAAGGTCACACAGCAAGACCAGGGTGTCCAAAGGAGACCCATCAGATGGCTCTCATTTGGATATACCTGCTGAAAGGGAGTACGAGTTCTATGATCCCTTGACTCGATCCCCACGGGAAGGCTGTTTTATAATAGAACACAAGGGAGATAATTATATAATGCACAGCAGTCCTAACATGATTGAATCTCACTTTCCCATGACACCAGAGTGGGATGTGTCTGGTGAACTGGCCAAAAGAAGAACTGAAATGCCTTTCCCTGAACCTTCCAGGGGAAGCTCCCACTCCAAGGTCCATCGGAGCCACAGCCATACACAGGATAGAAGATCAAGGAACGAGCGGTCCAGTAAGGCTAAAGAAAGGTCTAGATCCATGGATAACTCCAAGGGACCTTTGGGCTCAGCAACTTTAGGCACACCTGAAGATATAGGTGAAGGCTGTAGCCCAGATGACCAAACAACTAGCCAAACTTACATTGACGATAGTACCTTAAGGCCATCTCAGTCACTCAGTCATCAAAGGGCTCTGATTTCATCTGCAAGCTACAAAGAGACTTGTATCCCTGAAAAAGCTAGTGGCAGTGTAGAAACCCCCAGTTCTTGTAGCCTATTGGAACAAAGCAAGCCTACAGAGAATTTGCCATCGTATAGTGAGCTCAACTCCTGCACAACAAAATCTGCAGTTGATGACTATTTTCAGTGCAACACATCCAGTGAGACTGTGCTTACTGCTCCATCACCACTGGGAAAGAATAAAGAGGATCATGATACACTAACAGGGACAGATGGGCTCAAAAAAATGACTCCTGCAGATAGACAGTCTCAACACATTGGAAGGGAGCCTGGGGTGCACAAGGAGGAGTCCCCAAAGGGCCCAAGCAGTGGTTTAGCAGTTGCTGGACAAACTCCAGAGGTGATTGCAAACGGGCGGCTGGTTCAACACCACAGCACTGAATCAAGCAGCCTTGATAAAAGGAAAGAAATATTTAGCAAGGATACACTCTTTAAACCTCTGCACAGCACTCTTTCTGTGAATAGTTACCATAAGTCTAACACACCTCTTCTAAAACCCCATCAAAAGACCCCCTCTGACACATTGCCAGTCAGATGTGAGAAACTTGAACAAGTGAAAGTAACCTCAGTCACACAAGTCATGCCCGTTTCTCAGAGACAGCAAGAGACAACTGGGAACCAGGAGGCCTCCTTCGACTACTACAACGTGTCTGATGATGATGACTCAGAGGAAGGAACCAACAAAAATGCTGAGGAAGAAAAGAACAGGGATGATGTTGGTACAATGCAGTGGCTCCTGGAGAGAGAAAAGGAGAGGGATCTGCAGCGAAAGTTTGAGAAGAATCTTACTCTTCTCACCCCTAAGGAAACAGAAAATAGCAACAACCAGAGAGCCACCCACTCAGCCCGCCTGGACAGCATGGACAGCAGCAGCATTACTGTGGACAGCGGGTTCAACTCTCCACGGTAGGACTGTCACATTCATTGCAGCTTTACAGACTAGGAAGTCCCTTTATAGTTATTTGTGTGTGATACTGGTGGCAGAATGTAGGGCTGTATTAAACAATTTCACACATTTTCAGACAGTGTTTTCTACAGCTCTGGAATTTTCTGTTCAGATGTGTGGGTTTCCCACCATACCGTAAGAACCCAATGACCATTTGCGGCATTGACTCTGTATTAGTTCATTTTCTGTTTGCTGAATGCTTCCCTGTATCATTTTTTCCCCTATATTAAACTTGTATTTGCATTTAGAATAGAAGGGATGAGTTTCTGTTACTCCCCCCTTCCCTTTCCCTCTAAGATACCATCAACAAGACTAGGCATGACTAGGTGGCATAATCTTTGGCTCAGACAAAAAAAAAAAAGAAATTATATTGTTTTGTATTTGGTCTTTTTTTTTTTTCTTTCTTCAAAAATTTTGAAAGTGTATCTAGTCACCATTGCAAACTGGTAAGACTGGAACAGCCACTTCCCCTACTATGCTTAAAGTGCTCAGGATATTTGAACTTCAGAGGTGACTCAGTGGTGCATCAGCTGAGAGAGAGGTGCCTTGCCTGAGATAATTGGGAAAAGAGTCCAGATGTTTACGTGTGGTGGTGCTGTTTAGTAATTTCCATTCCAGGGATTTCAGATATCATGGAAGTCTCAGTGTGCTCGGAGTCTTAACAGGCGGCATAGGGAGGAGAAAGTTGCTTGTACGTTCCTTGCCCTGGAGATTTCACAAGCTCATTTCCAGGTTAAGAATCCTTTACTCGAGCCTTTTTCCTTGTCTCTCTGACCTTTGGCGGTCCTTGGTCCTTGACAGAAGGGACCCTGACCAGTTTTGTTTTGCCTGGATAGCAGCCCATCAGAGTTCAGAGAGGAGTAACTCTAAGAACATAGAAATAATTTACCATAGTAGTTCTCTTATAGTGTCCTACTTAAGCTTAAATTATGTATTGCCTGTGTTTAAAAATAAAACCTTCAAGACTGGATTTGTATTAGGTGAAAAAAATTTGGTGGTTTTTTTTGTTTTGACCTTTTTTTTATTTTCCTTTGTAAATGGTGTTCTTATTCCACAGAAGCACACGTTTTTTGCATCTACAGCAAAGGCTCTCAGAAAGGCATGGGAAGGATTTCCTGTTTCTGCATAGGGCTAAATTTTATTTTCAGTTGAAGTCCTGTCATTCTAGAATAAATTCCTTTGGATTTGATGGCTATCCTCTCTTGATGTTAATGACAAGGCAGCAATTAGTGAGCCTCATGCAATATGCAGTGATTATTAAACTAGAGCTGGCTTTTAGCAAATGTATCCTTTTTCTGAGTAAAAAAAATTGAAAAATAATTTGAGTAAATTGTACCATTTACACTGAGTCCACCCTAAAAAAGAAACTTGAAAAGGTTTTGGATCCGTTCGTGTTATTGATTGTTCTGCAGATGCTTCACATCTTTCTCACATACAACTCTTTTATGAAGCAGTTTGCACTGTTCTTTTTTAAATGTAATCTCTTTCTTTAGTCGAAGTGCTGTATTTGCAGTTGGTTTTTGTGGGGGAGTATGTCATGGTATTTGCTTTTTGCTCAACCTGCCTTACTGCACAGAATGTAAGAGTCACCTCCAGGACAGGATATTGACTGGATTAAAAATCAGTTCTTGGACTACTTTTGTGTGCTAGCTGAATACCAAACTTGTGTTTCTGGTTAATGCAAAGATAGGCATCTTCTTCCCTAATTATTTACACAAAAGCTAAAATTTCTGTTTAACATAAACTTAGCTAGCAAGAAAACAGAATATGGTGAGCATACTGGATTTAGTGCTGCTATACCACTTTGTTTAGATCAAAAGGGAAACAGATATGCAGCTTTCAAAAATGTTTGTACATACTTTTAAAAATTATTTTACTGTTTACTGATTAACAAAGTTCTATTTTGGCATGACCACATAAGGTAAACTTAAAAAAAAAAGAAAAAAAGGCAAGATTCTGCAGGGGTTTCTTGTGTATTTATTTTGTGAGACCAGCACATAGTCTGAATATTTCAAAGACTTTTTCATGAGCTTTTCATCAAAATTATTAAATTGGATGATTTTGCTGAGGTTTGGTCACTCTTTGGTATGTCTATAAAAATAAATTGAGCTGAGGGTGAGTTCTGCCCTTTGGCTATAATTGCTGTTACTACTTTCCTACCTTATCACAAAAAATGTTCTCCACAGCCCTTTTCCAGGAAATACAAAATAGCTCTCTAGGATCCTTCTGGTAAGAGTCAGCTAGATCTGACAGCGTCCTTTAGCAGATGCCTGGGGAAGAGTGTAAGAACAGGATGTGCATGTACTGATGTTCCTCAGGTATATTCCAGCCTCCACTGATGGTGAAACTTTTTGACTTGCTGCCTCCACTGACGATGTTACTCTCTAGTTTCTGAGGTGGGGTGGTATCTTTTCATTTAAGCTGAAGTATGCAACATTGCTTGGGGAATCAAAATTGCCAATTCCACACTATGAAAGAAAAATTATATGTTTAAAGTGTGGCAAATTGAAAAAAGGACAGTAAAAAACAAATTTAAAAAGTCCAGATGTAGTTAAAGAGATTTGCAATGGTCATTTGACTTCCAAAGTATTTTTTTTTTAAATTTGTGAACATACCAATCACTGTTGGGAAGAAAGCTTTACAGTATTTTGTGTATTGCTTTTATGCAAGCTGTATGTAGTAAATGTTAGTTGTCAAGATTAATTTTGTTCCTTTATTTTTAGAGCTTATATAATTCTGTTGTTCCTTTGTCACCTAAAGAAAGAAGTGGTCCCAATTTTGGCATTACTCTGCATGCCAAATTCTCACTGCAGTCTTTATGTATACATGTTGTAATGGTCAGTTTGTAGTATCAGAGTGGAAAATGTTTGAAGTCTGAAATTAGTGGTCCCATAAAGAATGATACAATACAGAATCATCTCAGAAAACCAAGATTTGCATCTATTTTAATTAAAAAGCAGAGGGAGAGGAATCAAAAAAGGAGCAACAGAAGTGCACCATATATCATTGCAGCTCACAGAAATTACTTACTATGTGCATCACCCATCATAGGAGTTTGGAACTATGGACAGTAAGACACTCATTGGCAGAAGATTATCAGTACCGTTTTGATCAGTTTAAAAGATATATGGGAGTTTTCCTAAAAGCATGATAGATTTTCTGGATTCAGTCAGTTTAAGGTTATTCAAATCTGCCCTATAACTAGGCTAGGCAAGGTGTTTCTTCCTTCCTCTGTGCTGTGCACTGACACATTTCTGCCCTGCCGCATCCAAAGCTGTGCATTCCTACTCTTCCCCTGATGCTGGCACTAATCTTTTTTTCTTTTTTTCTTTTTTTTTCTGAAGGCTAGCATTTAATTGAGAACAGTCCCTGATCTGGCTGGCTGCAAGGCTTAGCATCAGGGATGCCACAGAAACACGTGGCAGGGTCAGGTCCGCACAAAGCAGGCAAGAGCTGCCCTTTTCAGTAGCAGGGAAATTAGATTGATGTTAAACTGACTATGAAACTCTTGCCATCAGTATCTTTGTTTCTAGTGCTTATTTAATAACTCCATTCAATCCTTTAAATATATTCTGTAAACATCTCCATAGCAAGAGGTGATGTAATTTTACAAAGAAAAGGGATACAAGTGAAGGATACCTGACCAGGGGCCACATAGCTATTTGAAAGCAAAGCTCTCTGCATGGGAGCACACTATTTGGCAGATCAATTATTAAAGAGTGTAAAGGTAACAAAAAGAGTAATAGTCATAAACTAGCCTTAGCATGTCATAGCTGAATTTTTCAAAAACCATAGACAGGCTCCTCTCCTTTCATAATTAGATGTGTCATTAAAAGGCTTAATCTTTAAAAATGCTAAGTGTCCTGTCACTCCTGTGAATAAATGATATGGTAGAACTAAAGGAACATTGTCCATTTTCTGATGAAGTAGCAGCAGTAGTTGTTCAGGGCATGATCACAGACCAGGCACTTAAGATTGCTCAGCATATTGGTAAGTTGCAATTGTCTCAGCTGCAAAGCAAAATTGAAGTGTTGTATTTAGAAGCATTGTGGGCTTAGTGTAAAATAGAACTTTTAGTTAATATTTTGTGTTCAAAAGTATAGTTAGAAGAGGAGACAACAGAGGACACTGTGTTACGTAATTGCTGTCCTAGCTCTGCTTAGTCACAGTGCTGATTTGATGAAGCTACTTTGTGCAAAAATGCACCAGTCAGAAAAGAAAATAAGTATATTCCAAGTGCAACCTGTTTCCTTGGATGAAAAATCCAGATGCTTGATACTGGTTCAGCTGACAGCTTGTGTGACAGCTTCAGCTGTGCTTAGTGCTATACCTGTGTGTTACAGTATGGTGACTGCTGAGCACCTCAGGAATGCATTTTGGAGGAACATATGTGTACCGTCCAAATGACGTGGTTCATTGGTGTGACATTACATGCAAACACAGGAAACCTATTATAAAACACTCTATTCTCCTTTCCTGTCTGGTCAATAGATACATAGGCATGTCATATATGAGCGTGTATATATATTTCTTTTCCATTCCAGTACTCGTGAGAGCCTGGCATCCAACACTTCAAGTATTGTTGAAAGCAACAGGCGTCAGAACCCCGCCCTGAGTCCTGCACATGGTGGCGCAGGCCCAACGTTCAGCTTCCGAGCCACTGCAGACCCACCCACGAGTGAAGCTGAGAAACTGCAGAAACCTGCTAACTGTCTGCAAGCTTCTGTCACTAGTGTCTGATAGTCAGCCTGCCTCAGATCGTCTGTCTCATCCTATACAGCAAAGTTTACCACACTGGGACTGATGTTTACATCTTTGGGGAAAAACAAAACAAGCATCTCAAACACAGTTTTAGTGTTTACTTAAACTGTGCTGCTATGTAGACTAGGGGCAACATAGAAATCTTTATTTCAAGGTATTGCTTTTCACATTTGCGGCTCCGTAGCAACAGAATAGCAGTAGGGATAATATGTACACTTTTTGCTTCACTTAATTGTAACTGAGCACATATATGAAAGTCTAGACACTGTAAGTGTAATCTGCATTTTCAATGTCCATGCAGTTGCCAACTTCATTTAGAAAAATGCCACAGATGTGTGATGTCCCTGGTCAGAGGCTAAACTCTGCTGCAGAGTTGATAATTTTTTACTTCAAAAACTGAGCCACTGCTGAAAGTAACTGGCCAGGATCACCATGAGGAAAAACAATGCCAAACATGACAAGTGATGACCTCAGCTCTATCTGTGAATTATTAATACTAATCAGTCATTTTCACTGTGCATTTTTGTGACACAATTTTACAAATACCTGTTTAAGTGAGTAAAAGGAGGTTTGGGGTTTGTTTTGATTTGCTTTTTTCTAAGTATGGAGGGTGGGAGGGAGGCAGTTTCTCCTTTTGTTTCAAAAGTATGAGAGATGTTTAATTAATGAGACTTGTTACTTGACCTTCCGTAGTCACCAATGAGGAGGTGGGCCTATGCATAGAGGGGGGAGTGGGGAGGGAACAGAAGGATAACTGTCATGGAGCCACAATGTGGAGTGACACGAAATATGTCACATGTCTTCAGTATAATTCACATATTTTAAAAAGGTAGTCTAATTCTTGTGTCACTTCTGGTATTGCAACTTGCCATTAATATAGGAATCAGGATAGCTAATTTCTTGGAACAAAAATATCCTTTATGATATAAATGACAAGTATGGCCTGAAGAATCAATTTCTTTCTAGTGGAAGGACATAAATCTATTTTATGTAGCTTATTAAATAGAGTGCCTAAATTAGGCTATTAAAATAGCATACAGTGTAGTGATTATCAGAGAACAAAATTTAG
>JAOXXN010000471.1:38921472-38935858 GCA_026770055.1 Myrmophylax atrothorax
GTGGATGTTATTTGCAATTTAGCATTTTATGGACCTGTCTGGTTTCTAGAAATTAAATGTGTCCACTTGGTTTGCAGTAGAAATCTAAGTCCTGTAGGCACAGTGCATCCTAATTGCTCTCTCTAAACTGTTACTCCAACGTAATTAGTACTCTTCTAATTACTGCAGAGTAAATTCTACAGATAGTTAAACTCCAAGAGTAATTTTTAGGTATAGGGTCACATTCTGCTCTGTTACTCATGCAGCGTGGTAGTGCAACGAACTGACTTTTTTTATCAGAACAGGCAAATTTGTGGAAGAATAACAAAGATACTAAAATGTGCAACAGCCCAAATTGTTTCATATAAAAAGGACGTTTACCCTGTCTAGCTCTTGTAGGCATGAAACCCAACTGTATATATTAAAACCCAGTATTTCATCAGGTTCTGGTGACTTATTACTCTGTATACAAAGTCCTTTGAGCTTCACTTATGTTCTCTGTTGTCATCAGAAGATTCAGCCTTATGTTACACCGTTGGATATAGTTCATTTACTTACAGGGTGGATTTCAAACTCTGGACACAGTTTCCAGTTCTGGCAAGAACACCCAGTCAATGCACAGGTCTGTTTTCATTGATTTCAGTGTATAATTTCCATTTCATAGGAGCAATAAGACCTTTCAGTGCACATAAAGGAAATTATTGTGCTTTTGGTTGGTTATCAAAGTCACTTGGCCTTTAGCCTTCTGCCTTATCATACCTTCCAAGATGTGCTCTAATTACCATATAATGCTTTGCATGACGCATCTTATTATTCAATATGTAACTCCAGCCGTATTTATTCCATGCAAACTGTAGAGTCAGAGTTTTTGTGGGGAATTGTCATATACTATGCAGTGGCTGACTGTGATTTTGTTTCTGCCATGAGCTCTGACATCAGTAGCATGTATCAATTCAGTAAATAAAAATGTCAAAATGATAAAATTTACAGTGATGATCTGAAGTACTAACAGCAGTATTAAAATGTAAAGAGTAAAGACAGATTTCATGTTTGGAGAAATAATTGTTTGTCATAAGCTAATCAGAATTTATGCAGGCAGCTGGTTGTACAGAAGACATCATTCCAACAAAATGTGATAGTACATACCTATAAACGGTATAGTATTTTATTTCTTAAAGTTCCCAGAGACCAGCAAACAACACCACTGTCATATTAATGTTGACATGGCATTGTACCAATATTAATGTGACTCTTGGAATATGGAATGTAAACAGAAGTTTCAACTAGAAACGTTCTAATCTTGATTTATTTTTTTTCCTTTTAAAATCAACAATGGAATATAAGGAAATTCCATCTTGAGGTTCTTGTAACAAAACCACGAGAGTGGAGCTTGAGTGCTTTATGTCACCCTAATCCTTTGATGAAGTCATAGCCTTGTATTACATGGTTGCTTATCTGTCATTCTTCTAATGTATCAATTGAAAGGTTTACAGAGTTAGATTAGGTTGAATCTGTGTTGTGTTCAACTGTAAAGGGTCAACACAAATCTGTCGGCATTTTGCACATTTAATATGTATTATTATAATACAACATGTTACTTTTATGGTAATTTTTTTTACACATATAACTACCTCCATGAATTTGATGAGATGCAGCAACATGAAAAGTGTATTGTACAAAGCAAGGTTAAAAACTTTGAAGCATTAGGTCATGGCGTTCTCTTGTGTGTCAATGCTTGCGTATGAAGTCATCATGTTTCCATTGCCACAATTTCCTTATACAGTGTTAAAAAGATGGCTTTCAGATGAGTCACTTAAAGACTTTGACAAGGCTGCATAATTGTGATAAAAGTGAAAGGGAGGCTGAAACCTTCCAGCCTTTCCCCAGTTACTGCTAAATTTCTGCCTGGTAGAACTTGAAAATGTATTTGTAATTTAGAAAATTAAAAACATCTACAGTCTGTGAAATATGATTGACAGTTTGGGGTTTAACAGAAGACCCTCTGGGTATTTTCTTGGCAGCCTTCAGATACTTTGGGCCCTATTCTGCCTCCATCTTTGTCAACATTAGTACGTCATGGCTTCTCTGAACTGGCAAAGGTGATAAAACAGCTATTCCTTTAATGATATGCACTCTGGTCTCTAGATTGTGTGCATCTAAAACATCTGCTCCTATAGAAATTACCAAGAGCCTTTAATTAACTTTGCTGGGAGCAGTATTAGGGTCCCTACTCTAGGTATTGTGCCTATTGTTCAAAGAACGTGGGCGAGTTTCCAAGAAAAATTAAGCTGGCTTTTGAAAAGTAACCAGCTGCAACAAGCCACCTTTCAAGAGGGACGAAAGAAAGATTTTTCCAAAAACCAAAGGAAGAAAGTGGCAGTTGAACCTAAGCAGATCACATTTATATACGAATCCCGATTTATGAACACCTTTCAGCAAACGTGGTACCATTATCCTGGTGCAAATTAATATACAATCATCAGTTGAGCTAATTTTGCCATTTAAAGTATTTCAGTTAAAAATTATAATAAATCATTAACCATTTGACTCCCTGCATCACTGTAAAATGACTGTTATATGCGAAACAATGTTCACTCTAAAAAGTAAAAATGTATTGGAAAACAAACATTTTAATGAAAACCATGGCCTAAGTATTTGCCAGCAGTAGTCGTTTTTGGAAAAGAGGTTAAGCAAACCAGTGTCAGAGGCCATAATGAACACAGATAATACTTTGCACTTAAATCACACCTTTTTGCCTGAGGGCCTCGAAGCACTTGACACGGTACCAGCTAAGCCTTGTGAGCCTGTGAGGTAGGCAGAGTTCACTGACCCTGCTCTTTGTCCAGGCCCATTGGAAAAAAGCAAAGACTAAGAGTCTGCAGACTAATTTCTTAAGAAGTTGGTTTCTTAAAGTTACCAGAGTAAGTTTAATAGTTAACCAAAGTGTTCCATGTTTATACTCTGAAATTATTCTTTTGATGCATTCAATTTGTTTAAGTAAGAGACAAACTACTTTGCAGCCCTGCAGACACTCTTGGATTAACAGTGCCAAAACCAAGTTTTTAGTCATACGAGTACTGCCAGCAGTGGTTTTAGAAACAGTTATGTTAATTAAAAATTTGTTTTTCAAATACATTTTGCAGTGCTTTTCCCAACTCAGTTGTTCAAATTACTGTGCTGAGAAAGCAAATAGCACTCCTAATCTGTTGTCCTACCCACAGTTTACAATTCTCTTTGCTCTTCTGAAGAAAACTGTACAGTATTAGAGAGAAAAGTTCTATTTTTTACAAAATTCTTTTAAAAAAAAGGTATATATCTAAAATGTTCCCCCCAGCATAAGTAAAGTGCATCGTTACTGCATGAGAGGCGTGCAGTGGACCCACTGAAAGCCAAGCTGGTGCTAGAAGAAAACGGGACTATCATACTCCTTTCGTAGCGGCGCTCCAAACATTGGTTTCAGATACACGAGTCTAAATCTGGCTTAACTCCCCTGATCTCCCGAGGATCTGAGAGAGATGGGAATGGGTCGTTAACTCCATTGAAGCTCAGTTCTGAGCTGAGGGTTTCGTGTTCCTCCCCCCGCCCCGAGACACTAAATGCAGAGAAGGAGCAGAAGGCCACGTGCACGCACCTGGCTCTGGAAGGGCAGCCCGGGCTGAATCCCTGCTGAAACGCACAGCCACCCAGCCGGGATGCCGGGACAGCCGCCACGTGTGCCCCACCTCGGAAGGGTCATTTCCCATGTGGTGCACTGCCCTTGCGTTGTATAGTGGTTAGAGACACCCAAAGGATACCCACCCAGAAGTATGAAAGGGCCCTTGGAGTAATTGGCACAGATGTTACTTTTATATGTGGAGGAGATTTAAGTTTAAAGGGATCATAATTCTGCAGGTAATTTTCTGTGAGTGACTGAATGTGGCTGTTGCATTAGGTTTAAATGAGTTAATAAATGCAAGTGGGACTTACTGTATGTTAGAAGGGAGTTTTGCAGCCAAGACTGCCTTGTATAAATGTGTTTGCACTGAAAAAAAATTTAAAAAATTACTTGGTCTCTGGTTGCTGTAAAGGTCATCCAAGATGGATGTTCTGTTTATATTGTATAGTATTTCATATGAAATAATTGCAGTTCATGAAATGTCTTCCCTAACGTTACTGATTTATAACAGCACATTTGTAACATGGTTTTTATTGTGTCAGTGTACCATATTGTAAATGATGATTACTTGTCATGCTTAGTATAATAATTTAAAGGAAAAAAAGGACAGGGATTTTTGTAAGTCTATATTTGAAAGTCCCTCCATATGGTAATATTGTGTTCCTGTTGTTTATGTAGTGTTGTGTGAAATATCCATTTTGGATTGTGTTACTTTTTAAGATATTAAATAACATTTGGTTATATGTTCTAAGTGGATTCTTTGCACTCATCGGTGGTTTTTAGAGAATATACTTACATTTCATTTTAAAGAATGTACGTCCATTTTCATTTAACATGCTATTTCTCTCCCTCACATAGGAAACCTTGCACAAGAAGCCAGAAATCTCAGAAAAACAAGGGTCATAACAATTTCCGTGTTCCCCTATGCTTTACAAAAGCTCTCTGGGCCATTAAGTAGGAGTGCAAGGGAGAAAATTCAACAATTTCAAAACATCTTGGTTTGGACCAGACATGGAAGTGACAAGTGCAGGGGGAGTGTGATGTCCATGGAGTGTGTGAGTATCCAGCTGAGATGCACCCAAGCTCTAGGAAATGAGAAATCCATTGTTGCCTGGAGCAACAGGTGTCAGGACCCTCTTTTCCTCTCCTCTTCATCCTCGGGCCAGAGAAAGACCTGGTCCACACGCCCAAAAGAAAAGGCTCTAGCAAGGAGGGTTTTTTCACATTCTTCAAAAAAACTGATAGTGGCTGATGGGAAAGGCCTAAGCATGCAGGTGCCATTTTTCTGCTGTCTACCACCCACCATCTGAAAGAAGGTCTTGAGGAGGTTTAGGGTCCAGAAGATTTGCCAGAGTTGTGCTCTGAGAACTGCTGTTTGCCATAAATACTCAGCTACGAGTAATTACAAAGGCACAAGATAAAAAGCAAAGTAGCATCTGTTGGAAGTAGGTGCTGTCATAAGCACCTTGTCTTATCACTTGCTAGTGGCACATACTACTACTGTACTATTTGTAATCTTTGCTGCTTCCCCTTCATCCATCTGGTTCCTTTGTAATCCGTATCCATGAAATTGTGCATTTTGAATTCCAGGGAGGGGAAAAGCCAAAGCCACGCAGGGTTTGGTTAGGGCTTTATGCTAGCACTGTCCTAGTGCCTTGCACAGGCAAAGTCAGTTTTGGGTGTTGGTCAGAATCAGACTTTCCTGGGCTTTTCAGTATTGCTGGAGAAGTTTTCAAGCACCATTTCCCCCTCACAGAGAGTTTTGTTAGGCTGATCATTACCTAGAGACAAACTACTGTTGTCCAAAGTCATCACACTTTGCACTTCAAAACTTTCTTGGAAGCCTGGCTTGAATTCTCTTTATACTTAACTCTGTTGACAGGTAAACCAAAGATCTTCAGCAAATGACATCTTTCTGGTGAAACATGGCCTATAACATACAGAAAATGTCTGGGGCCGTTGCTTGGCTGAACTAGTACTCTCTTGATTTTAGCTTATGCCTTTCTGCTCATAGCACTGAGTAAATTTCCATCCCTCCGTATCTACAGATATCTTACATCTGTAAGATAACGTTTTTGAAAGATCTCTGCACATTTTCCTTCCATTAGCCTCTCAACTGTTTGTTTAGTCTGTTTTTTTTCCTCAGAAATTATTTTCTATTTTGTCCTTCTTCCACTGAATCCCCTCTTCTGCTCCTTTTTGATATTTATTCTTCTTCAGGTTGGGTTTTTTTTTTTTACATGTTATTTGACATGAGATGTTCTCTGCCCCTTTTCTCATCCTCCCTTTTCATGATATCATCCTAATCCTGTAGTGTCTTTTTCACTCTCCTTGTTTATCAGAAGGACCTTGGAGAAAAAAAAGTGGTCAGCTGCTTCAGGATAGGTGCTCCTGTCAGCAGTTCCCTTTGAGCCACACTGTTGCAGGTTCTTTATTTTTAAAAAGTTCAGGAATGTAAATATGCCCCCATATTTCAGTCATTTCTCTTATCTTTCTCCTTGTGACTGCTACTCCGTTTATTTGACTATGTGCTTTTTTGTCCGGCATCTCTGTAGCACTGGGGATCAACAGGTCACATTTGTCTTCCTCAGGACACCAAGCAAGAAAGCCCCAGGTAAATGCTTAAGGAAGGCAATTCCTCCAGCTATGCTTTGCAGAATGGCTATGAGAAAAATGGCCTTTACTTGCCAGCCTTTTCTAAACTGCAGGGAGGGAGCCTGTGGTTCTGACACTGCCATTCACTGTAGCTGGTATATGAAGGCAGAAGGGGTTTGTAGCAGTAAAAGATGCTGGGACTTCGATAGCTGCCTATGGTTTTGTGTGGACATGGCTGAGCTTGCACTTTTAAGTAACTTCCTTCTATGCCTGTAGGTCCTCATGTTTAGCAAAGTATTTTTAGCCCAACTGTGACAGAAGTGATTAATAGAGACTGGGAATGGGAAATCCCAAGTACTTTTTTTTAACATCTTTTTTGTTTTAATCTTTTATCCTAATAAGCACGTAAAACTTAACCCTGTGCTGCCAGCTATGTGAAAGTAAGCACACACAGTAGATAAATCTACCAGGATGTTTGTGTGTACACTGAAGTAGTTATGTACCCTGCTAGATTGCTTGCTTTCTTAGGGAAACCTGAAGTCTTTTGTTTTGAATTCTCTCCATTTCACTCCTCTTGTCCCTCTGCTTGTTGCTAGTATTAGACCAGTTGCCTAGTAAGTGCCAAATGGGGTCAGTCTGGCAGGGAGCTGCAAAAGTAGCAGCTTCCAATGTGTTCAGCAGTGCACCAGTAGTGAGAGGACAAGCAGGAGCCAGCGGCTTCTCCCATGGATGTAGGCTTTCCTCATGTAGAACTTAAAAAGTACACCAGCACTGGCACTTTAGCTCCAAGCAGCATCTGGCTGTCCTAGTTGCCCACGCTCACAGGGCTGCAGTTCCAATTGCAGTCAGTCAGTCTCAGCACAGACAGGCTGCATCACTTGCTGTTGAAACTTCTGTACCAGAGGATGCACATCAGGAGCACAGCCACAGCACTGAAGCCTTTTTGGGTCTTACTAGCTGGGGTTTTGGGAAAAGAGGACCTATGTAATTAACTTTACAGGGCAGCTTGTGCATCAGAGGGATTTGAATGCAAACCCCAGACCCACATAACTGGAACGTGCACTTAACTACATCTCCACCATGCACATCACTATGCATGTACCACGGGGCAGTGCCTACCGGGAGCAGGCATCAAGCTTGCAAACTTGAGGACTCAGGAGCACAAACCTCCAGGCTCGGTGAGCTTTAGGGTTGTGGGCAGTGACTGGGATGGGGACAGCAGAGAGGGGCACTTGTATTTCTGGCTATGGCAGGTGAATGCTGCCCCTGCCTCTACAGCGAGACCCACTCTTCCCTCTGCACTGTTGTTCCTTGCAGCTGGTTGCCCAGTAGCCTTGAACCAAACCCCAGTCTCGTCTTCCTCCCTGGTGAGCTGTGGGACCCCAGCCCATTGCTGCTGCTCACCCCCAGCATGGGGAGGCCGTGGCAGGGGAGAGGCTCCTCTCTGTCAAGTTTAATGTGTGCCTCTGGCTTGGGCCCAAAATGAACCTGCCAGAGAAGTTCATTTTAGCATCCAGCTGCAGCAGTTTAACATGCCTTTGCAAGACACGAGTTGATGATGACTTTCAGATACTTGTAACTGGTCCAGCTGTAACCCTCACCTAAGACATGACCCTGGTAGAACTTCTCAGTAAAACAGGAATCACCATTTTTTTCTCTCTTTTTTTTTTTTTTTTTAATTTAGACAGTGCAGTGTGTTTTTTGCTTTTCTTCTGAAGGAGTGCTGGAACTCCCCAGGGAACTTTGGGTTGAAGCAGAGGTCAGATGAAGTCTGTGGCAGAAACATCAGAGGAGGCACCATGAGGAGGAGAAGCAGAAGAGCCACTTTTTCCATCATGGTGAAAGCACACAAGGCCACCCAAGGAACAGAGGTGCCAAGTCCCCAGAGAGACCCTGATCAGAGCCCTGGCCTTGCTCCATGTAGGAGAAGGATGTGTCCAGCCCACAAAGTAGAAGAGGAAACCCAGAAAGCTCCTCAGCTCTATTGCTGTTCTGTTGTCACTTGGCTCCTGCATCCAGCAGGCTGGCAGTTCCCCAGGAGCCCTTCCTGGCAGCATGGACTGTACTGGTTTCCCATCTTCAGCCCTCCCTTACTTCTGAGGAATGTCATTTTATTTTCTAACCATAGTGTATTATTTTGAAGTACTCACCAGTGGACCCTGGAATTTATTAGTAATTCATGATGATGAAATTCAAGAGTCCTCAGACCTAAGGTAGACAATATATTTGTTGTTTCTCCTTGAAGGTAGACTCTTTGCCTTTATGGTTTTATTGTTATCTCTAACCTGGTATGGAGAGACAGTATCTCTCATGCTTTGCTGTTAGAGAGCAGATAAGTTTCACCAAATCACAGTTTGTATAAGAAAAAAAAAGTGAGAACCCCACTTATTTTTGCAGACAGAATTAAAAAAATAAAATCCCACAAAACTAAAGCCTTACAGAATGATAAACAGGTTTGAGACATTTTTCACTGCATTTAAAGCATTTGCCTGGAGATGAGTAGACTTTCCTTGATCCAGAAACTAGTAGAAGACCATTGCCTTAAAATATTTGGACCATTGCAGATTTCAGAACTGTTTATGTTTCTAAAAATTAGTTGCTTGGAATGTTACTGAGGAGGAAGCTGCATTTTTTTGACACAGGGTTAGTAGTAAGTCATCAGGTCCAATCAGTTGACACCACCAGCTTCAGTCTCAAGACAGAGCAGAGCGACTGAGTTAGTCGCACATCAGGCTAAAACTAAAGGCTGTTGGCATTTATTTTTTGGTAAAAACAAAAGAATGTAATCTCTGGACTATACTGACATGCAGTGTGTGAATTCTGTGAATCATGGCTGCTGCCTTGTGCCACAGATAATGCAGCCAGTGATACAGCCCTGGCAGGGGTCTCCATGAACAGACTGGTCAGCAGGCAAACAGTTTCTGTTCAGATTTCTTCCAAACTGGGATCTCTGCAATTCAAGGGGAAGAGAAGGAGGGTGGATACCTTCCCCAGAAGGAGAAAAAGGAAATTGAAGTATCAGGGCTTAAAAACTTGAGAGATTTCACCAATATAAAGAGGGCAACTCATAGGCAGAGAAATGTGAGACTGTACTTTAGTAGCAGGGGTGTCAAAGTTGGGACCAGCAATTGGAGAAGAAAGATGTCAGTTGAAGACAGAAAAAAAAAAATCTTCACACTACATGGAGGCCAAAGGGTCCTGGGCTCCCAAAGGTCAGCTGAGGCAGGGAAATACATATGCCTGCCTTCATGGTTTATACAGACCTAAAATAAACAGCAACTGATACTGGAATGTTCTGACACGTGTCTGTAGTTGTGCTGTGAGGATGTGGTGTCCCTGAGCAATGTCCAGCCAGGAGGCAGGAGGCAGTGCAGCCACTGAGGGCAGCAGGGGCTGGCTTCCCTGAAGATGCCCCATCTGCAGGTGAAGTCCTGATGAAAGCTCTGGGGGAAGGAAGGGAGAGAGATTGTGGCTGGGGCCAACTGGCAGTGCTGCCACAGGGGCTCCTCTCTGCTGCCCAAGTGCAATAGCCCTCTTTACTCCTGGTTAACTCCAGGTCTGAAGAACAACTTGCCATGCTTCACCTGCTAGGTAGGACCTAGGCACATCTTGCAAAACTGGTAAGGTGCTCAGCACTCCTGGAAGTATTTCCCTCTGCTCAGGCAGTCCCCTAAAACACAAGTGGTAATTGCTTGTCTCAACCCATCAGCCTTTCCCCTTCCTGTGTGCTCAGGAGGTTTCTGCTCCTGAGGTTTTGGTCATCCTCAAGGCACCCACGTTTAATTCCAGGCTTGGAATAAAACCTTCTCCCTTTTTTCCCTCCATTCCTTTCATACAGGCAATAGCTTGCAGTTTGTTACCTTGAAAAGGCTGCAAAGTGCTTCCAAGTTTATTTTGAGTCCTAGAAAACATATTCTCTCTCCAGCAGGAGAAGGTCTTTGATTCATCCCAGGTATGTGCACATGGCAGCAGTCTCCAGAAAGAACACATTACCAGAGGGAGATGGATGAGCAACCTACAATTGCTTCTCCTCTTGCCACTTCTCACAGGCAGGCAAGTTTTGGTACTGGCTCTGTGTGACACACGTATTTGGAATTTTTAAACATCACTCAGAGGTGTCTCCATTTCTACCTGTGATTATCGTGGGGGACTGGAAGGGCGATGCAGAACAGTTTCAGATTATTGTGTAAGATTCATCCTAAATCTTCTCTTTGTTTACCTACTGCCAGTTCCAAATTAGCCCATTCTTATCCATTCAAACAGAAGAAAAGCAGTGGCAGAGACCGTCTCGACCCTGTGGTTGCTGTGTGTGTGCTCAGTACAGCCTCAGGCTGCATTTGTGGCTCTCTCTGGTTGCCTCCTTTCTCCCACCCGTGCAGGATTTTTGGCAAGGACTGCTTTTTCAGTCTGGGTTTGTTACTGGCCAGCTGGGGCCCTCCTCCCTGGCTGAGATCCTGGATGCTGAGCTCATTATAAAATAATTTATTCAGTCTTAGGATGTGTTTTTTATATGAAAGCTGTTAGGCCAAAGAGGGTCTCGTGCTGCAATGACTACCTGTCCTCAGGCACACAAGTACTGTGAATGGCTATTGCCCACACTGAAGCTGCTTGCCTGCCTTATTATTTGGCATTCTGGCTAGGATGGCACTGTTAGGGCTGTCACGACCCACACTGGTGACAAGCAGCACGGCTAGTGGTGCAGGGTGAACACAGAACAAGAGCTTCTTTTACACAGAAAGTTTCCTATGCTTCATCAACACTATGCTGAATATAGGGCCAATGAAAATAAGATTTTTTTCAAGAAAGAAGTGGCTTAAATACTTAGCTTCACAGAGACAGGCAAGCAGCTGAGCAGCTCTTCTCTAGAGATCTTTTTATTTAGAGGCTGAAACTGGTAAAGACGTTGTCCACTCTACCATGTTACCAGCAACCTCAAATGAAATGCTGTTTTGCTCAGCTTCCTGGAAGGATGCCAAAGCTTAACGTTAGTGGGAACAATCCTTTTCTATGGACAAGGGGGAAAACCTCCAAAAAAGTCATCTATAGTGGTCTGTGCTGCCAGCTTTTTCTGAGAAATAGTCCAACTCACAACGGGAAAGAGAATAGTTTCAACAAATTACTTGGGAAGAACAGACTTCGAAGAGTAAAATGGGACCAGTCCCCTAGCCTGCACTCTGGTAGAAGGTAATTTCTATAAAATGCTGTCCCAGTGATACCTCACACCCACTGGATATGTGGAGAGAGGTATGGTAGGAGTAAATGTGGGAGGTACAGCACTGAGAAATTGTGATGACAAACATGGTAGCATTCTTTTCCAAACGGGATGAGTAGCTCTGGCTTGTACTGATTCATAGTTTGTTTGCATGGCACTATTTATAAATCTGCTCACACTTCCTAGATGATAACCCTAATGGCAAATTACTAATCTCTCATAATTTTTCATGTATCTGAATTATTTTATGTATTTTCAGTGGGAAAAGCAACTATTCTCTTGAGTGATTCAAAACAGCGAACACTAGAGATGGCGGACTGATCGGGAACAATGAAGCATGGCTGGATATTGCCTGTTGGATTGGAGCAGACCTGGCTCTCATTGCAGCTGAATTGGGAAAATTCACCCTTGATCTCAGCTACTTGTGTTTTCCATCACAAGACCTCACAGACATTTTCAGAGGTGCCCAGGCCATCTGCTTCAGACATCCCCGAATGCAGCTGTCCCCTTGGCCCCAAGGGAAGCCATGCGATACACGGAGAAGCAGCTCCTGCAGTTTTGGGGGTCCTTCAGTAAGAGCTTCATTTGGAGCCTGTCTGCAGCAGGTGTGGGGCAGCTGTTGAGGGCAGTGAGGTCACGTGGCTGTCACTGCTTAACTCATCCTGCATGACAAGGCACTTCACCTGCCATGGAGGAACCCCCTTTGGAGTGCAGGTCATGTTTCAATCGCCTCAGCTCCTACACCATTAATTCCTCTATCCTCCTCCTCTGTATTCATTTCCTAAGCTGCTCTAGCTGTCACATCTGCACAATTACCAGCTGCTTTCCCATTTTTAATTGCCCTCAGAGGGCTTCTGCAACAGCCACACCTGCTTTTGTGTGGGTCTTAATTTGTCACTGTCCAAACTGGAGCAGCAAGTATTTAAAATTCAGCCTCTATGAGTGTGTTGTATTTCTTCAAATGCGTGATTAATTGCTAGGCCTTTACAGGCTGCATTCAGCTATTTCTGCATAAAACAGAGTCTGTCTTTTGCTGGAAAGCTCCCCACATCATGGATATTAAATATCATCTTGTCAGGGGGACTTGGGTTTGTTCATCCCATTGCAGAAAGAGATAGACTCAAAGAAAGCTCAGGGCTCTTTCAAGTTTATTCTGTTTAGAGGGGGGAAAAAAGTTATTTTTCTTTGTCAAACTGTTCTTGTAAGGAAACATTTGAAATCAGGGCAGAAGGGGATGTTCCAGATCATTCTACTCAGTCCCTGCAGCAGTGTAAGCAAGCAAGTTGTATAACCCAGCCCATAAACTACATGAACTCCATCTTAAAAAACACTGTGTTTGGTTTTAGGGTTTTCTTGTGCTCTTTCACAGCTGCTATGGGAAGGCTTCTTTAAAATTGTAGTTTTAAGTCCACAATTATTTCCATGATATATCCATGCTTGGAGAAGACCTCTATAGCTGGGCAAGGGGTACTTTCCCCTCTCTCCTACAGCATCTTCTCAGCGTAGACATGTGTGAAGTGTGGGATGTGGCCAGCATGTTTATGCCTCTCCTACCCCACATGAGTTACCCCTCTCGCAACCCTCAGATCCTCATGGACAATTAATAAGCTGTAAGCTGAAAAACATCTTGCTGCCTACTCTGGCAAACACAGAAACAAAATCTTGAACCCCAAAGCTCCACCAGTATGGAGGACATGGAAAGAGTATCAAGGGAGACTGAGATTTACGAGATGGATGGATGGATGGATAGATGGATGGATGGATGGGCAGGCAAATAATCATTTTCAAAAAATTCATTTTGAATTTGTCAGAGCCTCCTTCTGCCCAAGGGCCAAGTAGAGAGTGGGAGGTACCTCTCAGAAATCAGAAGCATGCCTCTTCTGAGTCACTTTGTATGGACATGGTCTGCATGAACCTGAATAGGGAGCACCTAACAGTGAATGCCATTGCACTGTTTTTTTAGCAATGTAGGATGAGCAGCGTGTTGGACTTCCAAGGAAAGGCTAAAAGCCTGTTACAGACACATGACTCAGTTACATACAATTACATGGTCAGGAGCCCTCCCGTGGAGGGAGCTGGTGTGAGCGGCAGGGAGGCTGGGCGGTCGACAGGGATTGTGGATGATGCCTTGCCAGGCCTACCTGCGCGCCATGGCCTTCGCAACTGCCAGTGCCACCTTGGCCGCACTTTTTCTGTCTGGCAAGGAAGTAATGCCAGTGTCTCCAGCCAATTTTGAGGCTTAGTTAATATTCACCAAACCATATATCTAAGTGCTGAGTCATGTTTAAGTGTATTGTTAATTTCTTGAGACCAGAAGGCTGTTTAAGAGCTGTCAGTGCCCACTCCCACAACCACAGAAAACTGGTCACGTGGGAGAAGCCCACATGGTCCTAGATGAGGATGTGTCCCTTGGTGAGGGACACAGAAACATCTCCGCACACACCAGTGCCCCTTGCTCCCAAAGACTGTTACAATCCTGATATTAAACTTGCTCATTTACTGCAACCAAGAGAGGAACAAAATGAGCTCCCTGAAGCTCAGTTAAGCCCTGATCTGTGCTGGTGTGGGAGGTGGGCACTGTATCTTCCCCATCTTAGCCCACTCTCCTCAGCCCTTCTCACCATTTCTCTGCTGCCTGTGACTGCTTTATTCAGTTCCCCTGCACTGACAAAGGCTCAGAGTCCCCAGTGTGGCACTGCTGGGACACCTGACCCAAGGATGCTGTGTTCAACCTTGAGCCAAGGTGCAAGTGAACACAAATAACGAAGCAAGAGCTGCATCACTCACCCTTGCTGCCCTCCACTCCTCTCTTTTATGAATGTGCTTTGTTTCCCACCAGTGGGATCAGGCTTTAATGACAACGTAGGCAGCTCGAGGTGGAGCCCAAGTCCTCAGAGTGGGAAGTACATCCAGCTGGTTCCTGTCACGGGTCGTTAAGGGTCACA
>JAOXXN010000471.1:38935958-38946734 GCA_026770055.1 Myrmophylax atrothorax
GCTCAAAGGAACCACTGAATCTTGCTAAGCCCACTCATTGTCCTGTGGAAACGGGGGCAGGAGCAGGTGGTATGTTTGCTCTGGTCGCTACATGGAGGCAGCAGGTCTGGGGTACTCCGCGAGGAGGAATCGGCCATAGAGCAAAGGGTAACAGGGAGGGTTAAAGGGGAGAAAGAGGAAATGCTGCAATGAGAGACACAGAGGGAAGGAAAAGTCCCTCTCCTTAGTGAAATAAGGATTCCTTGCCGTCCAAACCCCGCAGTTTGCCGGGTCCGGCAGGGGGCGCGGCCGGGCCGGGAGGGACCGCAGGGTGCCCCGACAGTCCCGATCGCTGCCGGGGATGCTCCGGCCGGACCCGGCTAAACCCCAGCCGCCGCCTGGCAGGCTGTCCGGCACGGAAAATGGGTACGCGAGGCCGTAAAGGCAGCATATGAGATCTGTGTCCAGCTGTGTCCATGTCTCTCCTCAGTACCAGGAGAGACATGGAGCTCCTGGAGTGCATTCAGTGGAGGGCAACAAAGTTCATCAAGGGACTGGAGCATCTCAGGAGAAAAGGCTGAGGGAGCTGGGCCTATTCAGACTTGAGAAGAGATGACTGAAAGGAGACCTCATCAATGTCTGTAACTATCTGAAGGAAGGGTGTCAAGAGGATGGAGCCAGGCTCTTCTTGCTAGTGCCAAGCAATAGGACAAGAGGTAATGGGGCAGAAATGGATGCACAGCAAGTTCCATGTGACCATGAGGAAGAACTTCTTTGCTGTGTGGGTGATTGAGCACTGGAACAGATTGCCCAGAGAGGTCGTGGAGTTTCCCTCACTGGAAATATTCCAGAACCATCTGGACAGAACCCTGTGCAATGTGCTCTAGAATGACCCTGCTTGGGCAGGGAGGTTGAACCACATGACCCACTGTGGTCCCTTCCAATCTGACCAGTTCTGTGGTTCTGTGATCTCCACTCCCAGGGCCTGTCAGGCCTCTCCCCCCACCCTGCTGCCAGTCCCCAGCCCACCAAGCCTGCTGAGCCAATGGAGCACATACCACTGTTGCAGTGCTGCTGCTGCTGTGTGTCCTCCACTCCAGAGCATCCCTTCAGGCCCTGCGGGTGGCAAGTTCTGGCCAGCCAGGGCAGCAGCACTGGCCTTGGTGTGGTGGTGCAGCTGCAGCAAAGCATTCCCCGCATCCTGGGCACCCTTTGGGCGGATGCCCAGCTTGGGTAGGGAGAGACCAGGACAGGCCTGCTGGCAGCTCCTGGTGGTTTCCTTATGAAACTGGGCTGCAGAGTGAAACCAGGATCATTGATACAGATCTGCCAGATTTGGGATAACATCATACTGGTTTGCAAGTCCACAGTGACTTCCATGTGTTTTAAATGTTACAAAAATAATCTACAGAGCTGTAAACCTCTGTATAAAGCTTGAGAATTACAGTGTCCAGTCAACTGTAATTTCGAATGTTCATATTTTTGGATACTCCCCAATAACCTTCCCTTAACTTAAATGTTTTTCAATACCTAAACAGAAAATCTTTTTTCCCCTGTAGGTGAAAGTTGTCTTTCAGAACAGCTATTAAAGACTCCTTATGCGAAAATAGAGGGGGTTTAATTTTTCCCTTTGATAGGCCATGCTTTTTTAAAAAGTTCCTGCTGGATTTGCTGCTGCCTGCCCTCTCTGCCATAGCCCTACAGGGAAAAGGAGGCAGGGAAATGTTATATGGGGCTTTTACAGTGCCCAGAGTTCATGTGGTCTGCATCTCCCCCTGAAGTGTGGGGTTTAACATCTAGCAGATGTTTTGATTTAGCTACTAGGAGACAAGGAAGGTGACCAACACCACAAAATCTTTTAATTCACCCCCTGGTTGTGAAGGTCCTGTAATTACAGAGGGCTCAGGCCAGTGTCTGGTCTGACAGGAAAGTGTCTCCACGAGGCTGCAATCTGTGGGATGCTGGAGGCAGGTAATGTGGGCTGCATCCTGAGGGATGCTGGAGAGCTCATCCACTGAGCCTTGGCCAGCCATGCCATTTACATGGTCACCAAGTTTATTGATCAAAAGGCTCGGATTATTTAGCTGTGAAATTGCCATTTCTGGCACTGTTACAGGGAGCTGGCTGAGGCTGATTCCCATGCTGTGCCCATCAGGCAGTCCCTCAGCACCCTCCCACTTGCAGGACCCACGCTCATGGAACACAAGGGGAGCATCTCCGGCAGACCTGTTGGCACACCTGAACTGACTCTCCTCAGCACGTACGCCCTGCCCCTGTGCTCAGTTAGCATAAGGAAAACATGATAAATTCCACTGAGTAGGTTTGGAGACTTATTTCCATTAAATTAGTCTCTTCCCTGAACATTGTTGGTTTGTGAAACTTAAAGGGAGAGTAGGGCCTCTTGTCCTCGGGGCCCATAGTGTTGGTTTGTTGCCATTTGCACCACCCTCCGCTGTGAAGTGAGGGTTCTGGAAAGCCTGAACCCGTGACAATGCACCTGATTTCTGTGCAAACAGCTGATGTGATGGTACCACGATGGGTTTGGAGAAGTGGGTCTTGAGACAGCATCCAGGACTCTCCTCTCTTCTTAGAGGAGCAAAATGTTTTGTCATGTCCATTGGCTAGTGTGAGTTAAATGTCCTTGGAAGGATGTTCAAAAGATTAAATATTGAAGTAGATCTGGAAAAAAGGACTGCGTATACAACCTACAGTATCTTGTGTGATGTATTTAATGTCCCTAATTTACATGCTGACAACTTTGCCATTTCTAAACAATGTTTACATTCACCTTCCTGATCATTAATCAGCACAAGCGTCAAACACTGTTTATCACACTTTGATGCAGCAAAGACAAGAAAGGCAAGGTGTTATGGGGCACATTTTGGGTTGTTGGTTTTTTTTTTCCAAAAATCTCACAGTATTTACAAAAAGATGTATTTTTTCCCCCAACACCATTCTTCGGATTATTCACTCATTCACAATCAGTCATTGTATAAAAACATCATTCAGAAATAGGTTTTAAAATACACCCACTTCCACTGCATAGTATAGAGAAAAATAAGAGAGAGTTAAGACACTTGATTTTTGAATAAGAACGTGAAATGATTCAGAGGTACAACATTTCTGAGGAAGAAAGATGCACTTTTCAAAAAATAATGAGCTGTCGTTCTCCTGAAGCTAATGAGCTCCTTGAAGGTCTACTATCAAATTTCCCTTCTGCAGTCCAAGTATGTTTTACTGTAGACACAATGCTTGCATTAAGGTCAAACAAACCATATCGTATTTAGAAGATTTACTCTTCAGTATTTTCATGTGGACCCTGACAAAAATGAGCTACACAAAGTACTCACAAAGATCAATGTTGGTTTCATGTGGAACAACTCAATGGACCCAATCTGTTATTTTCAATTTCAGTTTCTGCTTGTATAACTGAGCAGCTGGATATACCCTTACACCTTTAGAAACTTTTCTTCTGTAAGAAGACCTTGGGTTCTGTTCACTGGTAAGAGTTAAAATGGCAGGCTATGGAGGGATTAGCAGGCACTGATGGTATCTATCCTGTTGATTTTCAAACAGAACTTGGTAATATGGTTATCTTGCATGCTGATTTTTTTTTTTTGCTTTTGCTTTAAAAATGCGCTCCAGTGATTTCATTGAACATGGTCCATTAAAGAGCAACAGGGAACTCTGAACAATAGGTGCTTGTTTTACAGCTACTGCAAATGCTTCGAAAGCACTAAATTGCCTTTTATACTCAACAGTCTAATAACAAAGACTGATTTTCTCCCTTTTTTTCCCAATTGATTTGATGGTTCACTTGAGCTTTAAAAACACATTACATAAATCTTTACAGCTATTACAGAAGTCTTTTGTCAAGTTTAATTTGCTGTTTGGTTTTTTTCCCATGGTGTAATCATTCACCCTTAAATGCACTGTACCACACATACATGGATCATGCCTGACTCTGGATCCATAAGAACAGTAAGGCCTAGAGGTTTGTTTCACCTGGGGAGGGAACTAAATCCTTCCAAAAGCAGTTTGTCACCAAAAGCTCCTGGTCCAGAGGTATATCTGCTAAAGCACTGGGCACTCCCAAAGGCACCTCTGGCAACAGTGCTATCGTCTCCTACTATTTAATTTAACTTTACTGTTACAACTTTGTTTGTGCTTGATAGCCCTTGGTGGAAATAATCGCTAGGATTAACTGGGAAGGTGGGAGATCTATCAGTGTAGACCTCTCTCCTTGCTACAGAATAAAGAGGAATGTGCTGGTCACCAGGCAGAGGTGTAAAGAGTAAGAGCTGGTAGAAAAGCAGTAAGTGTTGAAAAACCTTCAGAAACACAGTTAGCTACAAACTACCAAAACCTGAGCAGGTGATAGTATGCTCACCAGGAAAAGCAAAGAAGCTGTTAAATTCCAGGCTTATTCATCCTACTTTCTCCTGACCCTTGTGTGTCCAGATGCCTCTTCATTTTCCCACTGGTTTTGAAGTGCAAGATTTCTGTTGCTCTCCCCTTTCTCAGCTCTCCCCACCACTGTGGTCCATGAGGAAAGCCTGGCCCTGGAAGTGTTCAGGGTCCGGACTCACACTGGGGAGAATGAAGAAGGCAAGGCTGAGAGAAGTAGGATGCTCTCAGTGCTCTCCTGATGACCCACCTCTCTCGGCATTACAGTCACTCAGCAAAGCTCTTGGCTCTTTGAAGAAGGGGTCAGTATAGACAGGGCTTGGCTGGCACTGTAAGAAGATGGGGCTCTGCTGGTGATGGAGCTGCAGATGAAGGAGTGAATTAAGAACCCAGTCAAATGCAGAGAGGTCTGTCTCCACTTCTGAGCTTCTCAGTACTGGGAGCCAGGGTGAGCCCCTCAGTGAAAGATGCTGTGTCAGATGTGTTTGATGCTCAGAGATCCCCATGCGCATCCACAAGAAAACATCGTGCATAGCTAGCCAGGATTCTGCTCTCATTGCCAGTGCTGTAAATCTGGAGAAGTGACACCAACTTCCCTGGATGTGTTTGGAGCATGTTGTTGTTTGGAGCATGTTACAACTGGTGTAAATGCAGGATGGATCAGATTCACGCCTGGTGGAGCACAATGGAGGAGTGGGGGACAGCACTCTATTAATGAAGCTATTATTCAAATGAACAACTTTAAAAAAAAACCAGAGAAGGATGGAGTTGCTGGTGACACTGACTGACATTGTTCAGGGATCACAGTAAGATCTGCTTGGCGAACAGGGAGAGCACAGCTAGTGCCAGGGCACAGCTGCTGCTCAGGGGAAATGGTGCCAAGGGGGCTGTGTTTCGGAGCATGCACTCCACCCTGGACCAGGAGCCATTGTTGGGCAGTGGCTGTATTCCTGCCAGGCTGCACATGATGTTGTAAACATCCACAGATCTGATGGGAGGTGCTCGGTAGTTGGATCGGAAATCTGCAGACAAAAGAGAGGAGTTGACATCATACAGCTTGGGGCTCAGCACTTGAAATATGGGGCTCTGCAGGGCAAGGGCTCCTGTGCCTTTCCTGGGATGTACCCAGCCAGCTGGGATGTGGCACGCTATACAATTTATAGCTCTACGATAACATAGCTCAGTAAAAACATTTTAAACATTTTAATTCATTATTTTTACTTCTACTCTGATTTTATTCTAAAAACTGTAAAACCCCCAAATTTTTAAATACCAGAGCTACTTTACTGGGTGTGCTTGGTAGACTTAATAGCCTGACATAATTGTATTGCACATTCTGCTTTGATTTCCCTCCTGTCTGCAGCTGCACCCTGGTACTTTGCAGCGTTTAAAGGTGCAGATGAAGTGGAAACCACAGGGTTTGTGTCTGCTCATCAGACAGGTGGGTGAGGTATGCTGCAGCCTTCCCTCATCAAGTGCTCTGCGTTAGTGAGTCTGCATACACCAACAAAAGAATTCATGTGTTTCAAATAGAGTTAAAAATTTAGGCCAAAATTTAGGAAAAATGAGCAAAGGGTTAGAGTTACTGTGCTGGGACATCAGAGAGAGGCTGACTAAATCCCTTCACCTGTCTCTGCCCTGTTTCTCCAGCTATAAAACAGATACAGAGCTAGAACCCTTCTGTAGTGAGGAAATCCTGCCATCTATTTGTAATTTTGGGGTGTCGCAGAGTGCCACACCAGGGTCCTCATGTGCCAGAGGCTACAGGGATGCAGGGGCAGGGACCATGGGGCTGCAAGGGAAGTGGAACACCAGGGAAGGTGGCATTGTACCTGGTCCATATGCGAGGAAGAAGCCTCTCATGTTCATGAGCTCATTGTCGTAGCCATGCCAGCCATTCTGCCAGGCCTCCTTCCTCCCCGTTGCATTCTCCCAGAAGGGCAGCTTGTCCCTGCTCTGGGTGACAACAGTGGGGTGTGGTTAGTGCCTGCCTGCCAGGCTGTGCCGCAGTGCTGCAGGATGCCATGCTGTGTCTCCAAGTGCTGCACCGCCCCATCGGGCCCCCCAATGGTGCTGCTGGCTGCACAGGAGCTCATCCCCGGGAGGGGTGACTCCCAGCTTAGCTGTCTCAGTGAGTAGTCATCTCTGAGCTAAGAAGGGAGGACAACTCATCTTAATTTCTGCCACGAGCCCAAAGTACCACAGCCCTGTGTGACACATGTAAGGAAGATGGTGTCCCTCTCCCCTTGTGTACCAGCAGCGCTGCTCTCCCACCCAGCACCATGCACTCCCATGGATTTACTGGTCTGTTGTTCTGTCCCATATGCCATTGACACCTTAGAAAAATAAGCCATTTTTTCTCCATTTGACTAGTCAGCCTAAACAATACAAATATCACCTCTGCTATATACTTTCTAATTATTATTTCTTCTCTCTACTTGTTTTAGCATTAAAGCAATTAGGTTTGTTTCAGGGTACACTTGCTCTGACCTAAGACAGTCCTTCTTTCCCTGATCTAGACTCCTCTGTTTTCTTTCCTTGCTCAGTGGATCTATGCTTTATTAATTTGTCATTGTAAGTCTTTTTCTTCCTTGCCCATATTGCACTTTAGTTGTACTTTTAAATTCCTTCCTTACTATCTCCTGCTTTGTATTAACAGCTGTTACCAGTCTCCCTGCAACACTGCCATATCCATCAGAACATCAGTCCCTGCAGATCAAAATGCTGGACCAGCCCTGTTTATGAGTGTCTCCTGTCCCATGCTCCTTAGGGATAGCAGCAGATGTGGCATTACAGGTAGCCCCAGAACTATGGCAGGAATTTCATTTAGACCTTCATCAGACCCTTGACATCGATTTCTTTGGTGGTTACAGTGAAGGAGCTACACTGTTCTGGCTCTAAAGCAGTCAGGTCTGGGCTTCACACCCAGACCCAGAAGCACACAAGATGTCACACAAGAATTTCCCATATTTCCACCCTGGGCAAGTGGTGCTGCAACCCCTGTGGACAGTGAAGCAGACTAACCAAGGATGTCTTTCCTTTCCAAAACATTTAGTTTGCCTGATTTTTTTCTTACTCCTCCACAAGGAAAATTGACTGTGCACTGAGGACAGCAGTAATTATGACTAAAGGGTGTAGTTCTTCCAACTACTTTCCAGGGGAACCCCTGGAGTATCCCTTGTGTTTCTTCACATGCAATATTCAGCAGATATACCAGATAACTCCACTGTCCTGTCAGATGTCCTAGACTCAGTTGCTTCCCCAGGAATGCCAAAAGCAGGAGGTATATGAGCCTTTCCATAACGCACCCAGACACTAGGAGACAACTACTTGCAACTGTGCAGTCAAAGGCACAGTCATTTCCATCATTTTTACTGCTAGTTGGGTCAGAAAACATACTACTTGCTTTCACAACTGGAGTTGAAGTGAGAGCTCATGAAATGGAGCCATTAACAGCAGTAGCTTGAGGGCCCAGGCTGTACAAGCATCCCAGCACTGCCCTCCTAGAGCACCAGGTCCCTAAAGCAAACCCCATAAAATCCTGGGGCTTCTCTGGGGCCAGGGCACTGGCAGCACCCTGATGTGCCTGCTTGACAAGTCCACATGGGATGGAGGACTCAGCCAAGACATAATTTTCAATGCTCAGCCTAGTGCTGCTCCTGAAAGATGAAACAGGCATGTCTGGGGCTACTGACAATGGACTTTTCCCTGCATGTGTGTGTTTAGAAAATGTCCTAAATCTCAGGAAAGTACATTGGGATGGGTACAGAGTGAGCACACGCACCTGAGGGCTAACACCAGTGTTGCATGCAGGAGAGCAGCTGGGGGAATTCTGTTCAAAGGATGGGGACCACTCACTCATGTGGAGCGAACAAGGCTTCTATACAGCCAGAGGTATGTGAAATCCCTCCTCATCCTGCTTCAACCCAAATGCAGATGGGCTTTAGTTCCTCAATTTACCTACATAGACGATATAGACCCCCAGATCCTTGCTGGGGAAAACAAGAGCTTTCCAGAAACATCCCCTTTGTCTCTTTCAAAAAACAACAACAAAAATCTCCTTTTTCAAACAGCTTATAGGTATTCACTAGCCAACAGGGAGTTCAAACACCCCCTGAGCATGACAGGGAAGAGCTGAACATCCTTTCTTCAGTGGTTTGGGCAGGAAGTATAATAGAAGGCTCAATTATTGCTTTAAAAATATGACAGGAAACTTTAATTTTCATATCCCATTCACGGATAATGAAAATGTACCAAAGAGAAGGAAAATCTGACAGTGTTAATGAGAGGACATTCTTGAAAATCAGAAACAATGGGAAGGAATGGGCAGAGAGACAGAAATAATTACCATAGCAGCAGTGTTTGCTGCACTGTTATTAAGGTTTGTCAGAGTTTCAATGATTTTTAAGTGCTTTTTTTATTCTCTACAGAATATGTAAAAATGTTCTGTTTTGAACTTTTGTACTAAAGAGTTTAGTTGTAAATTTTCATATGCCTACTTTATGTGTCTAAATCTGAGGGTTTATTTTTTTTAAGCAGAAATGTGGTGCTCACCCATCTGTACTCAAATGCCACTGGGTTTTTTCAGAGGTGCATTTTCATTCAGCTGTAGAAATTATTATCCTAAATTCACGTTGGCTAGTGTGAAATGTGGTAGTGTGAACTGTCCTGAGCAAAGCGTGGTGAGCAGTAGGTCTTAAGGTCAT
Organism: Myrmophylax atrothorax; assembly: GCA_026770055.1. Taxonomy (NCBI): domain Eukaryota; kingdom Metazoa; phylum Chordata; class Aves; order Passeriformes; family Thamnophilidae; genus Myrmophylax; species Myrmophylax atrothorax. Next base: position 38,945,051 of record JAOXXN010000471.1, read on the forward strand.
GAAAGATGTTCAGCTGAGTTACAATAATCTGCAAGGCACTGATGTGCAATGACTATGCTGGAACATTAAAAAAACCCCAGGACTCCTTGGTTCTGTTGACAACTTACTGAATTCAAGTATGGCTTTGGGCAAATCACTTAGGACACTTCTCAGTTCACCTCCTTAGAAGATATTTAGTTGCCTCACCCTCTGAGCTGTGCTGAGCTGCAGTCACTATCTGTAATGTGGAGATGGCTAGTACAAAATAGCAACAACAGCAATTTATAGTAAGAAAATAAGCTAATATGAAAAATCTCTTCATGTGTGCATTCTCTGCTTAACAAGTTCTCCTATTTTCAGTGTGTGGATGGGGCATCTCTGAGGAGTGAACCCTCAGTCTGTCCCTTTTGGGACTGGAGGGCTCAGGAGAAATGGGGCTTTTTTAGGACAGTCTGGTGGGTGCAAAGCCAGGCAGGTGGAAAAGTTGCCACAAGATTCTGCTGGATGGAGGGACAGTAAGGACTTGAAATGGAAACACTCCTTTTGTGTCTGAAATGAAGGTAGGTGGCAGGGGGAAGAAGAGTAAAGCAACAGAACTGAAATGTGAAATACAAGAACTGCTCCTGTGTTATGAGAACAGAGAAGAAGAATCTTCTTGACTATTTAACTGTCTACCTTCAGGATAGCTGCAACTCCGTTAAGCTCCTTTAAGCACACAGCAATATTTAACATTAGCTTTGCAGTCAGCCCATTGACTTTAGCTCAATGATCAGCATAGAAATTTAGAATTTTTGTACTGTTTTCATACATTGCACCTTTTCACATTCATGTCTAATAATTTTGCTTCTATACTTTACCTCTACTATGAACCATCCTTCCTCAGCCACAAGAGTTAGTGGAGACACAAATTTTCCTTTTTTGTAGAAAAACCTGTTTGGAATATCCTGTATGTTATAAACATCCATGTGTTCCACAGCTTTCAATTTTTGATATATCTGCAAAGAAAACATATGGTTGTAAAGAACGTATGTACACCAATGGGTACACTGAAACACCTGGATTTGCAAAGTGGCTAATCCCCTTTAATGGCAAACCATCAGCACATTCAAACTAGGGCTTTGCCTGTCCAAAGATGATGGCTGGACAAAATCTGCTTATGTGGTTTAGGAGATTCTGCAATCTTAGATCATAAGCACATAGGAAGGCATGAATTCATGTATTACATATATTTATAATACACACACACTCTCAAATGTATGCATGTGAGTACACCAGCCTACAGAAATAGGCTAGGAGGAACCACACCTTCACAGGAGACAGTGGTGAGAGCAAAGTGAGGAAAGGTGCTCAAAGGCTGCATACAGATGTGGATGTAAGCTCCTCTCAACCTGTCAGTTAGCAGAATTATTATTTTTAACAACACTGACTTGATCTGTAATGTTCAGATTACTAACTATATGATAAAAGCCAGTAAACCCAAAGAAAGTGGCTGCATGATTAAAAACTTAGATTTACTGTACTCTTACAAACTAGCCCAGAATTTAACCTTTTGACACCACAAATATTCTGTGGACAGGTTCCTATACACATCATACCACCACCTCCTTCCCTCTAAAGGGGCCCATAAATCTTAAGTTTCAAGCTAAAGCTGTCTGCACAGGTTCAGTGCTTGGCACGCTCTACATCAACACTCTGTTTCTGAAAA
>JAOXXN010000471.1:38946834-38967222 GCA_026770055.1 Myrmophylax atrothorax
CCCTCTTTGTGCACTTGAGTGAAGAATTAGTATCACTTCATCTGTGTTTCTTACACCTTAACAGTCAATCCCTATCAAAGGGATTGATAGTGTTTAGTTATCTGCTTCAAAAGGATGCCATGAGATTCATTAGCCAATGCCTGCAGCTTTGAATCTGCACAATGCCATACAAGTGGTTTATTAATATTAATCATACTGTCTGGAATATAATCACACAAGTGTAGTTAAACCCCCAATTGTTCAGAAAAGTATTTTAAATGCCTACAGAAGATGTTTCTGTGCCATAAAGAAGGCCGTTATTGGAGTCCTCAGACTCTATATTGTTCTTTTGCTTAAATATAAATAATCTTCAGGAATAAATAGCTCAGTTCTGCAAAGAATGAGAGGCTCTTCACTAGCCTTTTAGCTAAGTCACCCTTGTGCACATATGTGTGCCAGAGATGTGCATCAATATGCAGTGACCATAGGGACAGCAGCAGGGTATGATGGCACAATCCAGCGAGACTCTCCCACCATGACTGGGACAAGACTGGTCCTGGTGTTTCACCAGTACTTCTTCAGAATGGGATAATTCTTAAAGGTGATAATCACTATATTATGATATACTCTTAACTCCTAAACATAGTTCTTTGAAGCGAATTAAGAATAGATGAATTTAACTGTTGGGAAACTGCAAATCAACTTTATTTCACTTAAAAAGCAGTAATCCAGTAAGATGTCCTGTAAAGAAATGAAGGAAGAAAACAAAACCATAGTGTGAGGCATTGTACTTTATTCTCCTTAGGGATATTAGGCTATTTAATAAGAGAGCATGTGCTTAAAAGCTTTGTTGGATGAAACCCCACATCTGTGTGAAGTTGTAACTTGCTCTGGTTGGAAGGTCTCAGTTAAGACCAAGGAGAGCACATATCAATGCTGTGAACCCCTGTGATTCACTCTGAGTGAATTGCTTATGCATGCCTCTAAGACAACTTCCAGTCCTGGCACTAATTTGAACTGTTCACAGTATCATAGCTATACAGTTCCTGGAGAGCCTGTTTGGGTGCAAAAATTAGCAAATATTCTCTTTTAAAAAACTGTGCAAGCTACAAGATAATGGAACTGGCTAAAGTATAATATAGAAAACAAGATTATTCACCTGGGCCACCTGCCCATTTTGTACATTCATACATCTATGTTCTGAGGACAACTGAGACAACAATAATGACTTCTCATCCATTGGTTTCTGGTTAGACTATATTGTACTAGTCTGTTAGTTACGGATACTGCATTTTCATTCTTTTGAAATAATTTCCATTTTTTTTTCCTCTATTATTTTAATTTATCCCTCAAAATTCTGCAGTTCTAGTTTTAGGCTTTTGTGGTAAATGCAATCCAACGTGCCTCATCAAAAATTGTTCACAGGAAAATATGGTAAAAAAATATTTCCTGCAATTTTGGTCTAATGGAGTTAATTCCTCAAACTCTGTGGGAGCTTACTGGAGCATGAATGCCAGATAACTTGAAAATCCCAGCTAGGGGGTTAATAAATTGACTAACATATATATGAAGTCCTAAAAATGGATTTTGAGCTGTTTATCAAAAGCACATAGTGGTGGGGTTTGAAAGTGTATGTCCTTGCCATATAATGGTGAAAGTTTATGCTCTTTAATTTGCCTGGTGTGACTTTCCTTCAGAAACTAGTGGCACAAGAGTGTCAAGGGATTCAAGTGTGACTCCTGGTAAGAGCCTCAGACTGATTTTCACACACATCTCTGAGCAAGATTTGGATGTTATGAGAAGACAGAAGACACAATTGGCAAAAAACCAGAGGAAATGCAAAGCTAAGTACAACTAAGCTGTACTTACCTCTGTGTGCTTCTCTGGAGCTGGCCAGAGGCTCACAACAGGACCTCGGTCTTTCATTTGTATGGTGTCACTCATATTGATATATGTCTTCAGCTCAATCACTTTGTCTGCCCAGGAGATGTCTGTCATCCCATGGTCGGAGAAGAGGAGGACATTGACTTCATTCTGAAGGCCTTTTCTCTGTGAAGCAAGTGCATGACAGCAGTTACGGACGGTAAGAGCTTTGCACTGTCTGTGCCCACTGGAACATTTAAATCCCCATCTGGTCTCCACCAACTCAGTGGAAGCTGGCCAGAAGGAGCACATCTGCAAATGGCCTGCAATGTGCTTTGCCACCACCTGTAATGCTGGACACCTACTCTCACATGCTGCTCTCGAAGAATCTGAGAAGTTAGCACCAAAGAGGTTTTCCAAAATAAATGCACCTCCCTTCTAAATAACCAGATGCTACATCCCAGACCCACAAACCAGTTGTCCCAGTTGGGCTTAGACAAGATTTTACCCAACTATTCTCATCTATAAGCCAAAACAGACAGGGAAGAGCAACTTCACCATGATACTATGTGTGGCAGCAGTGTTCCTCTTCTTCCCCTCCCAAACACAAGCACTTAGCATTAGAGCTTTTATAATTTAGTGAAAGTGTAGATCCATATTCCTCTCCTCACTGAAACGCATAAAAAACTCCAACATGCATTTGTCATTGTCAGAAATAGTCACAGAATTGCCATTTACCCAAAAGCTTGGCACCCTCCTTTTCTTACTGCAAAATCATTTAGATTTTTTTTTTAAACCGAGTTTCAAGTAAAGAGTTCTGAATAGTGCCATAAAAAACACTAGAAAAGTTAATTGTCTGATTCCACAAACTTTAGGAAACACATGGGTTTAATTTCTTCTCTTACAACAAAGTTCAGCTGGCAACACCAGCCACGAATAGAACAACACATATATTGGTTTGTGGCTTCCTGGGGCTATTGGTATAAATCCACTAGCAGGTTATAATGCCATCAATGAAAATAATAACCAGGGGAATGGCGCCTTGACTTCCACATGCTCTCAGCAACCTGTTTCTCAGGAAATGAAAGTTCACAGCAAATACATTCAGTGACAGGTGTTACATAAGCTCTTGGCAGTGCCACAAAGAGCAGTTTTAAAAACCTTTCCAAAGGCACCCAGGAGCTGGGTTTTTGGATGCCACCCACCTTGATGAGCGAGATCATGTTGCTCAAGGCTTTGTCCACCTCCTTCAAAGCGTCCTTCCGCTGCTGGGACAAAGGGCCGTAGTGGTGGCCTTCCACATCAATGCGCTCATAGTACACCGCAGCCATCTCAGCACTGCCATTGCTGCAGGTGGGAGGGAGGGAACAAGTGAGAGGCTGGCACACATGTACACCCCTACTGGCCACTGGCATTGTTGTCTTCATGAGCAAGTAGAGCCACAAACCCCTGTTATCTGCTTCCAGCCTGTGCTGTCCACTGTTGCACAGCTGGGGTCATTATTCACACCCAGTGTCCTGAGTTTGCCTGAGACTCTCCTCGGAGGTGGCAGTAGAGACTGCCACATGCAAGCACAGGCAGGCCTGGCAGCCCTTGACTAACCTCTTTGGATTAAGAAGGCAGCTTTCCCTTTAATGACAAAGAAATACTGATTTCTGTGCTGAATGCCCTTATTAAAAAGGATTGTGGGAATTACCAGACAAATGTACTTTAATTAAAGTTTGGCACTTCTGGCTTTCTCCTGTGTGAGGTCTTCCAAACCACCAAGGTCAACTCAGGATGTGCTCTTTCTTGCAAAATACTGAGCAGTATGAATTGGGATTAGATTTTAGATGGAGGTGTTATTCAGGAATATGACCAAAGGGAAACAAAGATAATCTCAGAGGTAATCTCAGAGTTGCACAAGTTTAGATGATCACATATTTACACACTGGATGCCCTCAGCCTAATTAGTGGGGATGGCATATATGCCCGTGCTTAACTACATTTGCACGACCACTTTACAGTTCACTGTAAATCTCCCTGAGAGCAGTTGTGTGGATAAAATCACAAACCTATGTTCATGAAGTTCAAAACCAGTCTTTTTCTGCTGTACTTGATATATGACAATGTGTGCCATCCATAATACATGCTCTTATCCAGACCAAGATCCCGACAGAAAGACTGTGTGATGGCCTGACAGGTCCAGCTTCCCTGATTAAAGACACCTGGGTAGTCTGGTGTAGTGAGTGACAGAAGAGAGATAAAATCTGATATGAGGGACTGAATGAATGAATTAAAGTTTGTCATTTGCATTTTTTCAGTTTGCAGAGGCCTCAAAGGACTAGTCCCATAAGAAGCTGAAGGTCTCTGCTGTGCACTGCTGGCCCTGCAGAATAGTCTTGCTTCTAACTCTTCAAGATTTTAAAGTAATTCAAATGAAGCAGTCCTTCCCTCTCCCCAGTTTTATTTTAAACATTACTTTCCATCTGTATTAGGCATAAATTATTTCTAAAGTTTAACCCTGTAATTTCTCTATTGCGTACAAACTCACTGAACCTACTGAAGTAACTTTCTTCTGCTACAGTGCCTGTATTAATGAGCTACTTAGATTACTTTATGCCTTCTCACCTGTAACTAAATGTACCATATGTTACTAAATGTAACTAAATGATCATTTCAATCAAGACAGAAGCTAAGAAAGAGATTTATTGCATAAAACAAATTATCTCATTTAGGCTATGGTGAGGTTTCTCAGTGAGGAGTCAGTGCTGTTAGGAAGAATCCTCAATGCCTTCAACAGGACAAGCTCCAGTCAAGCAGCATGCTTAGGAGTTTGCAGAACTCAGTACAGCACATCCAGAGCTTCCAAGATCAAGTTTGACTTTGTTTCCATTTTTGCCTGTTTTTCTAAAATAACTAGGCATCTCTGATCATGGCTTGCACCGAAGAAGTAATCTGTCTCTCTGTGTGCTTGTTCTGTCTTCACCAGTAACTTTTCAAATAAATGGCTATGGAAAGCTTGCTGAAGAAAGTTGGATGGCATCGATGGCAATACCAAAAAAGGGGGTTATATTTTACCAGCACAATTTTCAAGTATCATGCAAACTTCGTGAGAAGAGGGTTGGTAGATTACAAGAGCCCTTAAGCTGTAGTTGTGGAAAAGACACAATGAAGGTTTTAGTTTCACTTGGCAAAAATAGATGCCTAACTTAGCTTTGAATATTTTTGGTCTACATAGTGGTTTTGAAGCACCTGTTTGAGGAGACTGGAGAATATTCCTGAAGGATAGTTTCCTTTGGTTGCAAAAGGAGCTCAGTGGCTCCCTGATGAGTTAGGTATTCCTGTCGCTGTAGAGGGCATTGATAACACTTTCAACTTCAGTGAAGTAAGGATGGATCAGGACTCCTGTGCTCAAACCCAAGTTAACCCCGAGGACATCATGCCACAACAAACAGCTTACTCTCTCTATCCTGGAGTCTCTGTAAGGTTTGCTAATGGTGGGAGCCTAAGTACAGTTCATTATCTACTAATACCTGCCATTAGGGCAACTGAGCAAGGCACTGCTACAGAGCAAGCCTGCTGCCACAGGCTGTTTTCCCACATATAGCTAATGCGAGTCTCAGCCTAATGGGCTTTTTCACTGGACTTGTCAGACTTGAACAGCTTCAAGAGTCAAAAGCACTTTCAAAGGATGTAAATGACAAACTCAAGACTCTACTATCAGAGACACTAATTCCTGCTAAATGAATATGCCTACAGTAAAGGCATTTCACAGGCTTTACTTCTTATGGGCTGACCCAGCAGCACAGACTTTTCTTTTTCTAAATATTAAAGGAATAAACAAATAGGATGAATGACAGAAAGAATAAAGAAAACCTACCTGATTTTTAATCTGTTCATTCTCTACTCTCCCTTCTTGTTTTAAGTCCCTGCAGTATTTATACCCACAGCTACCAATTTTATCTATGACTTTCCTTTTTCCTCTTTTCTGCTTTGCTGGAAACAGGGGATATAGTTTAAAGAAAAGGAACTCAGGCAAAAATTCAACAGGGATGGGGTGTAAATGGACATCAGAGAGAGGACCTCATGCAGCTGCAGGATGATCTGTAGGTTTGGGGCACTTCAGCAGGCTCTAGCTGGTATTTTTGGCAGACATAACAGCAGGGATTTGCTGTTTTCTTGAAATTATCAGCTTTCACCTCTTTCAAGTTGGCCCACTAACACTGTTGTGTCCCTTCCCTTTTCTTCTTTTCCACCAGCAGTGGGCACTGTGGCTTGGGGTGAATTAGCTATTGAAACATTTTGATGGGATCCAGCTACCCAAAAGAACAGCTTGAAGGGCTGGATCTTCTAACAGTTTGTGCCTTGCTTTTAACCACATTCACAATTACAAGGCTGCAAACCACCCTGAGCAGCCTTGTGCACTGTGCTTCACAGTAACCAGGCAGGAAGTCAAGCAGATCTTTACCCATCCCTAAACGATACCAGTTCAAAAAGCTATCTACCATAATTCTGGGTTTCCACCAGAAGTCAGAGCTGATGTCTGTATTCAGTTTTCCATTCCCTTTTTTATTCACTGAATTAAAAGCATTGCAGTAGTTCCAGAAAGCCTCCTATGTCACATAGGACCTCCTTGTATCACACACAAATATCTTCCTGTAAATCTAAGATAAATAACTTCAGGATAAAACATCTCATGTGGTCTCAGACAGTTTCAGGGTTTCTTATGATTGGATAAATTATGGAACAAACAAGGTTTTAAGAGGAAGACTAGTTATCACTAAGGTAAGGCATTGGCTCTGCATATAGTGGTGCAATCTTCCCTCATTTTACAGCCTATGTGGAATTGTCCCTTGTTAATGTTTGAATGAGATGGTGGAACTTGAAACTGGGTGTGGAGCATGCATTTTTCCTGGGAGTTGTCTGAGAGATATGTGCCCATCAGTTGGGCTAGATGGTTGTTGTAGGTCCCTTCCAACTATTCTATTCTACTCTATTCTATACTCATATTTGCACAAAATGAATGCCCACTCCAAAAATATTGTGCCTAAGATGTTCTAAAATGCAGAAGCCAAAGCATCTCGTAAACAAGTGACCAAAGCTGAAATTCAGAATTTCCAAATTCGCTCTCTAAATCCAAGCATTTCAGTCTGCTCTTGCAGGTCAGTGAACAGATTCATCCAGAAGTTGTTTGAAACAATGGATAAAAGTACTAAGTCAGGATGTTTCCTCTTTGTAACCTACACAGGAAAGAGGAGCACATCTTCCCCTCCAATCTTAATGTAAGGGCCTGTTTCTGTGGTGGTGGTGTTTCTATGACAGCACTGTAAAGCAGTCTCAGCACCCATCTTCCTATCTGGGAGCCAATCCTGAAGATCTCCCTGACAGTAAATCCAAATACTTGTCCTTGAGAGAGAAACCCCACACTACAAAAACCTAGTGACATACCACAAAGACTCGAGGGCATCGCTGATGGCATCTGCAAAGTTTCTGTCTGTTGGGACGCTGAAGTACTCGCGGCAGTAACTTGGTCTGACTCCAAGGATTTCGACCTCACAACCTACAAGCAAAAAATGTGGTAAGCTCCGATGTTTCACTTTGATCACCACACTATGTAGTCCCAGTTCAGGTATGTAAATTCCCTGTGAGAATATTTACCTTACACCTTCCCTGAAGGAAACTGGATGGGAAGGGAAAAAGGAGAGAGGTTGGCTTGACGAGAGCTTGTAGCAAACTGTACATTGGATCCTATTATTTCCCTCTGTAAAAGGAAGGTCTCTGTGTGACCTTCCCACAATAAAACTCTTGATTCCCTAGTGGCAGACTTTCCATCTAAATCACTAGCTTGTTTTCATTTTAACTACTGTGGCCACATAGCCTTACTTCCAGGCTTCCAAAACAATAGATTTAGATATTGTTCCCTGAAAATTCAGCAAATAATTTCCAGTTAGACATGCTGTAACTTACACTGTAATATCCTCTATAAACCATATTTTATTATGTGATACTGGCACTGCACTATTAAATCTGTTTCCCAGGAGGTCTTATTAAAACAGCATAAACCAATTAACTCTCTTGGTAATTTGCAGCCTTCCTTGCAAAATAGTCTGTTTTGTGGCCTAAAAATTTATGGCAACAAATCCTACAGGAGAACATGGCCCTGAACATAGAAAAACATGGGGTTTTGCGAGGTTTCTTTGCCCTTTTGCTCTCCAGTTACTATGCTGCTGAATAACATTAATATTTAAAAGAAGTGTGCTTTCAGAAACACTGGATTCATGCAGATTATTATTCCTGAACCCCAGAGTCCTCCCATCACTGTTAGGCATTTTCTGATGTATTCCTTGGGCACAAGGAAGGAAGTAAAAAAAAGAGATCTTTTGCAATCTGCCCTCTGTATACAGCAACACTGTCAGGTCAAAAAGGCAACTCTAAGCCAAAGTCTGAATTTGTCTCCACCTGGGTCCCTCTGCTTCTCCTTCGGGATGAAAGGAATAGGCATTAAGGACTTTCGTAAGCTGTTTGGGTGGGAGAAGGTTGCACAGGAGGTTTAAGTACAGAGAGGGCACTAGAGTAAGCAGAGCTACTATCAGAGATGATTTACAGTAGTTTGCTTACTGGGACAAGCATCTGCACAAAGCACCCTCAAGAACCTATGCTGTGCAACAGGTCCCTGCTGCTACCTAACCAAATAATCAAACAAATGTATTCCATGAATGGCCTGAAGTCATATCCAGGATGCCCCTACCCTGAGGGCATGCAGCTTCAGTCTTCTGCCAGATGCCCTGGGTGCTACCAGCAGCAAAACATGGGCTTACAGCTACCTCAGCTGCTAAAGGTGATGCAGCACTCCTCTGTGGGCTTTGCTAGTATTTCAGGGCTGAACTGGAACTCTGGAGCCCATTTCTTGCCTGACACTTGAGTCTGGGGGCAGATTAGCTCCAAAGCCAGGCGAGAAGTTAAGGACACATTTGTAAAGACATTGGGAACACCTAGTATTTTAGTTCAGGTGTATGACTGCTCACAGCCAGTGACTAATACTATGACTTTGCCTCTTTTCTTCAGATACTGACATCAGATTGTAATTTTCTCACAAAACATCCCTCAGAATTACTCACAAGATAATTTTAACTGGAAGCATTAACTCTTAGGGAGCTGGGATATTTTAGTTGTTGAGATATCTCTGCTATTTCTAGATTGTCAAGTGATGAGCATGACATAAAAGACTACAGACGTAGCAACAATTAGAAATAATTCTGGCCACTAAATATTGGTCTTCAAGTCTGCAGTTCATTAGCAGTACCACTGAAAATTCAGGCTGCTGAGACACCAAGAGCTTCCTTTTTCTTTTTAGCCTCTCTGATGAACAGAACTTAAATTTGGATTTTTGCTGTTAAGGCTTGTTACAATTCCAAAATACTGACCATGAAGACCCTTCAATATTTAAATTTCACTTTGGCAGAAGCCATGACAGGAGGAAAATTTTCTCATTTAAATATTATGGGAAAGGAAGTTAAAACAGATTTGGAGTCAGACAAAGGAAATGTTAAGTTTTTCTTGGTTAAACTACAAATAGTTAAGCTACTGAGATGTAATGTTAGATACCTTTCTGCACAGTTTTGTATGACACTAAACCTTTATTTAAAAACCGGAACAACTGGAGCAGGAATAAGGACTTCTTTCAGAGTGATATATAGGCTCCTCTTTATCTATCTGACATGGAGATCTGAACCTCTGCCAGGTTTAAATTGCATTTCTAAACATTTATTTAAGAGTTGGACACTTCATGTCATAACAAAAGGTTTTGAAAACTTTCCAGACTAGCTGTATGGTCTGGTAAGTGCTCTATTTAAAGGGCAAAAGTTGAGTTTAGAGCCTTTCCCCCCCTTTCTTTCATTTCCGTGTCTAGAGAAGTTGTCACTGCACTTCAGCTGAAGCGGCTGCATAGGCAGTTGGCATAGACTGCTGGAAAATGAAAGAGTTTGAGCATCTGTGGTGATGCCATCCAGTGGGCTGAGGACCACTCCAAAAATTTGACTTTGTTGGTATTGCCAGGATGCTCTTGCACTCTCTGGGTATTCTCCATCCACTGGAGCATCAGTGCTTCAGACAGGCAACCCGGACATGAGGCTGAGAATGTCACCCCATGTGTGGTGTGAAGAAAGGAGAAAAATGTCCGTACAAACCCAGGTCTTACATTTTGGCAGAAGTGATGGTTAGGACCCCTGGCATAGTGATATTTTGGCTCCTTTGCTCCTAGAGTCAGGAGATCTGAGATTAATTCTGCCCATGAGCTGCCTTTGCCGGGTTTATGTTGGGCTCACAGGTAAAGCTGTGATGGATGGTCATTTGTATCCGACAGCCCTCCTGCTCCATGTTTCTGTTTGCTGGGGTCTGGATTTTGCCTCTTTAAGCACTGACTACACATCAGAGAGGAACACAGGGAAGAATACAAAGCAGCAGATTTTTGATTCAGACTTTGCAAAGCTTGGAACTGGCCCTGAGGAGGAAATGGCCATGGTGTAAGTTAATCCTGGAAATCAGCTCTCTGGCATTTCCAATGCATTTCTACTATGGTTGATTGATCTCATTTGTCTTCAATGCTAGCTAAAGAGAAAATAGCATCTTCCAGAACAAAGTGTGATGAATTTGGCTGTATATTGCTGTTCTCATGAAGAGTTTCCCAAACTTTTCCCGCTTGGATCTTTATCATATTTGCAAGATTCATTACTAAGCAGCAGTATAACCTCAGGCTGGAAAGCTAATCACTAACAGCAGATTATATGCAGTGCAAATGTCTATGGGACCTCTACTCACCTTGGTTATTAAATTTTCTTTTAACTATTTTCATTTTGTTTGATATCGCTCCTCAGTCAAATGCCTTGTTAAGAATTAAAGTTTTAAAATGATAGAACTAGAATTTTTGTAAAGGATTCTGTCCTTACTGTGGAGCTAGAAAACAGTTCAAAAAATCATATAAGGAAAATATAATAAATACTACTGCATTTGGAGTGACTTCTGATTGGCACAGTTACATCTGGAGTCCTACTGCAGCCCAACAGCCCCGTGTTTTAGTTCAATAGTTCTGTGTTTCACCCTGCCTCCTGCCCTGTGCCTGACATTGTATGGCCAATGTGTCCTTTGAGACCATGAATACCCTTGAAATAAGCATTACTAGTTTGCTGAGCTGAGGCACTGATGGCTCTGCCAAAGGTCACCCATCACAGATAAATAATTAAGGAGAGACATGTACATGTCACAGTCCACAGCTAAAATACCAGATCCACACAAAAAATTCCCGTTTTGTGTCAATGCAAACACTTGACAGCATAAACACTGGGAAAAGGGAGGCTCTATTGTTCCTTGCAAGTTTCGACTGTAAATAGCAGGCAGAGAACAGTGAAGGGTATAGTATGTTCACAGGGATACAGATACATACACCTCATATGTCTTGTCCCTAGGAAACACTGCTCAAAGGGCAACATGAAGGAACTAGGTAAAGTCCAAAGGCCTTTAATGGAAAGTGATAGTTTCTTTTTTATTTCAGCAGCTCTCTGTAGGCTGTTAAATCTATTCAGTACATAATTATACCTATTGAGAGCAATTACATGAGTAGTTAAAAACGAATCTTCTATAGAAAGAATTGTACATTTTTAGAAGAATTCCTACATTCTTGTATAACTACTATTTGCATTGCTGCTTCGTCACTTGGGTGATCTTCAGTAAGAAGCAGCTTTTTTTTCAGGGCTGATCCAAACCAGTCCCTTTGAGTGCCTCTGAGTCCATATGGCAATATTGGCACCCTCAGGCCTTTTTGCTCTTCAGTACTGCAGAAACACTCTGGATGGCTTTTCAATGTTTTTCATCTTGGTTTGTTCTTTCTTCACATTCCTTAGAATGATGGGCTTTTTATCCAGGACACCATTAGCCACATTGCATGAAAAGACCGTGGCCAGGCACATGTGCACTGGGATGCAGAGACCAGCTGTCCAGGAGCCCACAGCATGAGTCAGCTGCTGCTGCCCTGCTGGCACTGGCTGTATCCAGTACAGCTCTTCTTACAGCTCCACGGTCCTCTAGCCTGCACTCACACGTAGGAGGATATCTGCATACTGCTTAGCGTAGGTAGCAGAGCTAAAAGTTGAGAATCTGTGCACTTTGCAAAGGATTTGGTCTGGTTGCACAGCTGGAACATTTATTTCCATGAGAGCCCCTAAATGGGTAGCCTAAGGGGGATACTTCTCTTCGTTAAAAAGGACTGATTATTATATATCCCTAATCATTTCAGTGGTCCAATATCTAACAAATGAGGAACAGAAAGGCCAAGTCCCTCCAAAAGAGTGGCTCAGACTCAGAGCAACTGGGACCTCAGCTGAATCAACAATGAAGGAGGATAACAGGACAAGGATGCTTTGCTTTCAGCTGGATTTTGTTGTCCCCAAGAGCAGATCATCTTCGGCTCTCAGCTACTAATGTCCAGATTAAAACCAAACAAGCATTGGGGGAGGGAGGTTACTGTTTAACTTTGATTGGACCATGAACCACCCATGGAGCAACCATTCAGCACATCAGAAGGTAGAGGTGGGCAAGAGGAACAACCAGTTGGTGGAGGAGGGGATGGTCTGCAAGCCAGTGCCCTCCTGAAGGTAATGTTTGGTGGAAAGCTGCCCGCAGCAACACTTCAGTCTCTTCCTTTGTAAGCTAAGCATTTGCAAATTATCATGACCTAAGAAAAGATAATTCATTTCTATGAGTGGTTAGTAAAGCACTCAAAATTCTTATTGTATTTAAGGACCATGTTAGAGAGCCATTCTTACAGCATATGGAGTAATCAGATGTAAAGCTGCACTGTTAAGATGGTAGTATTTTTTACATACTAACCTGGCCAATAGTACATGGAAACGTTCTTTTTAGCTTTCATCATTGTGACCCACAAAGGCTCTGATCCATTCCACCAGAGTGGCATCAGGCTTTCCTTATTCACGCCAATATCGAAAGACACATTTGCCTTCTGGTCCCACATGTAGTTTCCAGTCATCTGATGGACCTCGCAGTGGCGACCTTTAGGGATAGAGAAAAAAACCCAGCACAATCAGATTGGCGTTCTCCAGCAGAAGGGTACAACCAGCACCACCACTACTACTGGATCATTCAGCAACTTCAACTCAGGGATCTCTTGCCTTGCAACTGTTCATACAATCTCGACCTTTTATTGAGGTGCTCTAGATAACTCCCTATATCCCCCAGTTCAGCCACCTAAAATTAGCTGCTGAGGCTTGTCAGCCCCCTGTGTTCCCTTCACAGTCAATGGATAAGAAGAGGCACGTCTAGAAAGCAATTCATGCCACCCTAAGACAGGCATCTCAGATAACTAAAGGTGCATATTGCTCTCTGCTAATGGCAGAGAAAGACCACAGCATTTTCTTAGTTTCAGGCAGCTAAATTTTAAACAGCTGAGGACAGAAAAAACAAACTCACACTCTGTGGCCTGTTCAACACCCCACACCCAGCCCAGACACAAACCACATGGGCAGCAGCCCACGTGGGTGCCACCCAGCTCCTTCTGCACACACAGCACCTGCCAAGTCTGGGGCCTTTTGAAGGTACCCACAGCACTCAGAACCAGAGGGCTGTGGGAAGTGGGCTGTGTGCAGAAGGGAATAAGAACACCACCTGAAAACATAGAACAAAGTTCAGGAAGCTTGCATTTCTCCTTCCTTTATCCACAGGGCACACTGTTTTTCTGCAAACAAGCAAAAACTAGGGAAAAACCTTTATATGTTACATTTATTTTCCATTATTGCTAGCTTATTGTTGTTGTTGTTCCTAAATGATCATACTTTTTTCTTGGTTGTGGGCACAGCAATCATTTCATCAGACATGTTCAGCCCTCTTACTGTATCTTGGGGGCTCTCGGACAACTTTGTATTACAAGAAACTCGTACATACTAACCAAGAGATGTCTTCTACTTCTTGTCAGAAGAGCAGAAACCGTATTTTAAGAATTATTCTACAGATGAATTAACAGAAATGGGAAAATAAATGCTGACGATTAAGTTGTACAGGAGTTCCTGATTTCCATACCTCAAAAAGCAACAACTGAAGCATGTGTTAGACACTGTCATCATTAGCTGGTGAGTCATGTCATTACAGGGATCCAGATAACAGGCTTTGATTATTGTGAGCCTGAGCATGGTGATCAGGACTGAAATAACCTTGGTAGACTTGTTTTGAAAAGGCATCATTCCAAGCAAAGGACTCTGTATACACTGGGTGCATGTGACCTTGAAATGGATTTTGAACTCCCCTTCTGCAAAGTATTTCAATTATGCAAAACATTTCCTCCTTCCCAGAGGAGAAAAGCAGTCCCAATTTGTGGCAGACACTATTTATGATATTAAACCAAACAGGTTTAATACAGAAGAACTGGTGAATTGGATGGGCAGCAATCAGTCCTCCGGCTGCCAAGTACTCTCTTTGCTCTAAGTCTCAAAAGAGAGAGAAGGAACTCTCCATAGTGCACGAAAAATCCAGCCTTAAACTTAGAGGACAACCTCATCTTCTTAAAGTCCATGTATTCCTAAGCATCTATTATCCTGATAAATTGCAGGCAGGCAACTGGTGCCAGCCTGGGAAACTTGTAGTTCAATACTGCAGGTGTATCTGTATGATACCTACAGATTAGGTATGTGTATAATTACAGTGTAATCTTCTAGTAGAACCAGCGAGCTCTAGCTGCTACTGATCCTCTAGGACTTAAGGTCTCCTATCCGTCTGCCCACATCTTTAAGGAGGAAATTGGAGATTGTTCTTTGTAGTATTGTTGGGAAGTTTAATTAACTGTTTGCACTAACACAGAGGACAGTGTTCTGATCTCCACATAGGATGACTTCCATTTTCTGTGGACTTCAACTCTTTTTTTTTAATATTGAAAAAGATACGTAGAAGACTGTAAGGCTTCAATTTTCATTGCAGATATCTCTGGTTCACAGGGCCCGAAAAGAAGATCAGAGAGCAGACAGATCAAAAGAAGTGATCATTTAATGCCATTCACATCTGCTTTCCTGAGGCCCATGTCCCAGAAAGACCTCAGACCTCCTTGGAAGACATCAATGATCAACTAATCAGACTCTTCCTTGAGCTGCACACCCCAATATTTATCATCAGGAAACACTGTTCAAGAAGTATGCTTAGTGTCTAATTTTATTTTTGATCTTTGTTAATCTTCAACTATGGCTATTTTGAGCCTTGCTCACTACATTAAAAAGCCCTGCAATAACTAGCATTTCTGCCCCCCCCCCAAAGATACTTGTACACAGAATTAAGATCGCTTCTCGAGTTTCTTTTGGGTCACCTGTACAAACCCGGTTCTTTATATTTTGTTTTAACTTGTTTTCTCCAGCCTAAGAAAATTACCTTTGGTGAGCTTCTTTTGGATTAGTATTGAAATAGCAACATGGTGTTAGAGTCACCATAAAATGCTGATTTTTTTATTTCTTCCATTACTGCAGCCTTCCTCTGTAATCAAACATTATCTTAAGAGTTTCAAATAGAAACAGGGCAAAAAGCAATTTCAGCACACAGATGTCATTATTTAAACACACTGCAATTTTAGTAAAAATTACTCCTTCCTCAAGCAATATAGGAAAACAAAGAGGGCACAGTTCCCAGGAATATGATAAATGCTGTATCCTTCTGGAAGAGAGCCAGCAAAAGCATTTGCAAGTCTGTGTCCTACAGCTTACTTGGACACTACACTTCTTACAGCATTTGTCTAAAGCACATTCCCATGTCTCCAGGCACTTTTGTCAGCATTCAAGTTAATCTCTGCAAAACAAAGAAAAAATCCTAACAAAACAGAGCCACTTGGCCTCCAAAACAGCAGCACAGTAACACCGAGTGCTGTGCACTCTGCATTGGCTGTGTGTGAGATCTGGAAACCAGAGCATGTGTTCCTGTAGCATTTACTATAGGAATGACCTCGTCTTTCTTGGATGGTCTTTCACTGACTGCAGGGACAGCATGTCAGGGTTACAAGAAGATATGATAAAGGGATCACCTGTGTGTAAATCTACAAGAGAAAATGCACATCTGAGACAGTGAATCTTTTCTTTAAAAGAGAGGCAGTGAGTGACAGATATGTATATCTATACCTGAGTGCATCAGGCAATGAAATAGAGGTAAATTGTCTCTGCACTGAGCAAACTAGATTTGTGAGAGAACTCACAGTGTGTGTATTAGCCAACACAACAAAGGTACTGTATTCTGATGCTGAACATCAGTACACGCATTTAGCTAAATGTGCTCTCTAATACTATATACATACTTTGCCACTATGGTGAGACCTTTCCTCTCATGTCCCACCATGATGTCCTCATTCTCTGGGCAGTGTCAAGAACCAGGAGGGAAGATGTAAGCACAGGCTGCCATGAGGCTATACAGGCTGGGGAAGAGTCAAGTTCCTCCAAGCAAACAGCTGGATGACTTGCCCTGGGAAATGCTCTGCTTATATGGCTGCCTGCCATAAGGAGGAAGAGAGCAGAACTTTAAAGTCAGTGGCACCATATTCCTGTTCTGGAGCAGATACCATGGTGTTGCTGGCCCCAAGGACTGAGCTCTGATATACGCCCTGCTTTGCTGTTTCCTTGATCAGTCTCATCTGCTCTGCTTTGAAAAGAAAAACTACAAGGAAAAAACAAAACCCATGTGCTACATCTTAGGTGCCCTGGAGAAGACCAGGGCTCATGAGAAGCTCCAGGGAAGTGCTGGCTTTGCCACTTGCAGACCCCCAAGTAAAAACAGTACTTGCAAGATGTGTACAGACAATTCATATTCCCAAAAGAGCTTGCTGGCAGACTTTCCTATTTTTCATGACCTCCAATACCAGACAGAGCCAAAGCATAAACACCTTAGCCTGCATCAGGCAAGACTTTGCAGTCCAAGTAGGATCACAACAAAATGCACAGAAAAATCTCTGCTACAAACACATTATTTTTTCCCCTGAAGGAGATTAATTTAGCAAGAGCATGAAACTCTTAATTCACTGCTTTCATCATGGAGCCAGGTCTGGGGTGCACAAAAATTGCTTATAAAGCATCCAGCTGAGGTTTTGCAGATGCTTTCTTGTGTGAGAAGTCAGATCTTGTGCCTCTGGAGAGCAGGGGCTCCAAGCTGTCAGTTCCTCTCCTGAACTGAGGGACAGTGGTAGGCTGAGGGAACCCTGACCATCCACAGCTGGGTGTGGCTTGCGGGCTCCAAGTGCTACAGAAGGCCAGAACAGAACAATGGGAAAAGCTGCTGCCTGCATATCAGAGAGAGTATGGGCCTCTGGCAGTTTCCTGTTCATCAGCTGTGACTTCAATTCTGGGCAATGAAATACCTTGATAGGTGAATATGCACTCACTGCTGTAAATAGCCGGTAGCAGGCACAGTAGTTGTGAGTTGTGAGTCTGTAGCTAGTTAATTTGGAAAAAAACTCCATATTTAAATTTGTAGCATGTGAACTTGTGCTAAAGAAAACTTCACTTTGGAGGTGTTTCCAGTTTTTTAACTGGTAGAAAGCAAACACAGATTTTTACAATATTTTGTCTATGTGTGAAAGAGAAAAATCTTGGTGCTTGGCATTGCAGCCTTTCTGCAGGTGGTGAGTAAATAAAGTGAGAGCAAAAATGTGAAAATTAAAATCCTCATGGTTACAGCTATCTTCTCCAGCCTAACCTTGCTGGGACAGTATCCCTTCTCTGCCAGTTAATAGTATTACCATAGACTTCTTCATGTTCTTTTGCTACTCAACACACAGTTTTTGAAATGGAAAGCTAATGAATTCAAGAAAAAGAAGAGACTTGATTTCAAAACTGTGTGTCACAAACAGAACCTTTTAAATACTTGCTGCTGTTGGCATCTGTATTTGTTTAAAGAGGAGTAAAAGGGAAAAAAATCCTATTCCCTTGTCACTTATCATGCATTTTGTCTCCTTCTGGCTTTTTTCTAAGCTTGGACAGTGAAGTAAAGATAGTTTCTGTTCATGTGTACCAGTAATTAACTTCCCTGTTGTACTCCTATCCTTTCATTTTTTTTATGCTTCAGACAACATGCAAATATTGCTTATGTAGTTAAGAACTTGCTTAACTGCTAAACAGAAACTGTCAGCATCCTTATCTAGACCAGGCTGGAGTCTGGATAACATTAACTGGGCAGCAGAAAAGATGCATTCACTAGAACCATCATCAGGCTGGGCTTCCTTCAGGTACCAATTGGAAGGAGCGTGGAGGTGATGTGCTGTAAACCAGGAGACCTCTCACAGCAAACTAAATGTACTAGAGTGTGCACACTAGCCAGAGTCCACAGGATTCCAGAGGTGGGATGCCAAAGGTATTTGCTCCCAGAAACCATAGAATAAACAGAGTGCAGTCTATGTTGATTTGCTGTGCTCAGGGGAAAATAGAAGTAGATTGGCCATTTATAAGCTTTCAGCATTATCCACCAAAGTCCCTCAGCAGTCAAGTATGCAAACATCAAGAGTGACAAGTGGAGGGAAGACACTTGAAATATAGAAGATGGGGGACACCTTCAATCTGGCAAGAATGTCATGCATCCCTGGGACCTCTGGCATCCCTTTCCCTCCTGCCACCCAGAGGAGGAGGTGATGTCACATGCAGGAATGAGCAGCAGTGGCTGAGAAAACACCACCCACCTTCCCTGTATTTTCGAGAAGGCCCAAACATGCCATTACTCTGTTACAGTGAGTCTGAGACAAGTTTGCAAAGGCCACAGCCCTCACTTTGTGTGTGGGAGACCGAAACATCCTCTGTTCAGCCTCCTCCTCCATCCCACAAGCTTCATGGAACTTTGCAGCCTTTCTGCCACTTACTTAAGATCAGGTCCTGTCCAAAGAGGGATATGGAGGCCCCTTGCTGGCTCCTCTCCCAAGCAGTTCCCCACCCACCTCTGCAATCAGGACTCCCTCCTGCTTTCCATGGAGGCCAAGTGAAATATGGCTCTTGGATGTGGGGCCGCACAGCTGACCAGGCAGCTGGCACATCCTCACAGAGGACCTGCCAGAAAGACTTCACTGCCTGTTAGGATCTTGGAAAATAAATCCTCTCTGAGTTTCCATCTCAGATGTGATACTGTCTGCCCATGTTTATGCTGGCTGGAAATGTGAAGGGGCCCCGTGTGCCCTGAGGTGGGTGGGACTTCAGGAGAGCAGAGAGTCCTCCAGCACCACTCCAACACCTACGGGTTGGCAGGTGAGGGAGACCCAAACCCTCAGTGTGGGCAGTTTTGCTCGACATATACTGCACAAAAGGCTCTGTAGCAGTAACTCATGCTTGCAGCAGTTACAGGGGAGACCTCAGACTTTCCACTGAGTTTGGCATGAGAGCTCCATGCAGCGCCAGGCCACAGCAGGGAAAGGCGAAAATGAAAAACTCCCCACAGCATAACAACCTGAGTGGCTTGTGGTCTTAATTCCTTCCTTTGCAAAACAAACAGCACATGGTGTGATTAAGGGAGCTTTCTGGGATACACATATTTGGACTCTTTCTTCCCTCCCTTGCCAAATCCATGAAGAGCCCTGCAAAAGCTTCCCCTTATGTCAGAAGCTACATCTCCTTTTACATAATTCTCCATTTCATGTCTTTCAGGTGAACAACCGCAGTATCATACCTGCACCATGGAGAACTAGGACACCAGGAATGAAACAGTCTAGCAGCTCAGAAAGCAATCCAACCACCCAAGAACCAGTCTTTATGTCACTGTGGAAGTCAAAACCAAGAAACATGGCATGAAGTTATTAGAGAAGATTACTTTCCAAACAGTTGGATTTTTAGCCAGCACAAGGCTAAAAATCCCCTAAAAAGCCCTTTTTATAGGGTCAACAGTTACGGTTGCATCTATTTGGTTATAGCTTTGAAAATCTCAGTACACTTGCCATTTGCCATGAATATGACATTCAGTAAGGCTGCCCTCTTGAAATCATTGGTGAAGTAAAATACAGTGACTAGAAGATCCTGCAGAGAGTTGGGCAGCTGCACTGCATGTCATTGCTTGCTAGTTGCCTGTTCCAGAGGAAGGCCATGCCCTGGCAGAGCTGAAGGGTGCAGCAGTTTGGCATCTCACTGAGAGGCAGTGGGGCCGATGCTGCTGACACCCACAACCTCTGCCTGCATGTGCAGGCAGGAGCACAAGTTGAGTTCATGTTTGAAGAGACTGACCTGTCCTAATAGTGATGGTATCTGAGAAGCAGAGTCTACTATCTCTTCCAAAGCCACCAAAATGAGAGATCTCTCCTCATTTAATATCAACTAAACCATGGAGGTTGCATGGACATGGGGTGAAGGGCAGGAGGCAGGCAGAAGAGGCCTTGCCCACAAGAACGCACAAAGGCAAGACATACACCCCAACTGCAGCATTTTCATGCACATGCTGTCCTAGACCTGGCAGCCATGTATGCTCCTTAATGGATGTGGCATCATGAGGCTTTGTGAATGAGCAGAGAAAGAAGGGACAGGAGTATTCTTCCCCATCCCCCCACCCTCCCCCCAAAAAGGTACAGGCAGTTCA
>JAOXXN010000471.1:38975423-39005484 GCA_026770055.1 Myrmophylax atrothorax
TTTTGTGACCGGACCTGCCTATCCCGTATCGGCCTTTTTAGCCACCAGCACACTTGCAGCAAGTGTGGGTAGTGCCCGTCCCAAATCTTCGTTCGCAAAGCCTAGCCATGATGATGATGATGATGAGTTAAGGAATATCTATTGGAAATGAAGAAATTTAACCCTCAATAGCTCCCAGTTTCCTTGCAAGAAGCTGCATGGGTTTGGTGCATCATTGTCAGCACTGCCCTGTGAATGCTCCCTGACAGTGATTTGGGGAACAGGCTCTGCTTTCATTAAATGAAACTAGAATGAACAAAGAAGGTGGCTCTTCACACTGTAGCACCATTCAGATGGGCAAGACCTTATCCCTGGAGACCCTGACTGTTAAAAGTGTAGGTGGGACAAATTCATAGGCAAAAAGTGCACCCAGGGCTGGTAAAGGCAGAGAGCATTGGCTCCAGCCTAGAATCCAGAGGGTGAACAGGAGTATTTATTCAGCAAGAGAACCTTTTAAGTGTTTTGCTTAGTATCACTCTTAAAACAGCTGTTATAGGATCACTACCCAGACCTCCAAGAGCATTTTCTCTAGTGGTTTTTCATGAGCAATAGTTGCAGTTCATATTCCTCTGCATTACACAGATATCTGAACTGCTGCAGTGGACATTCAGAGTAAAGAAGAGATGAAAAGAGTTGTGGGGACAGCAGGCGGCGGTGTGGGACACAGTCAGCTCTGCCCTATCAGCCAGCTGCTGCTGCCGAGCAGGAGAGGCTGCTCATCTGCGGGGCTGAGGTGGGAAGGAGGCTGCAAACATCACGTTTAATAAATCCCCAAAAGAGGCCCCTAAGGAAAAGCACCTTTCATATAGCTTGTGTGTGTTGGAATAACAATTTTAAACTGAAACCTGCAGAGCCATGGAGGTTTATGAATTACTTCCTAGTGGTTGAGAAGGCAATTAAGAAATAAAGAGATCACCAGTGGGCTTAAACTCACTATGCAGTGAACCTCTGCCACTGGCAGATATGTAGGAGCTCAGGTCAGGAAGCACTGGGAAGCCCACACCAGCTGATGGCTACATGCATCAGAAGACCACCTCCTCCCTCACCCTGTGGTGTGTCAGCCTGTAAGAAAAATGTCTCTTTTGCATTTAGAATAGCGGCAAAACTCTGTGAAACAAAGGAAGTAAAAGGAAAGGTTCATTCACAGCGCTGTGGGTGCTCCAGTCCTCCAGGATCTGGAGACACACAGCTAGTTTGGGACACACGCTTTTTGTAGCCTTACAAAGCCCTGCCTGTCTTCGTCAGACAATACATATTCATCGGCTTGCTGGTCTTCTGGTGATAGGTGTCTTCTCCAAAGGGAGGGGACATCCTCCTCTTCTTAATTGGCTGTGGGAGATTCTTCACACAGGATGGAGGGTCTCCTTTGTTCACTGAGCCCGCTACCTGACAAAAGAGGCCTTTGTATACAGGGCCTTCTACATTTTTGTTTTAGGTACTTTGTAGTTTCCCTTCCCTGTCCATAACAGTCCCTGGCACCAGGTCCAGACACAACCTGGTACCTTACAGTCTTCACAGTACACCTATAAGTTCCCTATGAAATCAAAACAATATAAATAGAAAAAAACAAAGCCCTGATTTGGTAAAGAATAAAAAAATTCTATCTTGGCTCAACTAATTTTGCTTGTAATAAGACCGTGTTGGTTTATTTCTCACAAGCCTGAGCACAGGACTGTGCAGGTCAAGGGTGTCATTGTCTTGGACTTAAACCAGTTCTCATCCCTTGTGATGGATTTGAGTTTTGCCTGGATATCAACCCATTTCCACCACCAGTACTTCCCCAATATTTCTAACTGATGTTTCTGCAATGTTATTACTTAAGTAGCCCTAGACCGTGCTTGCCTGAATGCCAGTGTCCTGTAACGCAGGAGTCTTTACCTCATTGAGGAAAGCTTGGGCAATGCATTTCTCTATCAAAACCACCAAGTGAAGGTTGCTAGGTAGCAAAGCCAGATAGTCTTAAGTACCTGGATACTGCATTTTCTGCTTCATCCCTGCTGTGTGGTCATTTCTCTGTGTGGTGGGAGACTGTGGTGAAGGATTTTACTGATATACTAGAAACAGGGGCCAATGTGCAATGGTGTGTGTGGGGATGGAAACTTGACAAGCTAAGCAGCTTGATCAAGATTAGTTGACTTATTTAGTATAAAAAAATAAAACTATAATCAGACAAATAAAGTAGGTACTACTAATCTTGCTGTGCTGTGACACTAATGTGTTCCTCAGGCCCTGAACTCAACACATCCATTCATATGCCAGTGGCTCCTCCAGGAAAATAACAGGGTATTCTGCATGTCCATCAGTGCCTTGCACAGAAGTTCCTGCCAGATTATGACGTTGCTTGAGCATCAGCCTTAAAAGATGAAAGTATGAGCTTAAAATCTAACAGTCTCACACAATCTTACAGCCATCTAGTGCTAGCCAAAATGTAGACTTATTTAAGCAAAGTGTTTGGATTTCAGATTTTCCCATTAAATGAGGGGTAATTTGAGAGGCTAAAATGTCTGGCAAATCAGTGCTCATGTGCTTACTTTCCAAGAATTAAATAATATCCTACATTTGATCTTTTTGCTACACTTCTATATGGAGCACAAAAGAGACAAACTGCTTGAACTTATTAAACATACAAAGTTTAACTATCCAGGGCTAGCATAAAATATCATTTTAAAACTCCAAAATACTTGGCATTTGGCATCCTTTATATCCTGGAGGTTATACAGAGTTCAGCTTTAACTTCTGACATCAGTGCTTAAGAACTGTGGGAGTTGAGCTTGCATCATGACCTAACAAGGAAAAAGTCCTTTATTCTGACAGTAGTTATTTAAGCTGACCTGAGAATATTTATAATTAGGAGCCAAAGGCTGGTCTCTGACGGGCTGCCTGCAGTGACCATGCCCAGTGTTGCACAGTTTCCAAGTTGCTGCCTACAGTTAACCCTTGGGGTTTTTCATGCACCACTGCACATTGTTCATCTTGGATTTTATATTTTTCATCTCATCAGTCCTGGATTTTCATTACTGTATCTTGTTCATCAGTAAGGCTATGCTGGATGTTGAAATCCTCACCTGGAGGACACAGAATAAAGTCTCAACTTTGTCTATTGTTCAGCAACTATGAGTGTCTGGTTCTCATCTTGCTGACTACTGAGTCATCTCTGGAGAATTTGCTCCCACAGAGAAGAGACAGCTCTTTTACAACCCAACCCCTGCTCTGGTTAGAGAACTATTCACATGATACCTGTTTACCAGCTTTGCGTGTTTCTCCATCAGCAAGCTACAACTTCTCAAGCACAGCCATATCTGCATGAGATTTTCTTATAGTTAAAATCCCATCCAAGTCTAAACATTGTTGGTGATGTTCATCCTTACAGGATGGCAGGGTCATTTTTACATCAGGGTCAGCATTATTTTGTCTCACCAGCTGCATGCTCAGGTTGGGAAATACGAACATATTGCTTATGGCTGGAGCAGGATCCTGCCTGTGCTACTGTTTGCACATGTCCTCGTGGCACAGCTTTTCCTCTAGCCCAACTCAGCCTATCTGGACACTGGCAAAAAAGTGAAGGAGGAGCATGTGTAAAGCCCATCTGTACTTGTACGCTGTCATCCCTTTTGCCTGAGTGGCCACTGCTCTGGGCTGCTCTTGAGTGTTCCCTTTAGCCAGAACGACTTAGAGAAGTTAAGGGTGTAGATAGTTTTCTGGTTTTCTTTGAAAGTTTTGTCACAAGCAGTCTTGTCTCTCCAACATTTTTTTGAGTGCAAATCTATTTGAAAAAATTGGCTTCTTGTTTGCCACAGGCTACGCCTCCATGAAGAGGAGTGGAGAAGTGTGGCTAAGGCCACATCAGTAGAGCAGAGGAAGCTGGTGGCCCCGAAGTGGAAAGCATGGGCTGTTCCTCTAGCACCAGTCCCTGGGGCAGCCCAACACCAGCAGAGCTCCCTGCTCAAATCTGTTTTAATAGCACGTGGCTCATATTTTCTGTTTTCCCTCCTGACATTATTCCGATGTGCTAATCCTCTGCATGACAGCAAAAAACCTCTGGGATTTCCTGCAGAGCTGTCAGCTGCTGGAACTGGACTCCCTGTAATAAACTCCAGGGCCAATGGCCTGCTGCCTCCAGTTTCCAATAAGAACTTATTTTCCTTGGCATGGCCAACATGTGCAAAACCTCATTCTGATGTTTTTTTGAAAGAGAAAATAGGTGGCAAAGTCCTTAGCTCTTTCAAGGAAGTTAGGAAACGGTAGAGAGCAACTTCATGCCATGTGAGCACCAAGTGTGTTTGTCCAACTTCCAGCACAGAGCTGTAAATCACCTCCTCAATGGCTGTCACAAACTCACCAGATCACCACAAAGAAGCTACTTTTCCTTCATCATGGCTGCTCTTTCAGGGTACAACACCACTGCTATTGCATTTATCAGGTGAAAAAAATGTTTGAAAATGGATATCTCTTTTTTCCCCCAAAGAAATAAGGCTAAGAGCTTGTTTGCTCTGCTTGTTTGGAGTTTGACTTATTTTGTTATACTCCACCACAGCTGCAGTTTCCACCACATGCTGGAAATGGTTGCACCCCCTCAGAGACAACAGAGTCTCATGGCAAAGAGAAACATTTCCAGTACTGCAGGCAGGGATTTACAAGGTGCTTTAAGGGGGAATCTCACATTACATCCAAATGTTACTGCGCCATTCCCCAGCTGGCCTGGAGAAATTCCACTGTGGTATATGCTACAGGAGTAACCTACAAGTGGCAGATTGGACCAATACTTTCTAAAGATTAATTACAAGCATGTTATTTTAAAATGTATGACATGAGCTTCTGTCAGGAAGACACTGAATGAATAGTAATTAAAGATACATTGCATGAGCCATCAAATGTTTTCCTAGTGCCTGCACTTAGAGTACACCTGAAGTGAAAAATGAGAGATATGAGGATTATGAAAGTTTTTTGAATTATGAAGGTTTCGAGGCTGCAGGCAGCTTCAGGCCTAGGGTAGAGTAGTGACTCTTTGTACAGCTGGGAACAGTGAAAGATAATTAAAACTGTGAGAAAACTGGCAAGATAACTAAAATAAAGTGAGATAAGAAAATATTTAAGAGAAGCAAGCTATGGGAATAGAATGCGTGTAGATAATTTCTCGTGAAACAAAAGGTACATCTGTACAGTGAGTAACATCCAATTAGAAACTGTAATAAAGTCTATAGACACTGTCATAAACCTATGAAAACTGACCATGGGTGGGATTTAAGATATATATAATGTAACTTGTAGTTTGAAGAATCTTCTTCTTCATCTTCTTTTTTGCTGTAATATACATAGTTAAATAAATTAGCTTGTGTGTGACACCCGTGGCCTGTGTCCCTTTGTCCACCACAATGAATTGCTACAACAGAGAAACTGTAAGGTAAAGGCTGCTCATACCCCAGTGTTAGACAGAGTGCTCAGCTGAGCTGGCAAAATGCCAACTACTCAAACACAGAGTCAGAACTTCCCCCTCAATGGAAAAGGGAAAATTGAAAAAAACCTAAAACTTGAAACAGAAAACTGGGTTATATATTTATATGAAAAAGGGAAAATTAAAAGTAAACTACAATATAACACACACCCACACTAGTTAGACATAACAAATAATTCTTTCAACTCCTCACCCAACAGAAAACTGAACCCCTCGGAACACAAATCTTACTATTCTGGCTACAAAATCGCCCAAGAGAACTCAGCCTCCTAAGGGACAGACCCAAACAGAGAGAAAACCAAGAATAAATATTTTACTTTCCTGAGGCAACATAGCAGTGAAGAGGGTGGCAGCAGTGTCCTGTCAGTACTACGGCCATGGTCAGGAGAGAGAGAAGTTCCTCCTGCCTCTCTTTTATATTTGAAGTGATGTCAGAATATGGTATGGAACACCACTGGCCAGTAGTCAGCTGTCAGCTGGCCTGACCCAGCTCAAGTCAGCCGATAATCTAAGGCCTGCTCTAAAAATCAAAGCCTAAACTTAGGCCTAGCTAAACCCATAACAGACATTTTCCTTGGAAAACTGTCTCTGAGTAGGTCCCTCCCATAACAGCATTGCTGCTACCAGCCAAAAGGCAAGACCCAAAGGAGCTCTGGAAGCAAGCCAGCATCTCCAAGCAGCCAAAACACTGGACTGAGCAACTTCATCCATGGGATATCAACCAGAGGAGCTTGGAAAAGCTGTCTTGATGAAGAGAAGAGAGGCATCAGTTTCTGCATCAACTTTAATTCTGGATAGCCCATAGGCAGAAATTCATGATTACTCTTCCAAAGCTGTTGTGTTTTATGTGGCCTTTGGGCAGATACTAGATCCCCTTTCCTCAAAACAAAAGCATTACATGGTTTTCCAAAATATGAAACCACTAATGTTTTACAGCAATCATTCTAAAAGCATACATTGTAACAGAGAACTGGGTTGCGTCTTCTTTGAGCCAACACATTGGATTTTATAGTTGAGGTGTGCTCTCAGAACAGCCCTTTCTGCTGTGGTTTGCCATGGCAGAGGCAGTGTTTGCCCAGCAGCAGCTGCGTTAGAAATAAGGCTTTTGGAGGAAGACTCTAATTCTTCAAGTGCTATGATGGCCTTGGTATAATGGAAGAGGTTTATGAGACCCTAAACCCTTGTTACTACCCTTAATGTATATCATTTGTGCTATGTCAGACTGTTTTCTCCCCAGAGGATCAACCATCATAGGACTGTACCCCTCAGCATTGGGGCTGTCACTAATGGATGCTTTCAGTAGCTGCAGGGGTTGGTGATGGGTCTGTTCCTCTCCAGAGGTTTGTTTGCAGTGGCTGTTTCTACATGTCAAAATCAACTCTTCACTATTTTGGTTTTATGTTGGGGAGGGAGATTGCATGTGGTGTGATGGCAGCAATGTGATCATGAAGAAAAAGAGAGGGTCTGTATCAAACAGTGGCCATTAATGTCTATATGTGTATATCTGAACACTGCAAGAAGTAAAATATAACTAAAACAGTATGAGGAAATACTTTATCCTTAAATGGTTCAAACTTTAATACGAAGTATCTCCATGTACCTTCTGGAATTCAAGTGCGTTTACAGAACAAATAGTTTCTGTTTGGACAAGACACCCTGCACCATCTGAGCTTAAGTATGAATTGCCTGGTTGTCTGAAACAAATATCTGATGGGAAATCAGAAAAGAAAGACCACCTATTTAAAAGTTAAACAGCAACAGGAAGCTTCATGAGTAAACTTCAATGGCAGGATGCCTGCTCTGTCAGGATGGTAAGATCTCTCCCTGACTCCATCTGGCTCTTTTAGCAAAGCCAGCTCCCACAGACTTTGACCAAGAGTCCTTCCCAGTTTTGGGGGGAAAGTAGAGCACAAACACATTCTCCTCTTCCTTCACATACTTACCAGCCTGAAGTCTGTTTCTGCAGCTTTGGATAAAGTGCCTGTTAGAACTTTTTTTCTGCCTGTGGCACATGGAAAGGTCAGAACAGACCTAAGTTAAAAACAGAAAAACACAGGTAAAAGTTGACACAGATGACAACTGTACAGCCAGTGAAGAACTGGAAGACTCCAGACCTCAAAATAACCTTTGGAACAGGTACATAGACTGTAGGGGTATAAAAGCCTTTGTTTGGGGTCTTTCCCTGAAGGCACCCAGGTTAAGCTGTACCACTCAATTTTTTTTTTTTCTGAAATCAGATGCCTGACACCCTGCTGAAGGCAACCTAGGGTAGAGCAATTTTTTTAAGATTATTTCATTGTATTTTTGAGAGCTCTATTATTATTTCCCTTGCTAGTTAATGGAGCAAAGATACTTGTGGACTTACGGATCAGCTCTCTAACGAAATCAGAAATAAGTTACAGAAATATCCTGTTCCTTCTTCCTTTCAGGTCATCGTTGAAGCGTTGGGAGAAATAAGTCAGCTAGTTCCTCTGGCCCCGTCCATGCCGACACTAGATGTCAGCCCAAACACGCTGGTGCGTCTGCTCCGCTTCATGCTCCATGCAGAGCCGCGGAGGAGCTGCCTGCTGAGCCTTGGGCTGCGCCGGCAATCCTCACCCCTGCAGGGAGGGGAGTTGTTGCGTTGTAGTGGCGAGGAGTAAGAGAAAAGGTGGGCTGTCGCGTCTTTGCACGAACTCTCTTTTGTAATAAACATGTATTTATATAAGCCAAAAGGAGCCATATTTTATGGGATGCAAACGCTCACCCGAAGTTCCTGCCCTCATCCCAGATGTGCCGGAAGGGGGTTAACATCTCGTGTGGATGCTTAGCAGCAGCTTCCCTGCTCCCCCCGCAGGCAGCTCTTCGGGCAGGCTGGGGCTGTCCTGGAACACCCTGCCAGGGAAGACTGACAGCTGCAGAGTATTATTGCTATTAAAAGAGAAAGCAGCGATGACTGCTACCTTTAAGAAGCTGTGAGCTCTCCTGAACTCAAATGATGGAGCAGAGCAGGTGCTTTCAGTTTTACAGTGAAGTGAAACCAGTGGCAGGGAAACAAGACTCACCAGGGTACTTTTTGCAAGTAGTTTAAAGCTCCATTAGTGTTTTTTCTCCTCCCAGCATTGTTACCCAGTGTTTAGCTCAGATACCTGTTACCAAAGCTAGTGTTGACCGAAAACCCTGAGAGAACAGAAATTGCCCAGTGAAAAAATAGCATTTCCTCTTATTCCCACTCTGGCTGGGGGCAGAGTCAATTTTTCTTTCCCTTGTTTGGAAAACAGATCTCCTTCCCCATTTCCCCCTTATTCTCCCAAACTCCCACTGTAGCAGGCTAGCCTGGCAATGGCTCCAGGCTACAGAGCTGAGATGCCCTTTCGGAATCAAGGGATTAAAGTTTCGCAGTGAATACCTACTCTGACATCTCTGTTCCCGCTTTTCCACCTTCTCTTTTTTAAAAAATGAATGTATGAATTTCTCTGTCAAGTCCCTGCCTTTCCTTGTGCCTTGTTATGCAAGGAGAGGCATGCAGAAATCACCCAGACAAAACCCAGCTGAGTTGCAGCTCTGCAGAGTGCAGTGTATTTCCAGCACACTTGTATGGCACATCTCTGACCTGGCAAGGGCTCACCTGGCAGGGATGAGATTCCTGCATCTGAACTGGCTGGCACAGAAAAGGCTCAGGCATTCCTGCATTTAGG
The DNA here is from genome assembly GCA_026770055.1 of Myrmophylax atrothorax. Taxonomy (NCBI): domain Eukaryota; kingdom Metazoa; phylum Chordata; class Aves; order Passeriformes; family Thamnophilidae; genus Myrmophylax; species Myrmophylax atrothorax. Next base: position 38,984,592 of record JAOXXN010000471.1, read on the forward strand.
CCTTTTGTTTCCTCAGTGAATTTGCCCTTCATTGAGAAAAAACTAGAGACCTTCAAGCTCTGGCACTTTTGAAAACACCTCTCTCTGTCAGACAAGGGATTTTCAGCAAAGCAAATGAAAACACTTTTCAGTCAAAAGAACAGGTATTTAAGCTGCTCCAGCCTGGTATCCTGCAATAGGTAGCCTGTTCTGTTGGCTTAGCTGCTCAGTGATATGTTTCCTTTTCTGAACCACTTCCTTAAAGAACAGCTAGATGAGTGGTGGATATGATTAATTGTTTATTACCATGAGGAGAAAGAGAAAAGCAGCACAACCAACCACAAGTGCTGCTCCAAGTGGTTACTCTTGAGCTGCTGGAACTTGGGTCAGCTGTGACAAGGCTGGATTGCATGAGGCCAAGTGTGGAAAAGTGTGTGTGATGCCAGGCAGGAGGAGTACTTGAATTTCAATGGCTTGACATCATACCTTTCCCTGGTTTGATTTTTTCTACTTTTAGTTTCCTTTATGAAGCTCTGCTCCTGGCCCGGATCCTGACAACACTTCATTACACAGCAGCAGTTGCCATGGCCACTAAAGAGGAGGCAGCAAACAGTGCTGCTGTGGCAGGAGCTGTTGCGGCTTCCCAGGCCCACAGATTCACGGTGCATGGGTAGGTGGCTGCACGGATGTGCAGGTGCATGAGTGCGTGGGAGTGGGAGTGCATGGGTGTGTGGGCAGGCATCCCTCGGGGAGGGCCAGCACCTCTCGGCTCACTTGCAGGCCTAAGCACTCCCCAAACAGCCACCAGCGATGAGCGAGCCATGCATCACAGACAAACTGATGTGAATGGGCTGAAATATTTTGCGTGGGCTCAGTATAGACATCTGCAAGTTTATGCCTGCTTTGGAGTTGGGGATGAGTGTTAAAAAGGGAGGGGATGGAGCTGCAAGGATGCTCCGCAGGCTGCCAGATCTCTGTGCATGTGGAAGTCATAAAGTTGATAAAGAAAAATCCAGCACCCAGCAATTCAAGGAGTGGATTTCTCTGTAGAGGCAGCCAGCCCCTCCTGCTGGTCCTCTCTCATGCTGTGCACAGGGCTTGTGAAGCAGTAGGAAACGTCAGCTAAAGTTCTTGGGGCTCAGCTGGTCTGTCAACTCACTACAGGTAATATGCCAAAGAGTGAAGCAATGTCCGGCAGCTGCCAGCCAGGCAGACATAAGGAGCAACTGAGGTAATGTACAGTACATACTGGAGGTGGCTGTACTGAAAAGAGGTGTTCTGTGTGGGGCATCCACCCAGTCAAGGTGTTTGCTCCTGTTACCTCACCACCATACAGATTTATTGCGGACTCCTACAGAGAAGCTGCTGCTGGGGGTTACTCATTGCCACAAGAAGCTCTTGCTGGTGTAGCTGTGGAAATTGCCACCTATTGTTTTGGTTTTGTCCCTGCATTGCTGGAGATACTGGGCAGGATCAACGGCAGCAGACCTGCACCGGCCAGCCAAGCTCACCTGAGTTTGGTGTGTACTTCTAGTGTGGGAGAAGTGAGGACTTACAACCACCATGCAGTGGGCTGCCAGCGGAGGGGAGGCCGCACTGCCTATCTTGCTGCTGCCCCTGTTGTAGCTGAGATGCAAGAAAAAGGACTGGTAACTTAAATCAGGGCAGTGAGACTTGCTAGCATTGGTTTTCCAGAACTCTTGATTACTTCTAGTACATTCATTTTGTTTATATTCTGTTCTATAAAACAAAATAATTCCGCTCCTGCTGGCTTTATGCTCTCTAAAGAGCTCTAACACATTTCTCATCCTGTTTTACACTTGCTTGCTTGTTTCTCAAGCCATTTCTTCCAGTGTCTCTCAAATCATGTCTTGTGTTGTTTCAATCTCTTCCAGTTTCTTTCCATCTTCAGTGCCAAAGTGAACAAAATATTCATGGTTCATTGCAATATCCACTGTGACACAGGAACTGAAGTCTTGTGGAACTGAAGCTTTGGGTCACCCCAGTCAAACAACATCAAGATTGATACATTGATCTTTGTGCCTCTAGTGATGCATCTTTCCTCTTTTGCTTTTAACTTACATCAAGTATACAGGATTTCCATGAGTTAGCTCTCCTTGCCTCCTCTGTTTTCGTCTCTTCCCAGAATCCAGGGCTTGCATTGTTTTGAGTTAAAAACTCACTAAGGCAAAACTTTAGACCTTAGCTCATTGACTGTTATGTTGTTTCTGATCTCTGCAGCATGATCACTTACTTGGATCGTGGTATTGTGTTTTGCAGTCCCTTTATTGTAACATTTCTTCATGTGGACTTCAGCCATGAAGTGCCCTGAAATTGATCTCTGACCTCTGTGGTTCTAAAAACCCATGTGGACCTTTCAATTGTTCTGGAGTTGCCTGGGGTCCTGGGTTGTTATGTCTGGCCTTTATTTTGTTCTCAGAGTCCCAAGACAAGCTGTGCCCCTTATAAAATTCTGAGCAATCCACTCTTTTGATGGGTCTTCAATCACATTTTGCTCCTCCCAGATGTTGTTATTAACAAAACCCAACATAGCTGATTTTACCATTCACTATTAATTCCTGGAGAAAATCACATGTTTTCCTTTAATCCAAGAGAGAATTCTCCCCAGGCTTTCTGACTAGTCACATCTCCCAATGTGTGGTGGGAGATGTTTGCTTCTTCAGAGCAACACAGCCTGTTAGACTTCTGATCCCCGAAGTGCGTTTTCTGGGAGGAGCCTTCAGACATCACTGCTCTTACTTCAGTCAGCTAGGTCATCCTCTCAGCTGTAGATGAAGCTCCTCAACCACAGTGACTTTCACAAGGGGTGTCAGCTTTCATCACACCTTGCATCAGGGAAAGGCTGACCCATCAGAGACAGAAGCTTGCAGACACACGCTGAGCAGAAGTTCCAGATTTTGCTTTCTGGTAGTCTTGGTTTTCATAGCTGTTGCAGGACCAGGCAGAATTCTCTGTAAATGCTATTTACTGTTTGCTGCATCTAATTTATTTAACAGCAAATGAAAGCCCACATAATAGTTATCTCTTCCCTCCGAGGGTAATGTCAATTCTTAAGCCCTTCCCTCCCTTAGACAAGACTTTCTCCCTCTGTCACTTGGTATGTGACATTTTTCTCTGAGGTGGGTGACTTTACAACTCTGTTGTCTAACCTTGGTGAAAATCTTTTCCCCAAAAAGTTTGATTATGATTCACTGGCATTATCCTGAGCACAGATTCTCCTGTTCAAGCAGCTCACAAAATGCTGTCAGGAGTGTGTCTGAACACCAAAAATTGCTGAGTGATAATGAGCCCAAGAAGCTGGTGTTGGCAGGGCAATGTCTTTTCCTATCATGTTGAGGTTACAGGTACTTTAATGTATCTGTTCTGGATGCACAGCTATCGATCTGCTCAAGAAATGCCTTTCCTCCCCAGTAAAATGAGATTAGAAAGAAGTATCAGAATAACAGTGAAAAGGTTAAAGCTGTATTGCAGAGTGGGGTGTTGGAAGAAGCCTCAAGAGGACATCTGGGTCTGTATTTAGGTTCTGTGCTCTTCTGCTGTTGCTTCCTCCTGTGTTCAGCTCCACAAGTGGAAGTGAGGTTGACAAGGTTCAGTGCAAACATTAGACATTTTGTTCCACATGTAGCTTACGTGTAAGTGGGGAAGGGGGCAGGGCTGAACTTGTTCCCTGCTAGTCTCTGTTACTGATTTTGGTGTATGCCAGAGGGTCATTGGGTAGTCTCACACTTGTATGGCAAAAACAATGATAAGCTTTCTGTGAGAAAATGCATTGCAAGAATGATTGTAACACTCTCAACCTACCAGTAACAGTGAGAAGTCCTTGGTTTCTGCAAAAGCTGAACAGCACAATCTGAAAACTTAGAACTGGTTAAAATGTTTTGGTGGAGAGGGGGAAGGAAATGCCCCCACCTCAGGGTGGCCATACCTGGTTCCTCCTTACATCTCATCTGAGGACTATTGGAGGAGGGTTGTTGCTGCTGGCACTGTCTCTGCTCATCAGTGTCACACAACTCATTTCTGCACGCTGTGGTCCCAACCGTGGCACACCTGCTTTGCACCCAAATCCACTTTGCCAAAGAGCTTGCAGCAGTGCAGGTCCCTGTGTTTCTTTTCCCGGTACCTATTTGTAAGAGGTAAATTTCAGTTCCAGAATACAGGCAAAAGAAACTCACAGCAGCACCTTCATGGCAAAGTATCTGCAGAAATCAGTTAGAAAAGTTCTCAGTTGATGTTCTGCTGGGCAAAGTTCTTGCCCACGTGCCCATCACAGCCAGGCTCAGACACAGGTGACAGGGGGGTGGGAAGCTTGGGCTGGCACCAAGAAGCCTATTTTTAAACTGCCTCTGCTACATGACATAATGTGAAATTAAATTGCATGGTGGTTACTTACTGGTTGCTTATAGTGAAGTCACGGGAGGCCAGAGGGGTGGGATCAGGGTGCCCTGCCACCCCCACATCCACCCACTGCCTCCAGGCTTTCATAGCGAGGTGCTAAAAGTCAGACTTTCAGGGCCTGCCCAGCAGCAGGTTCTTCTCTTTCTAAGGTGTGCAGTGCCTTTTTAGCAAGGTTTTCTGTGTGGCTTTTACTTTCTAAGAAATGAGCTGAAGCAAAGCCCAGCAGCCAAGCAGCAACGCTGCTTACCTGCCCTGGAGACAGCAGGTGCTCTGTATATGCCTGGAAAAAATCCCTGCAGATCAGACAGAGGTGTAAAAACTCCATCAAACCACTTGAGAGAAGGAATTAGAGGTTTTTACATGAGCAGCTTGGATGAGATATCTTTTAATCTTCAGCTGAAATGAGAATTTTTTTTTTATTGCTACTAGAAACATTTTTCAGTGTGACCTAAAAGTGACATAAAACTCCAACCTCAAAGTATTTTATTTACAAGCTTGGGTTTAAAAAAATCCCTGTGTGAGGAGGAGAGGTTATTCCTCAGTTAGGAGGCAGAATTGAAGCTGGGGAGATGGCTGGTGGTTCTGGCTCCATAGGTGTGGATCAGGTGGGATTGCTGTTAGTAACTACAGCCAAGAGCAAACATTTGGGTGAGGGAGCCATTTAGGTCAAAGAACTAGGCATGCCACATAACCAACCATAAGCTGGGTCTGGACATCTGAAAAATAAGAGATTTGGGGTACACCTTCCCATGAATGCCAGAGGGATATAACTGCTTTTGAAAGTGAAGAGATGATATCTTCATAAATTTATTAAAAAGTCAACACGGCTGCGTGCTTGGAAAGCTAAGGGAAGGGGTCAGGTAAGATCTTATTCAGTCTAACAGCTGATGTACACACCACTACAAAGACACAGGATGATGTGCAGGAAAGATTATCATGGACATAGTTCTAATATTAATGGCACTTTTTTGCCGAGAAAAAACATATTATTGAGAAATGTCAGTGTGTGTGTCTACAAACTTTGAGGTAGGAAAGGGAGATATGGCTGGCCTTGGAACAGTCAGCAGCAGCCTTCCTCTCCACCCTGGCCTTTGCCGAGAAAGCGGAGGTTGTGAGTGAAAGGTCTAGCTTGATGCCCTTGTTGACTTCTGGAGCACAGTTCCACAGGAGCCATCCTTCTTCCAGGGTGACTTCAGTGGTATGTGACAAAAGAGCCTGATGCCTGCAAGTCTGTGATGTGAAGACCTCTATCAGCACACAGAGCTGTATTTTGGCTGGCAAGCCTTCCTGAGCAATCTAGCAATGGTGGCTAAACCAGTATCTTCCCATTCTTTTTTGTTTATGTTTGGGATTTGTTTGTTGGGGGTTTTTTGTTGATGATAGTCGTGGGTGTGTTTGTTTGTTTGTTTGTTTGTTTTAGTTTCTCTTTTAGGACCTTCCACCGAACAAAGTAGGACTACATGGGGAAGGGAGCTGTTTCTCACCAGAAAGGCATGAAAGAAAAATTGTGAGGTATTCTTGTCCAGCCTCAGCCTGTCCCTTCTATACTTGGATGAAGCATTTTGTTTTATTTTCTGCCATATGCTTTGCTGTGCCAAAGCACTGTGGTAACACTTACTGAGACACAGCTATCTGTGGCTCTCTGATCTATCTTAGCCACACTCAGAAAACCATGCCCTGCAAAGGGTATCAGCCTCTACCCTCTGCAAACTGGAGCATGGCTCTGAGTTCAAGGAATCACAAATTATTTCCATGGGAGGGAAGAGGAAATCTGTGATGGCGGCAGGAATGCCACAGTACAACCCTGTTGTTGTTCTTGGGGTTTTACTTAATGTCTCTTGTAAATCCTGCCACCAAGGGTATTCATCCATAATGGCAGCTTCCCAAGTTAGATTTCCCCTTTCTGCATGATGTTTCCCCACCACTGCTGCTTTTGTTGTACAAAAGGTTTGGCAACTGATCATCAGCTCTGTGCCTGTGCACCTGGACCCTTAAGCCATCCTCAAGGCACCTCTGCATGGTTCCACTCTCAGGTGGCTGTGGCTGGGACTGCAGTATACTGTGGCAGCACTGCACTCGTATTATTTGCCACACAATGCAAGATTGTTTTGCAGGCGACTGTGGGTCCAGTTCGATTGAAACATTCAAATATAAGCAAGTGCATTTACAGTTACAGTGCTGGAAATAATCTAATCTTCAGTAAGGTAAATTAGTCCTTCAAATTATGAAATTGCCAGAGTTGCATTACATTGCAAGTTTTTCCCCTCCCCTATTTACTATATACTCAATATAATGCAAATATAGCTGAGTTTATTTAGTATGATTTGGATGTATTCCAATCCTTATTCCAGGACATAATGAGTTACTTGGAACTTTCAGAACAAGTCATACAGGAACCTTTTACATGGTATGATAAAATACAATGTCTGGTAAGGAACTAAAACTATATCCATCTCCGGGAAAGAACAGGGTGTGATATCCTTGTCTGAACCAGCCTCCTCTGAGTCCTGTGGTTCTTGCTCAGTAACACCAGTGCCATCAGAACCAGCACACTCGCCCTAGTGGTGCTTGTTCTGATGAGCCAGTATGCTATCAGGCACAAAAGTCTGCATTTAATGCTCAACACTTGAGAATTTCCATTAGACTGAGGATGGGCTGAAGTGATTTGGTGGACTGGAACAAAGTTTGGTTTACATAGTATGGCTCGATACCTCTTATGGTCGTGGGTAGCGAATTTTAAATCTTTGCTCTATTTTTCAGTTTCTTTTTTTCATATTGGTCCACATAAATGAAGGGAATATTTAAATTATTTTAGTTCCTGTATAAAGATGCTGTAGTTGACCTTGCTTATTAGAGAACTAATAATAAATTAGGGGATTTGGACAGACATACTCTAGTCTCTATACCAACTAACGTGGAAGAGCTCCAGGATAATATCTAGACCTGATGAAAATAAGTCAGCACCCTTTTTCTCATATACTTTCATTTAAATGGGGGGAAAACTGTGTAAGAATGAGGCCCCAGGGACATCACCTCAACACAGAGCAGATGAAGCAGGAAGTATCCTATGAGGTGTTTTGCCAGCATCATGGGGCTGGACTACCGCCATGCTTGCGGAGGCACCATCATCCCTCCTATGCTTGGTTGCCCATGTCTCCTTGTGTTCATGTGTTTACATTTCCATTTAAATTTACATGCAAGTCTGATTCTTCTAGAGTTTTAGCATGCTTGGTTTTGATAGATAATTGCTCCTGTCCTGTAATATATTTTACTTGGAGTTTATTAATCTGGTCCCAGCTATAATTCCATCTTAGCCTAGTTTTGTCTAAGGAATTTGAAATGTTCTCTTGTTCCCAGAGCAACAGATGGAAATATCATCCTGAGGATGAGAAGCTTATCAAATGCACAGTACACTGATATTTCAAGAAACACTTTGTCCTGAGTCTCTTTGAGAGGAGTCACTGCTTTCTGACCTCTGTATCATGCTGGAGTTTTGCCTTATGGAAGTTGTGGGAGAGCATGCCATAGTTTTTATTTCTTTTGCTAAAGAAATTGTAACTCAGTGCATTCTTTTATGGACTAGTCATAGACACTACAGAACAATGCTTGCAGTCATCTTTTCTTTTTTTCCCTTTCGCATTTTGCAAACAGGGTTTCCTCTTTTGATCAAAGTGGGTTTTGACCATGTCTGGGAGATGCAGTGATGAAACTAGAGGAATTCTTGGGGCCTTTTCCCACCGAAGCAGAGTTGGTGAATGCCTGAGAATACCTGTGAGGCCACAGGTACCTGATAACATGTTCTCTTTCTAGAGATTAATAAGGATTTCAGGCTAAATTTGCGCTACAGTTGATGCCAAAAATGACTTGCCATTTGATCTTGCTGGGTATGACTTCCCACTGAGACTTCAGCAGTTTTCTTTGGCTACATTTCCCTCCAGAGGTAGTCTGAAATTTCCCTGCATGTTGGAAGATACCAAGGGAATGTTGTATATAATGCCAGCTGGTAATCAATTAGTGGCTGGATTAGTGACTGGAAATAAGGTGTTGAAACTATTGCACTGAATCCACCCATACCTCCATAGACTGTAGCATGGGAACTGCTCAATGTGAGGTTGGGAAGTTCAACACCCTTTTTTAAAAACAGTTCTTTTTAATTAAATTTCGCTTCTTCTCTCAGTTTTGGGATGATAAGGTTCCAAAAAGAAGTTCCCATTTCTTTTCTCTTCTCCCTTCTGTTCAGTGGGGCCGGTGCTAAGGGCTGCTGGAGGGAAGGGAGGGCAGGTGTGCTGTCCCTGCCCCATGCCATGCTCAGGCGGTCCCTGTGCGGGGCAATACCAGACATGGGGTGTCAAGAGGGAGCCAACCACTGCTCCTCAACCTGTGCGGGCCTTGCCACAGGGGTCACTTGTCAGCAGACAGCCTGTGGATTGGTTGGTCTCTGGAGTGCTCCTTCCCAGTGCCAATCCCCAAGGCCACACAGAGCATCCGTCTGGGTACAGACACCGCAGCCACGTGCAGGAGAGCCACTCTGGCTCAGCACACGTGCAAACCACTATAGGAAAAATTCTCCTTCTCTTAAATTTAGAAGACAGCAATAACCTATGAAACAAAGGCAGTATAACAAAGAGGGAAGTTTTGTTTTCAGCACACGTTGGGTGCCTCAAACCACAAGGGATCTGGAAGCACACCTTACATTCAAACTTTGCGCTTTTTGTAGTTTCCAAAGTCCTTCGTTTTCATCAGATAATGCATACTCATTGGCTTGCTGGTCTTGCCATAAGAGGTATCTTCTCCAAAAGGAGAGGAGGGTGTCATCTTCTCCTTTATTGGTTGTGAAGAATCCCCCCACATTAGATGAAGGGTCTCCTTTGTTCGCAGAGACCACCACATATCAAAAAAGCCTTTGTGCACAGGGACCTCTGCATGTTTAAGTACTAGCTATTTTCCCTCAGTGCCTCAGTGCCATGTCCTGACAGTACCTGGTACCTTACAATCTTCATGGTATGCCTATAAATTTTCTATACAATCACAGCACTATAAAAGGAAACCCTAAATAAAGGAAAGAGTTATTATTCTAACTCAACTAATACTGTTTGTAACAAGACCATGTTATTTTATTTCTCACACCGCTGTCATAGAAGGAAAGGTGGACTGTGGGAACTCTCCCTACATTTGTAAGTAATTCATACATAATGAAACACCATTTCATCCACAACTGCTACAAAAGGGTCATAAAACAAATCTCTGGTTAAAACTGATTACCTGTGTTTATTTCTTTGAAAAGCCTGTGAATTAAAAGAAAAAAAAATTAGATTCAGCTTGGTTTGTGGAGAAGCAGCTGGCATGGCATTCAGTAAACCCTGCTCAGAAGCTTCTCATCCCAATGGCCACTTTAACTCAATTTGGAAAGAAAGAGTAGAAGTCTGCAGGCAAAGAGAAGGATGGAGAAACAGGTGGTATTACCTTTCTGTCCTCCCCCTTCATCCCTACAGGTCGTATTATCTTTCTGTCCTCCCCCTTCATCCCTGTGAAGTCTAGACTTTGTGTCTAAAGCTTGCAAGACTGCCAAAGGTTCAGGGCCCTTGACTGACAGCGTTACTTGTTTTCCATTCTGTTTTGTCACCTTAGAAACTCTTTTATCTCTCCTTTTTATCGGATAGAAAACATTAAGACAGCCTGCTGCCCTTCATAGTGGGGGGATACTGTGCTGTGATTCAGGCACATGTATGAACAGGTGTGAAGGTGTGTGCCCCCCCTCGGCTGCCCTGGGAAGGGGATGCTGACTGCAGCCCCCCACCCTGCAGGGCACAGGAGGGATGCTCCGCACACCCGGCTCCACTGAGAGAAGGGCTTTCTGAACCAGACAAAATGCGACTGAACTGTGGCCACGGTCCTGCAGTTCCCCTTCACTGCAAAAACAAACCCTTTCTAAGCACCTACTTCCTCTTTGAAAGAAAGTAATACTCCTCAGTGAAAACCAGACAACAGTCTGAAGCAGGAGCTTTTAAAAACTCTCAAAAATAGCACACAATGGGCTTTTTCCTTTGCACGGTTGAAAGTACAGATGTGCATGACATTTGCATGCTTTGTCTCTTCGAGGAGTGCTGTAGCTCTGTGGTCAGGCAGGTAGCACATGGCACACAGCCCCAGAGTGCTTCCAGCAGCAGCAGTGATGGGTTATGCACTGGCTTATGCTCACTTGCTGGAGTTTGAAAGCACTACTCACATCAGCAGGCATCCTGGCAGTGCCTCCTCCAACCCACCTTTCCTACAACCCCCCACGTGCTTAGCACAGTCCTGATTAGCCAGCAGCTGTCTTTAGTCTCTCGGTCCTGGGTGCCTTAAACACTGGTCAGCCCCGGTTCAGGCTGATGCCCCGGGAAGCCACCACTGCTGCCCCCAGAGCGCTGCAGGGACCTGCACACCCACCCACTGACGCGCACCTGGGAGCAGTCAAGGACGAAAAGCAGCCCTCGGGCAGCTGCTTGTCTCCACTTGGTGCCCCAGTGATCTGCTAAATCGGGTTTTTGTAGTTCTCAGCTGTGCTCCTGCAGAGGTGGGACCAGCTGTGTGTGCCCAGGGAGCATCACTGAAGACTCTCACTTGTTAATGTGTTTGTCTTGGTAACCAAGATTTAATGTGTACCCAAACCATGTGCATGCACAGTTCTGGGAAATGTGAGCACACAGGGTATGTCTTCACTTTCCTAACCTGTATATCTGAAAAAAATCAGAATGCTTTTTTTATAGTTAAATTATCAGGCAGTTCTCTGAAGCAGTTCAAGAGCAGTACTTTTTTACACAACACGTAGATGGATGAAGAAAGTAATTTTCAGAGAATAGTGGAGTGTCTATTTGTGCAAGGTGGTGTCCACTGGGATTATTAAATAACCATTCAGATACAACCTCCAGCTCATAAAATCTCTAAAATGCTGATCAGCAGGTGCTGGGAGGATTTACCAAGGGCAAATTCACTCTAAGTTTGCCCTGGCTCCAATAATCTTGTCCAAAATACTTGTCCAAAATCTTGGAGACAGGATACTGATCCATTCAGGCCAGTGATCTGACGCACATCCCTGTCCTCCTGTTGTGAAAACTACCTTATGTCTGTAATAATTAAACAGCTGGAAACAGCCCAAACTCAAAGAACAATACCATGGCACTGAGCACATATTTATTCAGTCAGGGAAAGCAATGAGAAAAGGAGTTTTGCTTCAAGCAGAGCAGAAACATCTACCAGATTTACACAAAAGTGGAGTGAGAGTGCAGTCCTGGTGAAAGATATGGTTAGACTTCACCAAAATCGCTGCCCAGTTGTGACAAAAATGAAGGTGAGCTCAATCCTCTTGGAGAGTGCTGCCCATCAGACAGTAACTGTACCCACATTTGCAGGAGATGCTTGGTTTAACAGGATTTTAAATAGAAATGGGACCAGAGAGGAATAATATTTGATTTTTTTAAAGTCTGTAACATATTTATACTGTTTTATTTGTAAGCACGAAGATGTGCAGCTTGGGAACAAGGTGGACAGGCTCTGTGCTGGCTCCTGGAGTGCAGAGGTGATTAGATGGCATGGGATTCCCAGTGGAGAAAGTATGAGTTTCCAGAGCAGTGCTGTGGCAAAAGCAGCCACTGGCATTTTCTGAATGCATAAGAAGGTGTGCAGATTATCAGCTGAATGACATTACTGACTGAATGAAGGACTCTGAACTTTGTAAAAGGTGCTTCTCCTACAATAAGGGACATGTAAAAGTTCTTCAAACCAATCTGAAGGCCAGGGACATTCCTAAGATTAAAGTCTTCACCAGGTTGGCCTCTCCCAAAAATATAGAAGAATTGGCCTCAACTAATGCATATAAATTTTATCGTGCAGATAAAATTCTAGGCTTAAATTGGGCACAAATTTTTACCCAAGAGCATGATGTACTCTTCCAACAAAGAGGGTCCCCAATCTTTTCAAACTGTGACACAGCATTCAGAAGGATGACCCAGCTGGTTTGCTGCAGGGAGAAGTGTCTAGAAAAAATGCAAGTGGCTTGTGAGTTACAGCAGTTCCCACCAGCCTGAGCCCTCTGGACACCAGGGTATGGCCAATGAGACCCTCTGCCCCTGATGCAGAGGTACCGTGGGCAGCAGCATCTGAGCTGCTGTGGGTATAACCTAGAGGTTATTGTGGCTAACTGGCTCTGTCCTAATGAGGAGCTTGCAGTGTTACTTAGCACAGGCTAAGGGATATACCATGAGAGCTGTTGTAGCTCTAAGGGAAAAATTGTGTTCTTTTCTCTAGATCAACCAAAGCCATTGGAAAAAAACAGCAGAGGTGCTGGGGGGATGTCCACCCCCAGACCCCATGACAGCAATTCCCTAGAAACTCTCAAGCACACTTTCCTTTGTCCTTGTTCTCCGGCAGAGTTCAAATCCATTTATGGGCTTTGGAGCCCAATCCTATACCTGATGGCCTTTGTCCCTTCCACTGGGGACAACTGGCTTGGGGCAGGCAGCTTGCTTTTCCTCATGCTGCTCTTTAAAACTGAAGCCTATCTTTGCAACAACTTCTTTCAAGTCAGCACATGAAGAAACATCCAAAGGATGACAAAAATAACCCAGGCAGCTGCACCCCCACCAAGACCAGGCTTTCCTTTGTAAGGCAATCAAGTACCCTGGCATTGCATGCCATTTAGCACAGGAAAAAAATGCCTCTTGTTTGGAGGGTGCCAGTTGCTCCTGCTGATGGACTGTGTGCATCTGGCCCCAGGTACCAGATCCCAGCGTGGCGCTGGGGGTATTTGTGCTTCTGCCAAGGGAAGGGAAGTCAGTGAACATCCTGTTGGCTTCACCTGAAGTGACCCAGCTGGGTTGTTGTTTCAGCTTGGCTGGACTGTGGTGTTTCTGTGCATAGAGAGCAAGAGAGGTAATAATCCTAGTAATCCTAGTGAAGTGGCCATAGATACTGCTGTCCTGCACCTGAATGTTCTCCGTCCCCCGGAGCAGCAAGAAGCTGTTTCCACAAGAAGATGGTGTTTGGTTAATTAAAGAACCTAAATAAAAATCTCATCACCTTGACTCACTGGGACAGGTGTACCTTTAGCTAATTCCCCTAGTATCGCTTCATCAAGGCTATGTTACCTCAAATTAGCATTTGCTACAGACAGTCAGAGTGGATCAGTAGGATGGGATAACTTGCTACTGCAGCTAAACCTGAAGTGAACTTGATTTAGAATGGTCTGCCTGCTTTTGAAGACTTTATTGAGACGTAAACTCAAAAGATTTAAGTAAAATTATTTAGAACCCAGTTAACCAGATTTCCGTGAATAAATATGGACTTGCCTTAAGTGTAATGCCATACTGTCTATCCTGCTGCTCTGGTTTTGTTCCTCTTCTATCTCATTGGGAACCTGACACTGTAGAACCATAAAATGAACAGGCTCTGGGGAGGATAACTTCAGCAGAGGTAGCCACTCTGCTTGCTGTTACAGTCTTGTGAACTCCCCAACTCACATTTACCAGTTGCTGTGCCAGCAGGGAGCACCACGCTGACTCCAGCTGCAGCAGCAGTTGGTTGGGAAGTTTGGGTGCATCCCAGTCACTAAGGGAGGATATGCTCAGCCTGGAACTGTGCATGTGGGTGCCCAGGCAGATTCCCCAGGAGAGCCAAGGGGCCAGGCAAAATGGGTCATTGATCTTTAGGTAACTGATCCTAAACTGATATTTTGTTTGGGTTTGGTTTTTTTTTTAGGAAGTTTGCACTGACATTTTATTCACAGAATCACTCCTCGATCAAGTCCAACTGTTAATCTAACACTGCCAAGTCCACCACTAAACTATGTCCCTAAGCGCCATGTCTAAATACAATAATTTCAGAATTATCCATTCTATATAAAAGGGCTTAGAGGGGAAACTGTGTGAGGAGTGGCTGAGGTTACTTGGTCTGTTCAACATGGAGGAGACTGAGGGGAGACTTCATTGCAGTCTGCAACCTCCTCGTGAAGGGAAACAGAGAGGTAGGCACTGATCTCTTCTCTTGGTCACCGGTGACAGGACTAAAGGGAAAACCATGAAGCTGAGTCAGGTGAGGTTTAGATTGGATATTAGGAAAAGCTTCTTCACCCAGAGGGTGGTTGAGCACCGGGACAGGGGCCCCAGGGAAGTGGTCACAGCACGAAGCCTGACAGAGTTCAAGAAGCATCTCAGGCTCATGGTGTGATTCTTAAGACTGTCCTGTGCATGGCCAGGAGTTGGATGATCCTTGTGGGTCCCTTCTGACTCAGGATATTCTGTGATTATATGTAATTAATTTTATATAATTCATTTTACAGTCATTTTAGAAGACCTTTGAAATGCTCATAAATAGGTCTTGTATCAGCTTTGCTCAGGCTCATAATTTTTATTTTCCCTGTGAATTTTCCTCTATTAACCAAACATAAAATGCTTATAAAGTCTCTCTGAAGTACCAAGAAACTTGTGTCTCCAAGCAGCAGTCACCATAGTGGCAATAGTCTCCTAAACTGTACTGTGTCATGACACTGTAAGGCCTTCCAACAAAACAGGAATTATCTTGTTTTCTCCAGCCAAGTATAGCAAATGCAAAAGGAAGCTCCAAACAGTCCAGATACAAAGTTGAGTCACACCACATATGTTAGGGCAGTGGAAACCTTCAGAGAAGCAACTTTTAGGGAAAGGCACCTTGAATCAGCATTGTCTGCAGGATCCTCTGCCCGGGTGCCAGAGGTGATATGGCTGGGCAGAGTGGGGTACTGCAGCACCCCATGGGAAGGTGCAGCACCCATGAAGGCACATGGGCTCTGTGGGTGGGTGGGTCAGTTGATTCATGCATATCCTGCCTCAAGTTGTGCTTCACACATTGTGTCAGGAAGAGCGAGGCAATGTTTTGGGGCAGCGGAAAGCCCCATACTGCTGTGAACTGCTGTGACTCAGGGCTGCTTCATTCCATATTTTATGTAATCCATGTGAATTGGGTTATCCTCTTCCATTGTATGGCTGTCTGCTGGAGGCAGAAAGGCTTAGGTAGCACAATGGTCTATGCTGGTCCAAATCCAAAACATAGCCTCATACTACTACTATGAAGAAAATCAACTCTACCCCAGCTGAAACCAGCACGTTCTCCACTCCTTATTCCACACCGTTTATGTCACGCGTAGGTCCAACTCTGTCCAATATATCCTCATTGACCACCATCCCCCTTCCCATCCTTTGATAAAATATGCATATATAATTCCCATAGTCTACGGACCACCCCTGCAAAACATCCATAAAATGGCCCCAGACAAAACCAACACACTGCTCCAAGGCTGATACAGCATCCAAGTGTTCCCTAAAAATGCTCAGAGCACTGATGGAAGTTACTTATGAGAAGGTGAAAGCACTAAGCCATACAACTGGAAAAAATTGAAAGGTGGGGTGCTGGAGGTTGGCAGGGCCCTGCAAACTTGTAGGAGAGGGAAAGAAGGCAGCCAGGGAGGAGGGATAAAGGAGGACCAGAGTAAAAGGGGTATGAAGCAGGCTCTGGCTGTGGGATTCACACAGTGCATCTGTGAAAACCTGGCCAAAGAAACCAAAGCTGTGAGGGGAAGCCAAATGGAAAACAGAAATGAAGGCAGGAGGAGCTGGGGCTGGGTTGCAGCAGCCGCACAGAGGCCCAGGTGGCTGAACTGTATACGAATGCCATGAGCACCTGGAAGCTCAGCGCAGCCTTCCCAGGCACTGAGACTGCCCACACCACCACAGGCACTAAAACAGGTTCTAACAGCCATCAGCTTTCAGGAGCTTGCACCAGAAACAAATCTGTACCCTATTTATATGTCCATATTTTCTTGCCCTCAAGAGAACTGTGTTCAGAAAGGTATCCCAGATGCTGCACTCGATAGACCTGAGCCTTTTCATGTGCAACAGGAACAAAAAATGGCCTTTAAAATGTTACAGCGACTTGTATGGCATTATTTTTTTTAAGTTCTAAGGAAAAAGAAAAAAAAGAAAAATAGTAATTAAAAAATATTTGCCTGAGAGTAAAAATACTACTGAAACTTGACAATATTGACTGTGAGAGATGACATCTATAAATGGGCACAAAACACCCACCCAGCTTCCTGCCTGCTGCTTCCCCACATTTCAGGGGAGAGACTGTGAGGGGTTAATAATGCAGCACCCTGGCAAATTCCCATCCTGCCACCTGGGTTTGGACATTTTAAAAGTTTACCTTCTCCTAAGAAACAGTCTGGAAAAACATATGCAAAGGCATTAAGCTTAAAGGGCAGAATGAGGTATATAAATCAGCTGAAAAACTGTACATCAAATGAGCAGAGGGAACAAAGGCAGTACCATAGCAGGCACTGTCAAGTATTCCCCAGAGAAGAGGTACAGCATGGGGATCTGAAAGAGGTGGTCCTTACAAAATTAAAACAAAAACACTAAGTTGTATTCCTCTCCACTGTCTCTACACCAACACTAGCCTTTACAAAACAAGGATCCATTTCCACTGACATTTCACCTCCTGACACCAGTCCAAAATTAACTCTACACAAATTCACCAAGGAGGCTGGGCAGTGCTTGGAGTTGCAGCAGTGGGAAGTTTGGCAGCACACTCAGCTGCTGCTGAATTATTTATTCCGCAGGCATGTAATTGAGAGCAGAACTAGCCCAAAGGAGCCACCTATTATCAGCTATTCATCAAAAGTAACACACTGAACTTGGATAGGGCTTCCTATGCTTTGCTGATTTATTCAAAGCCACTACACACAGAGAAACACTCATTTGAGGAGCTGTACTGTCCTGTAGCTGAATTTCATGCATCCCAGACATTACTGCAACTGCTTTTGCTTCCTCAGAAGGCCTGGGGTCCTGGGCTAAGCACTGTATATGGTCCCCGTGGTTTCCTTCCTCCCTACTACTGTGTTCATTATTGTTGACAGAAACATCATGCACCTGCTGCTTTCACAGCAGAGATGGAAAGCCCCCATCCAAGCCCTTGCCTGAAAGGCAAGTTTCTTCGGCTGTAGCAGCAGCCTCTCCTGCCTGAGAAACACCTGCACTCATGCCAGCAATCTGCATCACCAGTCCCTCTTAATAAATCCAATCAGCAAAAGTAATCAACAGACAGACTGCAAAAGCAGCTACCATAAGGCAGTGGGGATGAAGCTACCCTGGCCTGCCACCTGCACTACCAGGTGGCATGATGCCATAAGGGGCACAGGGGCAGAGAGTGTTTCCCTAGGCATCTAAGGATGGGAGAAGGGGGTCCCAACATCTCGCCCTTGTCCACACCTTTCCAAGGCCACCATCATACTGCTCCATGCCATGGCCACCTCCTGGCTCCCCTGCCAGGCATCTGACCCAAGCTAGTGACAGGCTGGTGCAAAGGGCACGTGGCAGTGCCCATTCTCTCAGTTTGGGGGAAGCCCCAGCTGCAGAGTGAGAGAGAAAGAAAAGAGAAAGAAATACATCTTGGGTGAGAGAGGAACAATTTAAAGGCCCAGCTGGTTTCTGCTGGCCTATGCAGAAACCCTGCAGCAAACCTGGTAGCTCCACAAAGCCCTGAAGAGAGCCAAAGCATAGACTGGCACAGACTATTCTCAAACTTTCTACAGACACATCTTTCTCCCATCTATCCCAGTGCAGCATCCATGTATTTTGCAGTTCTGTGGCAAACAAAAATGCAGGTTACGTACAACTACTGCCACCCAGGAATTTCCAATAAAGGTGCAAGTGCAGCAGGGTGTGAATCACACTTCACCACCTCCCTGGATGCTGATGCATCGGGCAAGGGAGGGAGCAAAGCAGACAGGTGCTTACATGCAAACAGCAACCGAGGCTACCACTACCTGTCGGGGAAAAAATTAAACCAAGGAAGGGCCTGGTGCTGGGGAAATTGGAGCTGACTCACCTAGTGTCATTTTGAATGGGATTTTAATCCCTTTGTGTGTGAGGATATTACCGGGCTCCAGGAGGAGTCAGAAGTGGCAGATGCAGACACCAGAAGGAACCTTGCCTGTGACTCACAAACACACCTGGATAAATTTATGCTTGGAAACATTACCTAATTTTTTTATGTTCTCCTTCATTTTCCCCATTACTTCAGTTGAGTTATGGAAATGGTGATCCTGCCTTTACAGAAGCCATTCAGCAGCAGTCTTGGCTCCTTCCAAACCAAGAAAAAAATCATTTACATTCATTTATAACTGCTCCTGCAAAAAATGGACATGTCTGGTCTTAGCTTTCCTAGGCAAGGGAACAGATCCCCTCCAAACAGATCTAACCCAGCTGCCCTTAATGGTTCTCTCTGTAAATTCATTTCCTACACACAGGTATATGTATTTTCTCTATGGAAATACCATTTACCTCGAAGCACCATTGATTCAGTAAACTCATATTTTGCATGGGAGCAGAAGAGCATGTAAAATTATTCTCATGGCATGTGTTAGACTTGCATCTTCTAAATTCTCAAGACCCTGTACTTAACCTTGTTTTTTCCTCAGGTGGTAGATAAATATTTATACTTCAGTGCCTTCTCCAAGTGGAGTAGGCTAACTTCAGTTGATTTTGAACAGTGCAAGAAACACAAGCCCAGGCAAGGGATATCGGTGGCAGCCGAGCGTGAAGGCACCCACATTAAAAGAAGGGTGATTCTGCTTGTGGTAAATCTGCACCTAGAGGAGGAGCCTGTGCTCTGTAATCTCCTTTTTGCTAAATACCACCACTCCTTGCTTTTTCTCAGATTTCAGACCAGGTCTCTGTGGCTGCAATACCTCATGCAGCCAGGTCTCCAGCTGATACCACAGGGACACTACAGCATTACAGACTAAACCTCTGATTTACGAAGGATCTGAGAAATCATCATTCTAGACTCCATCATCCTGTGACCTCCTTCCTCCCCCCTCTACACTTTGAAACCACTGAGCAGGGACCCAAAGGGGCAGCAGTCTCTGCCTGTGGGGATACTCAAAGTTTGACCAAATGAGGCTCTAGGCAACCTGACTTACCCTTAAAGTTTTGGAGCAGGGCTGGACCAGGAGACCTCCTGCCTGACCCAAGTTGTTCCACAACTTGATGTTCTACTAAAGTTCCTAAGAGTTTGAGAAAACAAGTGCCTGGATAGAAAGGAAAACTCTCAATAGTGCCTTGCTAAGGAAGAGGCTGTTAACCTTCACTTCTTCGTAAGGAGACTAGGTGGTGAGAGAGAGGGAGGCTGTGTGAGTGCCCAAACCAACAGGAGAGCTTCAAAAACATCCCCCACCCCAGGAAACACTTGTGAACACAGCCCAGATCCCAAGCAAATCTGCCTTCTCCAGTTCTACTACTCCTGTGATGACTTTTCTCCTACCTGAGCCTTGTGGATGGCCCTT
Source organism: Myrmophylax atrothorax (assembly GCA_026770055.1). Classification (NCBI taxonomy): domain Eukaryota; kingdom Metazoa; phylum Chordata; class Aves; order Passeriformes; family Thamnophilidae; genus Myrmophylax; species Myrmophylax atrothorax. The sequence continues at coordinate 39,004,342 of JAOXXN010000471.1, forward strand.
TTGAGGGGATAAGATTCCAGAGACCTTGATATGACAGCTCCTAGCTGAGCTCCTGGAAGGGGACTGCTTGAGCTGCCAAGGGCATGGGCAGTACTTTGGTTACAAGCTATGTGGGTGCTGAGCAGGGGTGCTGCTGAAAGGCTGCAAAGACATTTAACATCGCCAGTCTGAACAGTGAGGAGAGAGCAAGCCATCGTGGAGGTAGAAAGCAGCCCTGCTTTCAGAAAAGCAGAAGCCTGGAGTCAGCTCTGTTTACTTCAGAAGATGCTTTATGGCCCTCACACAACTCTACCTCTGGGCCTTCCCTCACCCTAAACCTCTAACATTAAACCCAGGCTGCGCCACAGGCAAGAGCCTCTCTGCCCACAGACTAAATAATCCCTAGAGGAGGAGATGAGTGCCAGCACTGTGTTTACATTTCATGATACTTTCCAGCTCTACATGACTGAGCTTCCTCTTTCCCTCAGCCCTGATCTTGCCCTAGGCTCAGCCTCAGCCACAGCACTGGACCCCTTCTTTTCCAAAAACAAGCCTTCCCAAAAGCCCTGCATTGGGTTTGGCAGTCCCTTCCCAGCCCCAGCACAACTGCAGCTTTGGACTTTCTCTTCTACCTAACCCACAACAAAAATTGTCAGATGACGACTCCTCTCCTGGCACCGAGTCTCCTTGGACAGCCCTTTTCCAGCCACTCTCCATGTGCAGCTCCCAGTTGCAGGGCAGGGAATTTGCCATGAAATGGCAGGTGGAAGAAAGGGATTCATGAAGCCTAGACAAGAATTTCCTTGCTGAAAATACTCAAGGCTTGGTTTGACAGGGTCCCGGACAACCTCCTCTAAGACTATGCTTTCAACAGGAAGTTGGACCCAAAATGTCCCAGGGGTCTCTTCCAGCTCCAGCTTGTCTGTGATTCTACGAGGTCCCTCCCTAACAAGAGCTCATCATCTTAAAAGGGTCTAGAAGATGCTCCAGAGCAATTTCCAAACTTTAGATGGAAAAACTTTCAAAAACCAAAGAAGACAATGTTAAGAAAGTACATAAATAGTCCCAAGTGAGTTCCAAAACCAAGGAAAAGAAACGTGCCATGAGGCTCATAACCCTGCTGGAATAGGATTAAGGATGACGGAGACTCACTGTAATCCCTTC
>JAOXXN010000471.1:39018568-39028608 GCA_026770055.1 Myrmophylax atrothorax
CCAGTGATGGGTGTGGGTGCCCACAGGGTCTGGCAGCGGCAACAATGAGAACACACTGTGAGGCTCTTGCTGTGCTGAAGTCCCTGAACAGATCTGTGCTCAGATCCTCAGCTTCTCCCTACGCTGCTATTACCCCACTGCAGTTATCAGGCAAATCATGGGGCAGCCCCCCATTCAGCTCCACTAAAGAGAAATTTTTCAGGGTGACTGTGAGGCATTCCAATTCAAAACATGCAACTTGGATCTCAGGAAGTCACATCACCAGGCAAAGCAGTTCTAAGCAGCTCTAAGTGCTCAGAAATGTGCATTTGCTTTAATTCATCCACCACCCTTCTCCACTATTACAGCCTTCAACATTCCATAGTCAGCCTAACAGTGGCTGAGCATGGCAGAAGCACCTCTTTTAAAATCCAGGCATACCTGGAGCCTAGCTGGTGCACGTATTTGTCAGAATAAGGGAGAACAGACAAGAACACCACCTAGCCCCAGCTCAAAGCCTACAAGAACCAAGTGGCCATACCATAGTTGGTGGCTGGTGAGCTGTATGCTCATAGCAGGTATCACTGGTACATGCTGGCAGCATGGCCAGCTCAGCTCACTGCTCCTGCGTCACCTGGCCTAGCACTACTGTGTGGCTCAGGGCAACCAAGCTGGAGAGAAGTGTCCCCAAAAGCTGCAGGCATCACCCTGCCAGCACCTACTCCTAAACCTAACACCATATGTACTAATCTGCCTGATATCACTGGGATTCCCTCAGCAATGACTGTGAGATTGATCTTACTGGAGAGGATGACATTGTCCAAGTGCCTCTACAGGCTTTCAGGCATTTAACATTTTGTCTATAAGAAAGATTCCAAAGCAGTGGAATAGCAAAGGGCTGCTGCCAGCCTTGGCAAGGATTGCACCCTGCTCTGCCCTGACCAAAGCAGTTTACTGGCTCCCTTTGAACACCAGCTACCACCAGAGTCACTTTATAACAAGCACATGTGGCTGTTTGATTCAGATAGGATGTTTAAAAAGTGTTTCCTTTAAGACAATTTAAAAGTCATAGCATTCTGACATGTAACTCCATGTCACAACTACTGGGGCAGCAACTGCCTTCCAAACCCAATGCCAACGCAGGAATTTTCCCCAGTTTTCTAGATTCAACTGGCCCAGAGCATCTCCTGGCCAGCAGCTGCAGAGCCTGAACACAGGCACTGGTGGCACAGCCCTTCACAAGTGAGTATCAGGGGACCGAGCTGCCCTTCCGCTGCAAACACAGCTGCTACACACAATCCTAAGGCACCAATTTCACTGAAGGCTGAAAGTCTGAAACCTCTGAGATTTGCTTTTCTTTCAAAAACTGAGGGTGGAGTAAATCCTGCTGGTGTGTAACACTGCCCACCTCACAGAGGCCCCTGGCAGAGGTGTGAAAGCTGGGAAGCACCGTGCTTCGCAGGGAAAGTGATGTCAGTCTGGATCCACGCTATGGACAAGCAGAAATCTCAGGCAGTAACTGAGGAGCTTTACAGCTGAGATCTTCTAATTGACAAAACATGAGCACAAGATGCAGCTCTGACAGAACTTCTCTCCTGTGCCTAAATGAAAATGAATTTACAATGCCTTACACACAGAAATTAATTGCTCCAAAAGGTAGCTCTATTGTTCAGAAACATTCCTTCCATAATTACTGTATTTCTCCTTACATAGAAAAGCAAATGGCAAATGTATTGCTGAGACTGCCAACCTCCAGGCATTGTAACATTGAGGCTGTGTCCACTGATGACCTAACTCAGGGCTCTAACAGCGTTCACATTTTAAAAAAACCCAACCCAAACATCCTGGGTAACTGTAGCTACTTAACCAAACCACAACCATTTGCAAAACCCACCACAATTTACTGTTGCAGCTATTAAAAAATATTTGCAACAGACTGTTTTCACAAGCTCTCCCACTACTGAACAGCCATTTTTACCTTAATTTGTTTGAATTTGTCATCCTTCTCGGACTTCGTTTTTTTTCCTGCAACAACAGAAGGAAGATTTCATAAAGTCCTGTGTGCCATGAGTTATCCTTCACACCTTCTACATTTACCAACCAATAGACCCCAAATGTGCCTCAAAATCACAGGACCTCCTAGCAAAGAGAAAACATATTTTGCTTAATTTTACCCCTCCTTTAAGGTCTGGACAGCCAAAAATTCACCTTGAACACTATGGCTTTGTGTTTCTGTTTTAAAAGGCTACAAAAGAGAAGCTCTACAGGACCAAGGAAACCAACTGCAGTCAAAAAATCAGAGTGAAAACTATGGAATAGTGACAAATTAAGCAACAAGGCCAGTTAAAAAAAAGAAGAGGGAGAAAAATATTCTTCAAAGGAAGAAAAATCAAAATGTATGCCTCACCACATTTTTTACACTCTCAGTGTAGTTATAGGAAAAGGGAGATTGTTAATTGATTTAAAGTGAAGAGAGATCACATGAACTTCAACCAATATTTTTGTAAATAGTTGCGACCTGGTGAGGAAATACATATTACAATTCATGCAAAAGAGTTTATGCCATCATGCTGGACTTGAGAATCCAGAAAACCATACAGCATGTGATCTTCACAAAATGTCATGTGCCTTGGCAGACCCCAGTGTTGCTGCCCCAGTTCTGATACGATGAGATCCTGATGCTGAAGCTCAGATTTGCTGGTGCAAGCTCAGCTCTACCACACTGTTAGCACAGATGTGTCCCAGGAATTTCTCCCATCTCTACTACAAGACATCACTGAAAATTAGCAAAGTTTGCAGCCGCATTTTTTTGCTCTCACATGTAAATTTAGGCACATGCCAGGAAGAAAGGGCATGTGAAAATATGTATGGGGCCCAAGATACATCAGTTTTATAGGAACTGGACTTTCTGCAAAATCTTCTCCTGCTACAGCCTCCATTTCCAGAATCTCAGCTTTCAATATGAACTTTTTTAGTTCTTACATGAATCTACCACAAAGGAACAGGTTATATGCCTAAACATACAAAATACACCATTGACAAGAGCCTGGAAACAGTTTCAAAGCAATTGTTCTACCTTTTGCAGATTGGCCTCCTTTTCAAGTATGATTCTGCCCCAAAAATGCCATGGGTCATCATTTCTAGTCACACTGACCTCAAACTACAGCTGTGCCTTTCACTTCTCAATCTAAGAAAACAGCACACTCAGCTACAGGTGAACCGAATTGGATTTTGGAGGAACACTGTGTGTTTGGTTTGCAGGTTATCTTTTCATCTGAAATCCTAGACAACAGAGGATACCATAGGACTAAAGAAGCCACTGTTCTACTCCATATACCAGTAAAGAAGCCATAAGAAAGCCAATGAACCATAAATAAAACAATGTTTCTACTTTGAAAGAAACCAAATACTCCTGAGATTGACCAGGTGGTTGGTTAGGTCCTCTCCTGGCAGGTGGGAGACTTAATCCCTAAATCTGGGGATTCAAACAGTTTCCCATTTCACCATTATCATGCTCTGGGAGGCTGGTTTTTCATGTTCTCTGTAACTAACAATGTGGTTTCATGGTTTAGTGTTCTGAGCAGAGTGTACTGCTCATGACAGAGCCAGTTTAATTCTACCCTTGCTTGAAAAGATACCAAAGCGTCTGCCACTGTATTGTGAATGAGCCCTACTGAGTTAAATGCAGTGATCTCTAATATCCCTCAATCATATTCCCTGACTGAAAGAGACCTGGAACTAGAATCACAACACAACTCCATCGGCTTCAGCACACACACATCAACAGCTTGGGGCTACCACATCTCACTGATCCTCTTCAAGCAGCTGCTTCTCTTGACTGAATGTAGCCCTTTTTTCATACAGCAGCTCCAAAGTTCTAGGGAACATCTGGATAAAAACATCCAGCTTCACAGCAGAATTGGCATGTTTTGTAGGCTCCAAAGTAACACTAATTTTTAAAGTAATTTTCCTGTGCTAGATTTCCTGCAGCAGTGTCAGGCATCCACTTTCAAGGAGGGAGAAATTAATTAAATAATTGAGTGGTCCAACAGTAGGAACAGTTCAGCCTGGGTGCCTCTGGTGAGGGACCACAAGAAAAGAATCCCTGGACTTTTATACCTTTACAGTCTATGTACCCATTCCAATAGTTATTTTTGGGTTTGGGGTCTTCCTGTTGTTCACTGGCTCTGGCAGAGTCTCTGTGTGACTGACCACCCACAAGTCAGCCCCACCCCCAAGCCAGCCAGCCACAGGTACCGCTGTCCTTTGTTTGGCAAAGGGTTGGTGCCCTCTCCAAGCTCCTTGCTGGGGCTCCAATTATTTCCCAGCCCACCAGGCTTGCACTGGTGGCTTGCATGCTGAGATACCTGCACTAGGTGTATTTCTCAACACAATGCCCCCACAAATACTCCAAGTTGACAAGCTCTCCCACCTACCTTTTTTGGAAGGTCTTTCAGATAGCGGCAGCATCCGGTACACTCTGAAGGCATTGTTTCCTTTCTTTATACTTTTGTCCTTCACTTCTTCTATGTCAGGCAGGGAGTTCATAGCACAACGAAAGTTTGCCTTCCATGTCTTTGGATCAGGTTTATCTACTCCTGATTGGTATTTTCCTAAGCAAGAAAAGAAAATTTAGGAACACATGACACGCAATTGAAAACCTGAGGCAAATTAACAGCGTAGGTTGCCTTCAAGGTATCAGTCTTTGGTTTCCACGAGAAGCATTCAAACAATAGCTGAGGTTGCAGGGGAGTGCTGTGATCTCATTTCCATGCACATTTCTAGAACACTTGATGAACAGTTTGTGCTCAAGAAAGACCCAGGGTGCTGCAGATCAGATGTGACTCCACAACAACATGGAAAAGCGTGCACAGCATTTACCTTTATTATGTCTGGCTCAAATCCATAGAAAGGCACAAAAAAGCCTAAGGGCTTATGTCTACAAAGTGCTGACTCTGCTCTACTCCTGGCAGTTTTAAACCCAATGTTGTTAACCATGTTGTTTAAATCAATTAAGTTTTACTGTGTTCACCAATGCAAAGGAGTTATGGCTTCAATAACACTGGGGAGTATCGTAGGCCTTGAAAAAAGCTCTTAGCCTCCCACAAATCTGGAAACTTAAGTTCACTCTCTGTCTTAAGAAAAGCAAAGACAAGGAAGAAGGAAAATGTAACTTTAAATGGGAAAACAGTGTGAAAATCTGTCCTGCACAAAAAGAGTTCGATACCTGTGTGAATTGCCCAGTTTCTAAATAAGGGAGCATCTTTTTCAACATCCCACCCATGTCTTGCGGCATGCATCCAGGGAATCTGAAAAATCTTCTTCTCCTGGAAGGGAAAACAAACAGGAAATGCCAATACTGAAAGACTTGAGGGATCTTCTGATGATCTTAAATCACTCATTTACAAGCATGGTTTCAGCATCTGCAAGTGTTTTGCTCCCTTTTAAGTGTCACTGTCACTGAAGTCAACAGGAAAATATCCACTGGCATCACCAAAAGCACAATACAGCCCAAGTGTATGAAATACTCAGAAGCCACTTCATGGAAGATGAGCCTGGCAGCTTTCCAAGCTGACACATGGAAAAAACATGCAGTACTACACATTTCTAAACATTCAAACAAAGGCTAGTTTGGCAGCACAGACACTTTTATGATTAGAAAAATTACATCTGACACTAAACAACTATAGGAACAGAGCAAATTCAAAGGATTTAGAGTTCAGGCAGTAAATACTCGCATGGTGAAGAAAAGAGATATTATAAATTTATATGCCAAGCAAACAGACATATTATATCAGCTGTAGACATTTCTCCAGTGAGGATAAAAAACATCAAACATTCATGTGAAGACCTGTCATTGAAGATACTTGAACATATTTTAGTTCAGAAACTTTAGGCCAAAGAGAAGTAGATTTAAAGCAATCCAAAGGACGGGAGTTTTTTCAATTATTTTTTTAACACACATGTAGCTAAATCAGGGCATGCTTTACATCGTGGCAGTATAAAATAATTCCCAAGGGGACCATGGAAGATAATAGACTGGTGACTATTAAAGATGATAGTTTGGGGATGTAGCTCCAGCTCTGGGAGCCCAGTGGCTTTCAGAGCTCAAACAGCATGCATTCCTACACTCCTTCCACAAGCACTTAGTACACAGGATACTGGGCCAAATGGATGCTGGGTCAGATGTGCTTTTATGTCATACAGCATGGTAATGAATTCTTTCGTGGTGACCTACAGGGCTGCTTCAGAACTCTTCATGTTTTTTTCTGCAAAGCCATACAAAAGGGGTTTGTTACACAACACTTGTTTTTATTCCCCTGTTGGAAGGATTACATCTTATGTAGCTTCATGCAAACACCTTGCACTATAAACTTTGCCTCTGCAGGTTTAGATCCAATTCTCAGTCTGTGAAGAGAAGAGTACTTCCAGGGAAAAATTCACCCTCCTCCTGAGGTGGCCACCTGAGCTATGCCAACTGAACCGCACTCTAAAAGAGCCTATTTCTCTTCACTGACTACAAATAACTCCAAACAGGCAGCTCTCCTTTAAATGACTGCATTGTAGATGTCTGCGGTTGGGTGAGATGTATCCTTTGCCCTTTCCCCTTCCCCCAGCAACCACTTTTCTTCCTTGTCTGTCTGGTTAATATTTCACTAATGGCAAGGTTAGGTTTATTTCCCTTCCTTCCCATGTGATCTTTTCATTTTTTTAGGCTGCATTTTGTCCTTCAACTCTTGTTTTTAATCCTTTCGCTCATGTACTTCACTTGTTTGAAATTGCATTCTTCCCTTCTCGCATGGCTTCATCTTTAATTTGGTGAAAGCACTGATTTAACATGTTCCTCGTTCCCCTCAAATCCTCACACCCTCATTCTTCCTCTTAACCTAGTCCCATCACTTCTCTCCTTTTGCCTCCTTAGTCTTCCCCCTACATATAATTAAATAATCCTACAGAGATGCTCACCTTGTCCCCAAGTATAAGCAGCCTAAAGAAAGCCTGAACCCCACTATTCTGTGGCCCAGAGCACTACTGTATTCAGCAGAGGCAGAATAAGCTTTCTGCCTTTACTCCCCCCCAGACTATAACAAGCATTGGAAAAAAATCATACTTCCATAGAAAACAATTTCTATCAACAAGAACTTTGAGAATTGCATAGATTAAAAAGTCTTCTCATGCTTGAGAGGTTTGAACAATGCTGCAGAAATTATATCATGGATTTCATATTCCATACAATAATTCAAAACCTAGCAGACTGAGCAAGGCTCCAGACAGTATCCTGTCATCATCAACTGTACTCACTGCTTCAAAGGGAGGTGCTAGAAACTCAACAGCAGTCTAAGTGGTCATTACAGCAATTCACTTCATTACAGAAAGTTCTTCCCAATCCCAAAGGTCTTTAAGCACAGGAATTATAGCAAATTACATACAAATAGCAAAATAATAGAATCCACATGCATTGTAATTTTATAATACATATCTCATTTTACACACCTATACAGAAACTACAGATTTTCTCATAAACTATTGAAAATAGAACTTTCTTTAAAATCCTGCAAGGCTGCTGATTGCATCAATACCATGTGGTTGTGTGTTCTGCTTTAGTTCACCTGGAAGTTTTATATTTAAATACCAATTCTTTATCTTGCACATTATCAAACATTACCTATATTCTTTTTCAGTTGGTGCTTCCTAGTAATGACCTTAACAGGAAAGGGCTCATCAGTGCTTTCTCTTAGACTTGGAAAACCATGAGCTGACTGGTACAGCACTGGACATTTGTGTAGAGCCTCACATTTTTGTTAAAAAATTATCCTCACCTGAAGTCAAAGGCATAACCCATAAAACTTTCACAGTGTAACAGGAATTACATCCAAGCTCCAGTTGGGACTTCAAAAGGGAAAAGTTGTGATAATGTTAGAAATAGGCATGAAGGGGAAAATAGTATGGAACGCTTGGAACTCTAGTATTGCAAAATGCTCCAAGCAGGTGAATGAGCATGAGACCACATACTAACTATGAAGTCATAGGACAAATCTTAAATAGCAGCATCCTTCTTGAGAGTGATACTCCAAGCGTCCATAAAAGCTGCAGGTTGCCTCTTGACTTCTGTTACAGATACTCAGAATGTTTCCACTCTAATTTCCTTTTCCAGATCCATGAGGGACACTGACCTCCCACTATCCCCCTCCTCTCACTACGTCTGCCCTCTACTGAACCATGTCATTTCATTCACATCTCCCAGTTTTGTCTCTCTGGCAAAGTAAAGAAATTTCCTTCCTCTCTCATGCCCTTCTCAGAATAAAATTTTCACCAGGGAGGTACACAAGTATTTATTTTTTAAGTCCTATAAGGAGGGGTTTGTTGTGGAGGTATAATGTGATCAACTGAAAGTAGGGGAAGGAATTCAGTAAGTCAGCTGCACCTGATTTGTCCTTTTTAACTGAGAGAGGTTTAATTCTTCTCCCAGTCTAGAAAAATTCCCCAAGAAATGACAACAAATGACAAACCCAGAATGGTAGTACTTCCTTTCATAATTAAATCTTACTTGCTTAAAAGCTGCACACACACACAAGTTTCATTCTTTATAGTCTGACCCATCTTCTTTTCTAAACTCTTAACTGTCCTTTGCCAAACTCTAATTAAAATGCACAAATCACAAAATTTACAATCACAAGATTTAAGAGTTAATATGCTTAAATCTGAAGGACTGTGCCCTACTAACTGCAGAGAAATTATTTCAGGATTGGGCAGGAATGCCCAATAAAAGACAGCAGATATGGACTGTCAGCAGGAAAACAGACACCACAGTAGAGACAATCAAGGAGAGGGACCCCAACATCGAACTCAAATTACAAAGACAACAGTAAAAACTGGTCTCCTCTTCAGCTGTGACCCCATTATTCAAGAACAAGGACCTACTCAAATTCACAGGGCAGCTAACAAGGGAATGGATATAGCAATATTTATTTACTCAGTCACAGCATGTGAGAGTCACCAATGCAGGAAGTTCCTGAGAAACAAGATTTGTGGCTGAAATTTAAAGGGCTCCTGATAATTTTATAGTTGCGAGCAGTTCTAGTTTTGAAAGCTGAAACAAAAGGTGGCAATTTCAATTGCCATTCTTTAGGTCTAAAAACGAGCCACCTAAGTTCCTATGTTTCTGCAGGCAGTTTTGTGCATTTACATCCATTCTCATAATAAAGTAGCCTCTGCAGCCAAAACAGCTTCATGGTTTTCAGTGTGGTGAATTACTCTCCTGCATACCACAAAATATATGCACCATTTCCAGGTTTTATTACTATTCAGAGTCTCAAATACACTCCTTGGTTTTACTGAACCAATTAAAATAAATTCAAATTGGGCACTGACATTTTGGAGCTCACACCTGTGCTCTCAAAGTGTCTAGAGTACTAAGTAAGGGCTAAGGTTTGGGTCTGGCACAGTAAAAATCACTCCATTTTCTCCCAGGAAGAGAAGTATCAAAGAAGTCATACAAGTCTGAAACATGAGATCATTGCTTCGACCCAGAGTTTAACTCAGTACATAGTCTTGCACCTCAGGAAACATTGTATTCACGTCCCTCTGATGCTGCTTGGTGAACAACGTGTTTGCAGCATGAAAAAAAAGAACACGTATCAGAGTCTCCAGAAACACTCACTCCAACAACAAAGAGTTGAAAATGCTTTCAAAGGAGCCACAAATCCACCAGACCAAAGCAAGATGCCTCAGATCTGGCAGGTGAGGCTGGAGGAACAGGTTCAGCAGGAAGCACTCAGCTTTGCCCTTCCTCCCCACGTCACCCATTTGAAACCCAGGAATGGGCTGATTTACCTATTCAGACCTCAGCCACTGCTGTAAGTTCTTCTTCAGTGCATGCATGCATCCCCCATTACCTTATTTAGCCATTTCAGCCCTGGTATTCTGTTAGAGTTGATTTGCTCTTCCAGCCAGGGCCGCATCCGCATCCTTTCGACAGGCATTGTCACCCACCTGGGTAGGAGCTGCAGGTCACCTCCTCCTCACCACTGAAGATGTTTTTCTCCCCCTTTCTCCATCCT
>JAOXXN010000471.1:39051922-39071036 GCA_026770055.1 Myrmophylax atrothorax
ACTATGAATCTCATAGATTGTGTGTGAAGTCCAGTTCCTCCGCCGTTTATTTTTTGTTTACTTTACATATTCACATGGCAAATACTCCCAGATACTTCCAGAAGAGAAGAGACCCGAGGGACTGTTTTCTATGAAGCCACAGTGGGCTGAGAATGAGGGACATGGGATGCCTGGCTTTGAATTGGCATGTTGACTAAATAGATGTGCAGGGAACAGGGATAATCAGCAGGATATGGTAGTGACAGGACACAGCTTGTATAGAAGGGTCAGACTAGGGCTATGGCTATAGGGAAAAGGGGCTATACACTCCATGGCAATAAAAGAAGCAAAATCAGCAAACTCCAGCAACTAAAGCCATATTTTTATAGACTTAAGATCTAATTAGTAAAACAGTAGGGTATTAATGCCCACTGACCAGGATGGAGGCAATTGCTATGCTAGGTTCAATTAGACAGCAGTAAAGAGATTAAAAGTGAGAAATTTCTAACCAATTTGTTCCCACCCAGAAATAAGATCTAGCAGTCGTAATAACCCACAGAAGAATTGGTTCAGAACTCAAAAACTGTCACAAAGCTGGTGGACATGCCAGAATGGAACGCAAAGAACAGAATGGGAAGGGCTGCAATATGCCTCCCCATGACGACTCTTGCCCACATGTAACAGAAAGGGCAAAGATCGAGAGAAGAGCAACGAACAAAAGGAGAAATACGAAATGACCCTGATGTTAGTGTGATTCAAGGATTTAAGTGACCAGGATTATCTAGGATGGAGAAGTGATAAACAACAGAAAACAGTCAGACCAGAGAGAATACACAATTGTGAGCAGAGAGGAGTAGGGGTGGATTATTTTCTTTCTTTCCAAATATAACAACTAGAGAGCATCAAGGGAAACTAGCAGGTGGTGGATTTAAAGCAAACAGAAGAAGGTGGATCTTCATGCAGCAGGTAATTAGACAGTGGGACATCCTGCTTTGAGGTGCCAGTAGTTCACAGGGGATCCAAAAAAAGCACACGTACATATTCACAGAGGGGAAAAAACCCCATGGGGTCTGTTAAATGTAAAGACACCAGCTGTGCCTAAAGCAGCTCCCAAAGCTACACATTTCTAGGGGCTAGGAGCTCTTTGGCAGCCTTGGAAAAGGCCTGACTGGAAATACCTGCAAATGGCCCAGGGCAGGGGAGATGTCCAGTACTGCTTCAGCACCTTCCTCCGAGGAGAGAAGAGTGTCTGGGACTTGCTTTTGTGATGCTCACTGACTGTTGTTGTTTCTAGTATGTGCTTTTAATTTGTTTACAGAATGAGCCAGCTGTGAAGAAGACTGTAGTTTATCAGTAGATATTGTGTGGAAAAAATGCTTACCATAATTTTAATAATTTAATATCACACTCAGAGGACTGTTTAGTCACAAAGTGGCACTGCTGTGAATGACATTAATTGGGTTTGGTCAAAGAAAACACAGTTGACTTCCCTGAGAAACACTAGCCAAATCACTGAGCAGAATCTGCAGCTTGCTCTTGCCGTTTCTTCCTAACTTTCACCTGATCTCAGTGGATCATGTTCAAGGATCTTGACTAGGTGCATTCTGCATGTTAAAAAGACATTTCTTTCCACATCTTCTAGCATCACAAGTTCAGAGGATATAACAGAAGTTAAATCTTCTGTTGTGATTCCTTTCTTAATGTTGAAAGGTAATGGAAATGGGCAGCTTTCGTTTTCTAACTTTCAGTGGTGACTCACTCCCTCCAAAAAGAGCCTTTATACCTCTTTTGACTTGGCTGTTTTAGTAAGACCTGGCAGCTTTAAAACCAGAAAAATTAAGCCAGAAGCATCATATATCCACAGCTTTTTCTCTGCAGAATTGCCAAAATTTGCAACTCCCTTTTTTCACCACCTTCCTTAGGGATCCAGCTACTGGAATCAGCTGTTTCCATTAGCATCCTCCCTTTCCTTCAGGAAAGAGTCACTATTCTGGCCTGCCTTAATTTCTGTGAGGAAAAAAACCCTTGAAACTGGGAATCCCTTAAGTTCCAGAACGTAAATAAATAAGCCATCCTTATCAGTTTTAGTGTTCAATAATATTTTTGAAAAGGTTAATAACATTTATGACATTTTCTCTTTTTGCTGTTGTTGTGGGTTTCACCTCATCTTTACGTGGAGCTGACTATACCATCACTTTGGTTCTAAAAACCACTGTCACAGGCATTGCAACTATTCATACATAGAATTGGAGTAGCTAAATTTTCTAATGGAGATGGGCCCCAAACTCAGCTATTCACCTACAGCCAAGCTCTTTATTTTTCTGGTACGTTAAAGTAGAAAAGCTAATTTGCATTACAAGCCAGTATCAAGAAAATAAATCAGTTGCAAGAGTCCTATAATTCTTAGTTTAACTGTATTACCCACATCTTCCTGAGTGCCTACACCCATTTTTAAATGTGATGCACAGTTAAACTTATTTTCAGTTTTAATTTGTCCTGTCAAAAATATTCTGATGCTGATGTAATCTCTTTCACTGATGTTTTTAAACACTAGATAGTAAGGGCACCTTTCTTATTTAAAAAAAAAAAACCATAAAACCAAAAAAATCCTCATGAGATTTCTGATTATAGTTAAGAATTTGCAGTATTTATATATTATTATAATACAAATAATCATTACTATTAATCCATTATACTAAGTAAAATGGAAGATGATCAGCTAACCCTTTAACAGCTTGTAATTTATTTCTTCTCTGAAATGAGTTTTATTTGTTGGAGGGGTTTTTTGTTTCTCATTTACTCTGTGTTTATACTGCTGTAAATAAAAGAATTTTCTGGGCTTTGGTGTTTCTGCAGTGCTCTAGAAGTATTTATGCTCATGTTAAAAATCATGGAAATAAAAGTCAAAGAAAAGCTTGTTACTCTTTTTCTGCTTTTGCTATGGCCCCAGCCTTGTCATGGGAAAGGGGATGGGCAGAGCAATGAACATCAGGAAGCATCTGCAAACTGTTGCAAATGGAGCCCTGGAGACACGGCTGGGGGAAACAAATTAACTCACCTAAGTCCCAGTTGAGCAAATAGGCCCTTAAACAGAAGGACATGAGTAATTCCCCTCAAGTTCAGATGGAACCTTCATGCATCTGAAGTTCTATATCCAGGCAGGAGTGTGTATGGGGAGAGCCTCCCACCTCTCTGTGCTTGCCTTCATTTTGCCCAGGTTTCTTGACTCAGACTTTCTGTGGTCTTTCCCCCTTTATTTCTCCCGCTATAATGGCTGCAGGGCAGCGTGTAGCTTGCTCAGGCTGCTTATATGGCATATGGACTCCTGCCCCTTCCTGGTGGGGCTCAGCCACGTCATCTCAGGGGACAGAAGCATGGGCTGTGGGGCTCCTGGCCAGGTGCAGCAGGGCCCCAGCAACAGTGGCAGCGCTGTATGCCGGCAGCACCGCCCCAGTGCTATTCGTTCAGCACAAAGTGGGAATTTCCTTAACACGTTTCAGAGCTAATCCACCCGTGGGATGATTCCTTTGTCTTTGGTTGGGTATGCCAGCAGGGAGACTTACCCTTGAGAGGCTTAACCAGTTGTCTAAATCAGTGAGATTAATAAGAAATGAGATGGTAGAAGTGTTACTTCATTTTTACTGGTAATAATTAAAGTAATAACAACAGAAAACTGTTCCAGGATGGAAAAATCTATTGGCTTAGACTGGATCTCTGAACAGTAGCTTCTCTAGACTGCAAAGTAAAACTTTTCCATCACAACTTGAAGCCTCTTACACTTCCAGGAAGGCCAAGAGCCCTCATTAAGGTGATACTTTAGCCAGCCCTTAGTGAACTCGGTCAGAAAGACAAAAGAGATAAAATTATAACCTGTGACAGACATCTCTTCTACTAAGGAATTTTTATACCTTCCCAGTCCTATTGGTCTGGTTGCAGCCAGGTGCTTCAGGAGTACGGGTAGGTAGGAAGAGCCTGTCTTCTGAGCCAAAACCATATATATGACAGAGAAGAACACTATTGAGGGCTGTAATGCCTATTCATGTTACTTCTCACTGCTTTTATTTGGCTGCAGTACATCAGCCCCCACCTCTGCCAGCTCAGCTGCTGTACACAATTCGTTCTCTTTAGTGTAAGAGAAGAAAGGGATCAAGGAACTTGCTTAACACCACCATTGTGAGACAGTTTTGGCCACTCACATCTCTTGGCCCTTGCAGCAAAATTTAGAGAGGAAAGATGTCCTTTAAAAACGTGTACAACATCTTGACATTTCAGGGCTGGAGTGGAGTTTGGCAGAGAAAACCTGGATAGGAGCCAGGCTGCTTCAGCAGATCGTACCTGAAAGTGATCCTTCTTAGCCCTGCTTTAATAGAGTGTTCCGCCGAAGTAGAAGCTTTTATGGCAATTTTCCCAGTGAAACTGAGGTAGAATATAAAGATAAGTGATATGTTGCCTATTGGCTTGACAAAGCAGAACAAATACTTTTTCTTCAGGATAATAATGAGTTATTAAGAGCTTTGCTTCATATTGTGTGTAAACACATGATTTGATTTATTAATTCAAAACTTATTTATTGTTTAAGTCAGGTCAATTCTCTTTGTTGAGGGGGGAAGAGACTTTTCTCTTTTCACCTTCCTGTTTGTAGTGGATTTTCACATATAAAGAAAACTTTCCAAGGATACTCATTGCAAAAATGTTCACCAGACACATTCCTCCATCAGTCTGTGTGAAGCAGATAACACCCTTCCTTGAATCCTGCCAAGGTCCCATGGCTTTGTGTGGGGAGAAAGGTCCCACTCCATGCTAGGGGGGTTTTCCTCACCTCCAAAACTAAGGAGGACAGAGGAGCCAACCCACCCATGGGACCTTCTCCAGATTGCCCTGCGCATCCTCTGACAAATCTGCCTCCATGGATGAAGCAGCATCCCACCTCCTATCTCCTTCTCTCATGGTCCAAGCCAGTGCACCCCTTGCTGGGCCATGAGAATTTGCAGGGACTATTGCCCATCTCAGGAGGAGAGGCAGGAGGTGCTAGACATGAACACCTCACCAATCTCTCAAGGGTGGCAGAGGCAGAGGGGTGCCAAGAAGGGGGGCTCCTCCTCATGAGGTCTCCTGCTGACAAGACAGGCAGTGCTCTGTGTGATCCACAGCTAGTAAATAAAAGAATTGTCTGACCCTGCAGTAGTCTCTGATGGTACATATTTGGGGGGCTATTTAAATACAGCTTGAGCCTTTCCTCTTTGGTGCATTCCCCAGATCATACAGCAACACAGCCCAATGTGACCCCAGAAAGAAAAAAAATATAGGTGACTATAAACATTCAATTTAAGGCTCTTGAATCTGAAGTTAAGATGGTGGCTAGAAGTTACAAATCCATTTCCAAGTCAGCATTCTCTTTAAAGCTTTGGTTCTTTGGCTCTTTCACCTTTCCTAATCAGTGTTTAATTATTAACAGAACAGTAATTTTTGAAAAAGTCCTGTCTGCTGACTGCCTTCATTGTACATGGCCTGGCAATCTCCAGAGCCTTCATAGCCTCTGTGCACCCAACTGACTGACATCCCAAAGCAAGAGCAGATGCAGCATCTTCTGAATGCACTGGACTAGCTGAAGCTGAGCTCCTCTGCTGCACCTTCAGTACTAGCCTGTCAAGTCCAGCAAGTTCATTTTCTGAAAGGCAGCAGCTGGCCCTGCTGAGCTGTTTCTGGAGCACAGCTCCAGCATGACTCATTTCTCCTGCAGCCATCTTGCTGCATTTCTCTTTTGACAAGTCATTTCTGCCACTCTGGTCGTTGCCCTGCTCTCAGATTTGCTAAGCCCATGTAACTGAGGAGAGGCTCTTTCAGAGGGAACTGGATAATCACTGTCTGGGGCTGATCAAGAAAACCTTTCATGACATAGTAAAAGCCATGTATTTTAAGTCATGTATTCCCAGAATCTGCCATTGCTACTGGGATCTTATTAGGATTACTGGGGTGCTATGTGGCAAATTTTTGAGGAAACTGCCTTGAGTTTCCAAAGAAACTGGTGTAATGCAGCGGGAAAGGTGCTGACTTGGTATCGGAGTGCAAGGGATCTCAAAACCCTGGACAGGGTTGCTTTATCACTTTAAAAGAAAGAGGTCATGGGAGGGGAGGGGAGGGAGGAGGAAACCTGTTGGCTATTAATAGAGAGCATGAGTAGGAGCTTTATTTTGAATGGCTTCTTTAATTAGCGACATGCAATGCAGAAGCAAGGCCCGTGATGCACTCTACCTGCTGACTTCCCAAGCACAGATCAGAGAGAGACAGACAGATACCAGACCACTGCACTGCAGGGGAGTTTCAAATAGGTGGAGCTAAAATGTCCAAATTAAAAAATAACTCAGGAGATCAATCAGCCTTGATCTTCAGAGAGACTGTCTCTGAAGGTGTACTAGTGGAGTCAGTGCCAGCTCAGACTCAGACTCAGGAAATTTAAGTTCCCTTCCTAGTCTTACCTGCCTTCTGTGAGATTTCCTTGTTCTCTCAAACTTTGTCTTTAATGTCCTTGTGGACGCTAAGTTCCCAGAGGTAACAGATGTCTCTTCTTACTTACTCAGTGTTACAGTGCCTGGTACAAATGTGTCTGACTTTCTCAGGAGCCCTGCTCTTGTACAGTACTACAAGAAATAATATTGCTCTGTACAGTAGTTCTCCAGTAGCAGAATTTATTTGTATTTGTGTTTTCAATACCTCAAATAAATCATCAACAACCAGAAACAACTATTTAGGCAACTTAAAGCTAGGAGAGGGCTTGCTTCCTTAGTTCTGTAAGCCATGGCATGACACCTGGACCCATGAACCCAACTGTACTTCAGTAGTACATTACAGTAGTGGGATTGTTTTGAAAAATACAACTCAGGTGCTTGCGGTTACTATTTGCCTATTTGCACCTTGCTTTCATTAATTAAATGTGGGGTGGCAACTCCTCCTTCTAATGAAAGGAGTACTCCACAGGTATGCATGTTATGGTGCTTTTATGCAGAAACCAACCCCACAGGAAAGTTTTAGTATGCAGATCCCAAAAGCAGAGGCAAGGGCAAACAACTGAGAGGCGAGGCAGAGCTCCTACTTTAACAGTAAAGTAGTTCTATGGGAATGCTGACTCACATGCTCCCTGTATAAATAGAGATGAAGAAAAAGCAATTATGTATAATTTCACTGCATTTCTTTTCCTTCTGCACTGCCTTTTCACTTGTGAAGTGGATCTGGCTGAAGAGTCAAAAGTTCTTTGTGTGGGAAAGCTTTGTAAAATTATACCTTGGGCTAGATATGTAAAAGTCTGATAAGCAAGTGTTAATACTTCCCAGTCAGCTTCAAAGAAAGGGTTTCATTGCTTGGCAAGCCAACACTTAATGCACATAAACCTGTTGTAAATAGTTTGTGGAATAGTTACAGAGAACATTTACACAAAAGCTGTTAGCAGATCTACTGGTGGTGGTTGGACAGGCTTCCCCACCTTATTCACACTGTTCTGCGTATTTAAGGCTTTCATCACATTATCTCCCCTCTCTTCCCGGCTAAGGGGAATGTTGTTCCCCTAAGAAGAACATTTCAGCTCATCTGTGAATACCTCCTTCTGTGTGCAGGGACACCTTTCACTAGACCAGCTTGCTCAGAGCCCCGTCCAACCTGGCCTTGAACACTTCCAGGGATGTGACACCCACAACTTCTCTGGGCAACCTGGTGCTTCACCACCCTCACAGTAAAGAATTTCTTCCTAACATCTAATCTAAACCTACTCTCTTTCAGTTTGAAGGCATTCTTCTTGTCCTACACTACATGTCCTTGTAAAGTTTCTCTCCATCTTTCTTTAGTAGGCTGCTTTCAGGTACTGGAAGGCCTCAGTTAGGTCACCCCAAAGTCTCCTCTCCAAGCTGAACAACCCCAGCTGTCTCAGCCTTTTCTTATAGGAGAAGTACTCCATCCCTCTAATCATCCTGGTGGCCCTGCTCTGAACTGGCTCCAACAGGTCAATGTCCTTCCTGTGCTGGAGACCCCAGAGCTGGATGCAGTGTTCCAGGTGAGGTCTCACTAGAGTGGAGTGGAGGGGCAGAATCACCTCCCCTGGCCTGCTGGCCATGCTGCTTTTGGTCCAGTAGTTGTGGTAGTCGTGATGAGCTGATGACATGAGAAAGGCAAAATAGGCAAGCTGCTCAAAATGCCCATTTCTCCCACTTTATTAGTGGTTCTAGTGGAAGGCATGACCTTTCTCTGTAAGCTTGGTGATAAGAGATTGCTCTTTATACCGTGACCTCCACCTTTGTACCAGAACTCAGATGTTGCTGCTTGCACACTAAGCTGCTGTTTATTTTGCTGACTTGAAGGAAATGCCTAAAGGACAAAAGAATGGGGCTTAGAGGGCTCATCGAGTGTCCATCATCACAGGACTCTTTCCACCTGCCATCTCTGTTACTCCATATTTATGAAAAAGTGGGAACAGTGGATGCACAGCCCACAGCCCATCTGACCTGATGTGGCTGTCTTGATTTTGGCAGGCCAAAGCCAGCTAATCCCTTATGGAAGTTAAACTTCTGGAATACCACAAGCCCTGATAAGCGTGGCAAGTAAGTGGGGGCACAGAGGTAAGACCTCTCCTCTCTGCTCGATACCATGCCATTGAGGCTTGCAGGGCTGCCTGTGCCTTAAAACAGCATTGAAAATCCTGGACTAAATTCTCTTAACTCTCTTTGATGTTCTCCCCTCTCCCGCTGCCTCAGGATCTCACTTTATGTTATTAGATCTGAATTTCGGTTTTCCCATTTCCCAACCAAATCCCATGGGACCTCAGAGAGTTGAGTTGCAGAGTTTGACTGTGGTTGTGCTGTCTCCCATATGCGCCTCTGTGATGTGGAGCAAAAGCAGCCTGAAAGTGGGCGGCACCTGCAATGCTGTTGACTTAGGCTTGCAATCAGTGTTTGGAGTGTTTTGCAACATTTTGCAAGATGTCAAAACCAAACGATGCTCTGTTTTAGAAAGGAGGCAAATGGTGAACTCCACTGCAGATAGCTTATCTCCTGCAGTTATGGAGAGATCCGGACACAGGTGAAACAAGAAGCCTGAAGTAAAGAAAGCTTGCCTCTGTATTTTTACACTTCTTCAGCTCTTATCTTTGTGTTCCAGAAATTTGTGGTGTTTTGCTCCAATGTTTTGCAGGGCCCTTGCACAGAAATGTCTTGTTACTCAGTGTCACATCTACATGTATCTCCATGCTGGAATCTTGTTTCCCACCTTAAGTGGTTACCACCATGGTTTTATTTCCCTGCTATCATGATTCAGCTGCAGGTGTGACTACAAGGGACACAGCTTGTAGTTTAAACCCAGGCTGAGGTCAATGAGCAAATTGGCTACCAATGAGTGGATAGCAGCAGGTTCAGTGGGGTTACTGTCAGTCCTGTGAAATGTAGATTTGGTTTTCCTTTTAAGTTACGTTTGGCATTAAAATGAAGGAATCCTAGGAGGTTGTGATTTCTTTGCACTGCTTTCACTCTGTACATAGGTTTCAACACCGTGTTAATCTCTGCAGCATTGGAGACTCCTGTGATGATCAGTGGAAGAGCAAATCACCCACGGCGGCTGTCGCTGTCACCTTCTCCCCAGTGAAGAAATGTGCACAGGATTCATCTGCCACCAGCCAGGGACACAAAAAACCCTGAGGAGAGCTCACTCCTTCGTATATGTGGCATGAAAGGAACATAAACAGGAAGCATAAAGCCACAGGAAATTCAGCAACTGAAGTTCTTCTGTTCATAGAAGCATTGTTGTTTTGTTTTGGGGTTTTTTTTTTACAAGCTCTATTGCTATGTCTTATGTCAGTAAAGAACATTCACTTTCTTACTCTGATCAGACCTTGCACAGGAAAATAATGAAGGTATTAACCTTTTACTTTATGGATTGCTTTATGTTCTCCCTCCCAATGTTACAACCTGTTAACACTAAGTTCTAAAAATTCACACCAGGGGATGCTGAAATCCAGCTGTAGGCACAGAGCTCCAGCCTGAACTTGGGAAGACTGTATCAATGGGAATATCGTATTGATTTAAATGGGTTCATTGAGCTTGGCATCCATCAATGTTGCTGCTGTCACTTTGTGCATGCACTCACATGTCAGTAATGAGACATCCTTCAGTCGCTCTGTGTTTCAGTCACTAGGATAAGGCTGATAATTACTATTTTGTTTTGAAGTAAGGGAGAAAAAGTATAATGCTTTGTAGCATCTCTCAGGACACTCCATTTTAATCCTTCACAATGCTTCTTTTGCTGCTTCTCTCAGCAAAATTCTCCCATCTACGAATTACATAGATGGGCAGCTTTTCTCCAGAATACTCCAACTTTCAGCAGTGAATAAGGGACACTCTGTACTTAATTCCTCTTTTCCTTACCCCTCATCAGGAATTTCTTCATCGACAGACACAAACCCCATTCCATCCCCTGTGCTGCTGATCTACTCTGCTCCAGCACAATTCTGTCAAACTGAAAACCAGGTTGTACTCAGTGGCAGGACAGAGAGAAACCTGAAGCTTCCAGGTCAGTCTGTCCTGAATAATGTCTGTACCTGTCTGCCTGCACTGTGGCCTGGTGGGGAAGGAGCGTGGGGAGTGTGGGGTGATAGCCCTGATAAACTCTTGATGAGTTGGGGGAAATGCCTTAGCCCCCCGGAGTGGTGCTCCCAGAAACTTTGACAGAGGACAAAAACATCCCAGTGGCTTTCCAAAAGTGCTAAAGCCAGACTGATAAGATTAACAAAGAGTGGAGTGTTGTGGAGATGACATGGCCATCCTTTGGGATGTCTTCTGGGAACACTGGGAGCCCCTCAGGTCTATGTCATCTGTCTATCACCCCAAAACCAATTATTGACTAGAATCACTCAAACCACCTAAGGAAAAAAAATTATAAAAAAGAGATTGGGCATGAGCAAAAATAGGGGAGAAATGCCATCGTCTGTGCGGGGGTAGCTGAGAGGAGCTGCCCTGTCTCCTCCCACCTCTTTGGACAATGTAGGGGTGAGAAAACCATATACTCTCTATACTTTATATTCTATATCTTATGCTTTACTCTCTTACAACACCTATTACTTTATACATTCTATCTTATACTATGCCTGTTATGTTATACCTTATAAAGTACTTTATATCCTTATATGCTTTCACTTTTATCTCACAGCTACTTTGATGCTAATTTCACTTGGCTATATCTTTCCTCTATAGGCACCTTCCATACTAACTGTATTTTGCTACTTTAATAACTATTATACCTTGCCTTACACCTCATAACTTACTAGGTATACATCCTACTTTGTATTGGTTGTTGTGTTCCTTTAAGGTGTGTAGTTCTTTTTTAACGTGTGTTAATGGGAAACAGCTCTATTCTTTCTTTTTGCTTTGTGTTGCAGAGCAGGTGGTGTGCAGGTCACTGTTGCTCCACGTTACCAAGGGGGGTTCTAGGTTTGTGGTTTAGGTTGTTATGTTTCTGGTTAGTAGTTTTCTGTCCTTAGTTAAGTCTGTCGTGGGGGATAAACTGCTCGAGTTCTGTGTCGAAACTTAAGTTTGGTGTCTTTGTCTGTAGAATATGTTTTGTGCTGGTTTCTTTAGGATTATTTTATCATCAATTGAATACAATCATGCAGCTAAACATTATCACTGGCAATGCAAAGCCCACAGGGAGACCTCAGCACCTTTCCAAATGTGCAAGCAGCCTGCGACAGACGCTGGCAAAGCTCAGCTTACCTACACTTACCTGCAGAGGACCCCGGAGCAGTTTTTCCAGAGTACTCACACAGCTACAACTCCTGCTCAAGAGCTCCACATCTTGGCCACCGCCAATGCTTTACTGGGCCTCCCGCAGGTGGTTTTCCCACAGACAACTTCCTGGAGGTGGCTGTACTGATGGTTTTCCCAGCATCTCCCTGCTGCTTCACTGTTTTCTTCCACATACAGTTTTCTGACATAGCCTGCTTGCCTGCTTTCAAGGCTTTTCCTGGTCCCAGCCCACCAAAGACATCCTTGTCCTGCTGCCCAGCAAGTGCTCCTCTGCTTTCTTCCTAGCTGGCACCCCCATTTGGATGATGTTCTGGAGCGGAATCATGCGCAGCTCCTGGCATCTCTCCAATGACTCCCTAAAATTCTTCCATAGTAACTTCAGAAAAACCCACAGCAGCTTGATTCTGCCTCTTTCTACAGTGCCCAGCAGCATCTCCTTGCCTCCTTTTCTGCCCCACTGGTTCTGCCTGCTGTTTCCTTCTCTGTCCTTTGCTTGTGAAGTCACAGAGAATCATTTCAGTTGGAAAAGACCTCTGAGATCATCGAGTCCAACAACTGAAAGATCACCATCAACTAGACCATAGCACTAAGTGCCACGTCCAGTCATTTCTTGAACACCTCCAGGGATGGTGACTCCAAAGTCTTTGAGGTTGTAAAGTTTGGGGCTTTCTAAGTGGTAATAGCTTTCCTCTACTCTCTGAGGCAGCACAGGTCTGGCAGCAACTCCTTCTCAAAGTCGTGGCTGATATAACCAGCTCTTCCTGGGGACATTTTGTGCCCATCTCATGGTACTGTTGCAGCTCTCATATAGAGCAGGCGCCCCAACCTGCTGAGTCACCCTCATCTTGCACTTCTCCTTCCCCACCTTCTTTTCCTTCTTCTTCTGCCAAGCTTCATCATATACTGCCATCTGAACACAAATTATCACCAATGGTTTACATGGAGGTTTTTACTTCTGCTATTTAGGGCATTCCCTTGCTTTATGGTTTTGCTGATTTAGTCTTTTTTATTGCAGGCCATTGTTGTGTTTTAGCCCTAAGGCAAGTGTGGCCCGTGCCTGGACTGTGATCCCTCGCAGTGACTATCCTTCCTCCTCCTTAATTTTCTCTACTCCCTGGTCTGTTCCCTCTTGTTCCTCATCCCTAGTTTTGTAAACCAGGCTGCTTCCTCTTTCCCCCCTTCCCTGGGACCATTATTTGAGTATATTTTGTTAGCACTTCCTTTTTCCAGACTTGCTGTGCAGCAGTCGATGACGGGGGTACAGCATCCTGAGCACACACTGGAGTAACCCTCTGCTTCCGCCTGCTACAGCACATCTTAATCTCATCAACAACAGCACAAACTATTTATAATCAGCTCTCTGATTACATTCCTAAGATCAACATCCAAGTTAAAAGATTCTGTATAGCTGATACACTGCTTCAAAACCTCCTCTCCCACCAAGGTTTCCACAGCTGGTGGTCGGTAGTTAAAGCCTGCAGTCGGAGGTGCCACCTTCTGACATTCTGCTCAGATGTCCCATCTCATTGCTTCTCCTCTTGCTTCCCCTGCCCTCCCCACTGCCTCCCACAGTGGTACCTTTGGGGAAAGCTGGTCAAAAAGTGCCTGTGTTAACATGCCCCAGCTGGTCAAGCCTACATGCCATATTCCTCAGCAGGGTCTCCCCAGCTCACCCAACCCGTGTCCCTCCCCAGGACAATACGGCCCTTGCAGCACCCAGCTGGTGACCAAAGACAGATGACAATGCTTGTCGTGCTGCTGTCCCTCCCCGCTGCTCAGGGTTTCAGCAGTAGATGGCTGTTGTTCTGCCACCATCACAGACCCAGGTCACTTCGGGCAGCTAAGCCACCTGCTAGTTTTGAACTGCTTTCAGTATGACCCAAATCCCCACTCTTTTTCTGTGACTTACTCAGAAAAGTAAGCCAGTGCCATCCTTTGGACTTGCCTACAGAAACATGGAGTCCTGCAGGCCACTGAGCCCTGTGGGCCACCAAGCCCTGCTGGCCCTTAGAACTGGCCTATAAGGAAGCCCCACCAGAGCAGGGTGCCAGCCAGGGAGGCTTATACATCACATGCAGACCCTGGGAGGACTGCAGGCATAAAATATGGGGACTAGTGAAAGGGATGGAAGAATCTGGTTTTCACTTTGCGTCTGGATGTGGGTTGGTTACCCCAAAGAAAGGAAGGCTCTGGGCTGACCTTACCGTGACCTTTTAGTACCTGAAGGGGGCATAAAAAATGGTGGAGAGGGACTTTTTGCAAGGGTGTGTAGTCATACGACAAGGGGAAATGACTTCAAACTGGAAGAGAATAGGCTTAGATTA
The DNA here is from genome assembly GCA_026770055.1 of Myrmophylax atrothorax. NCBI lineage: Eukaryota > Metazoa > Chordata > Aves > Passeriformes > Thamnophilidae > Myrmophylax > Myrmophylax atrothorax. The sequence continues at coordinate 39,066,003 of JAOXXN010000471.1, forward strand.
GATATTAGGAAGAAATTCTCTACTGCCCAGAGAAGTTATGGGCATGCCAGCCGTGGGCATGTTCAAGGCCAGATTGGATGGGGCTTTGAGCAATCTGGTCTAGTGGACGATGTCCCTGTCCATGGCAGGGAGGTTGGAACTAGATGGTCTTTAAGGTCCCTTTCAACACAAAACATTCTACAATTCTGTGTTTTCACTCAGAAGCATTTCAGTGAGCAGAAACTAAGCATAAGGCAGAGGGAGTACCAGCTCTTGGCATGCTGCTGAAGACTAAGTAAAGCTGGATCCTTCTGATGCTTCTCCCATCTTCCATAGATCTCAGGAGACAATTTATCATAATAGTGCATGCATTCTTATATATATATATATGCCCCATATATGTATACACATCCTATTGTGGGCAAGAAAAGGTTAACCTAGAATTATGGACTCTTGTGTGAACTTACATCTGCTTTAAATGTCAAGCCTGAAGGGCTGAGAGACCACAGCACATTTGGGGTTATTTGGTGGCCTCCTGAGATCTTAATGACAGGCAGGCTGAATATGGAAGGCCTTGGGGTCACCAGTCTTACCAACAATCTGGGCAATGAGACCAGATGGGACCAGATGTCAGGTGGGCAAGCCACAGTCCTCTGAGCACGTGTCCAGGTTCAGGCCTTCCCACAGCAGCAGCATCCCCATCACCTGAAGGTCAACCCTCACCCAGAAAGATCATAACCTCAGCTGAGGTGAGGTGGGAGAGCTGAGCATGGGGAACCAGCTGAGGACGAGGAGGCAAAAAAAGGGGTGAAGGAGCTCTGCAGCAGAACCACTCTATGCAGAGGTTACTTCTGCCTTTAGCCAGTTTTTTTTGCATTGCATCATGCAGGAGAGGTATGGGCTGTGCATTTGAGGAAGTAGCTTTTAGCTGAATGGGATAAAAGGGAACACAAAGTGTTCTGGGTTCAGTACCAGAAGTAGACAGAAAGAGAAAGAGGAAACACTTGTGTCTGTTAGGAAGGATCTAACAAAAATAAATCACCCTGTCAGTGTTTACTATTATGTTTTTGTGCAGATAAGTGTAAATTGCACAGTGATGGTTGTCTCCACTGCTTTTTTTTAGAGGTCTTGTGGTTAAATAAATAAAATCATTATTTTCTTAATGGTCATAGAATACTGTGGTAGTACTCTTTATCCATAGGTAAATCTTTGTACATCAGATGCTCTCAAACCACTCGGATAGTAGAGCTTTAGACACATGCAGGAAAACCTGGTCATCTTTCAAAGGTAGTGAGATGATTTTGCTTGGCCCCTTTATGTATACAAGTGAAAGCCAGGAGGACTTATTGAATCATGGTCTTCTACATACTCCATCCTATGCAATTTCACTAGGTAAGTCCCTGTGAAGCTCATCATGTTCAACTAGACAGAAATATTCTGCTCTTGTGCATAGCAGATAGAGGCAGAGCAGCCTCACTGGTCCTCTGACACTGGGGGCAGCAGCACTGAGCTACTGAATCCAGTGCCAAATCTTGCCTGCCAGCACTAAACAAAAACACTTTTGGAAATGACTGCTATGCATTTTGTTCTTTTGAGGCACTTTAATTATGTGACTGTCTTCATGACAGAACATCTTAGTGACTAGGAAGAAAAGAACATAGTTTCATTTGCTTGGAAAAGTCAGGTCTTAATTTTTTGTTTTGTGATTATTCACAAAAGTCTAAACTTCAAAATTTGATTTTAAGACATAAAAATAAATGTAAGAACTTACCGGGCAAGTTCTTCTCTGTTTCCACTAATTGACTGTCATGATGCAGGCAAAGCAAGCAATTGCACCACTCTTCTGTTTAAAGACCATCACCATAGGTATGGCAGAAGCCTGTTTTGGGAAGTGCTTTGGATTTTTTTCTTATTAAACATTACAGGACTATCAGTGATATGACAGGAATCTGCATGGGGAGATGCTCCATAGTTGGAAGTGTTCTCTGGGTAGGTCTAGGACAGCAGAGACAAGTTTTTTTGCCTCAAAATCAGCTGATTCTGGTTTACTCTGATATGCAATAAGACAGGGAAGTTTTCCTGGGAAGCAGCAATGCAGTGTTCTCGCATACTTTGGGATGCAAGTCCCAGGATGTAATAAAACACAAGCTGACAGACAGCAAGCAACCACGGAGAGCTGTGAAAGGGTTGCTTCATTCAGAAGGCTTTTGGTTTTGGTTTTGAATGACTCATTAATGTGCGTTTTGGAGATCATTGTGCTGTCTGCAGTGACACACTGTGGTGATGAAGCAGTGGTTTATCTCTGACCCTGTTATCTGAGAGAGCCGGAGCTCTGCTCTGACTGTCCTGCTGCCTGCAGTCAAGAGTAGGAAGAAATATATAGCTGAATGGTAGTTCTTCCTGGTAACAACATTCCTTATAGGATATGAGGTGACAAGTCTTTTATTGTTACTGTTATAATTTAGTCATTATATTCATACTGTTAATAATCACTAGAAGTGACTTCATATGCATACTGCATGGATTTAGCAGAAAATAACTGTAATCATAGTTAAAAATACAAATTGCACATGAATTGTCAATTTAAATGGCATGTAAGGCAGTTTAAAATTTAAGGAGAAACCATAGAGACCTAGCAGTTTTTAACAACTGTATCATTATAGAAATAAAAAATGGTTTGGGTAGGAAGGAACCTTTAAATGTCATCTAGTCTAACCTCCCCACAAGCAGAGACACCTTCTACTAGATCAGAGGGCTCAGAGCCCCATCCAATGACCTCGAATGTTTCCAGGAATGATGTCATCTACCACCTCTCTGGGCAACCTGTTCTAGTGTTTCACCACCTTTATCACAAAAAAATTTCTTCCTCAAATCTAGTTTGAAATTTTCAGTTTAAAACCATTACCCCTTGTCCTATCACAACAGGTCCTGCTAAAAGCTCTGTCCCCATCTTTCTTACAGGCCCCCTTTAGGTACTGAAAGGCTGGTATAAAATCTCCCTGAAGCCTTCTCTTCTCCAGGCTGAGCAACCCCAAATTTACATTTTGAGTAAATTGCATGGGTGTTCTTCAGTTACGGAGCAGGGTACCCAAAGTGTGCATTCCATTCTCAGGGACAGACTGTTTCCATGTGACTTATCAGCATTAGTGTCTGACCTGCCTTTTTTTTTTCCTTTTTAACAAAACCCTATTTGAAATCTACACTCTCAGAGGTTGTTGTGGGAAGAAGGCAGATAGACTGCATTCAACAGGAGGATTTGCTTAGCCAGGAGGGAGTACTTGACCCCATGTAAACCAGGCAGCATGAACTGCCTCCCCAGTTTCAGCCTGGGTCTTTTATTTTCCTAATCCTTCCATTCTTTAGCATTAAATGCATTTAGGAACTTTTTTTTTTTTAGTTTTACTGGCAAACACTAAAAGTTGTCAGGTATCTCATATGTCACCTTTGTTAACTTCAGAATTGATTTTTGAAAAGTTTGTGGTTCTGTTGGCTTTTCAAATCAGCAAAATACTAATGTCAAGCTTTTTAAAAGCCTTCTGGACATGATTTAACTAATGATCCAGCTAGTCATGCAAATATATGCACCTGCAGATGAAAACACAGGTGTGAACTTTGCAGCTCAGCTTGGAAGCTGCAGCCAGCCACACTTGGCATGAAGGCCTTCGCCAGGGAAGTGATGGTGTGTTCCCCTCAGTGTAGTATATTCAAAACTGTGTACCACTTCCATAAAAGTGTTTTCACCCAGCCTTTTACCACTGGTGACTTGGTTTGGCAAGGAGGTCTGACTAGAGCTGGTGAGCTAAGCTAATGGTAATTGGGAAAATGTGATCTAGTTAAAAGGTTGAATTTGGGTAAGAGGCAGTGGAAGATTGTGAAGAGTCAGAGTTTAGGAAAGACATAAGGAAAAACAGGACAATGAGACAAATAAGGCATGAGGAGAAAGGACATTATCACCTCACCCTCTGCCTTCTCCAACAGGCTCTATCTCTACCTGCCAGTCCCACTGACTGGAACATTAGCCCTGAGCTAGAAATATATACATGCCTTCTTGGCACTGTGAAGGAATTTACTGACTTGGAGAAAAATGCAGCTTTTGTCCTGAAAGAACTTGATGGGAACATTACCTCTTTCCCTAAGCCCTATCTCTACCTCTTCCTAAATGGCTGGTGTTATGAGTATAGAAATTTTGCAGAAAATGAACTCCCTTGCTTTCCAACTCCTCCTCAGAGATCAGAGGGGCTGTGTGTGCCTATGTTTAATGCCTGACTATAATCAATTTCTATGGAAGTGTTACACAGTTTTGAATATACTACACTGATGGGAACACACCATGCACACTACACTGTAAGTCTGGTCTCATTCGCAACCACAGAATCACAAAGAGTGCAGTTTATTGGAGAAACAGGTTGTAGGTTCTTATTAGATTGCAAGTGATCAATTCAATAGGCCTACAAAATCTAAGTGTACAGCACTAGGTACAAGTGTTCCTGGGTATGCTATGGCACAGGTGGAGGCACAAGTCTCACCAAAGGGACATTCCTGCTTTAGGGAGAAGAGAGGAGCAAGCCCATCAGCTTGTCTGCATGGTGGTCATATTCTCATCCTCTGCCACGGAGGACTTCAAATGTCAATTTATACTTTTGGGAGAAGTGCAAGTGAGACCATAGTCCAATATCCTACTACTGCCACCATAAATGGTGGAGTGGAGCAGACACTTTATATGTAAAAAGGGAACATAAAAAGTTAAAAGAGAGAGACTGCAAAGGCTGTGAGTCTTGCCCATGGGAGGAACATGCTAGTGTCCCTCCCTCTTCCACCTGGACAATTGCAGACATAAAGTAAGGTTAATCCTGCCTCCTGGCCTCCTCTGCCAGGTAACCCACCACCAGGCATCAAGCCCACTGTAATCCCTCCACCATATATAGATATCTCATGGCATACCTCATGGGTGCCATTGTCCAACTATCCTGAAGTTACAAACTGGATTTCCAGGTAAAGGAAAAGGCTAGTAAGAGGCAAATCTTGTCAGGTGGGATAAGCCTACTTATCATGCCA
>JAOXXN010000471.1:39071136-39084810 GCA_026770055.1 Myrmophylax atrothorax
AATGTCCTCCCTTACATGATGACTCTGCTGTAAAACCTTGAACACATTTTGCATCTGGCCTGGGCTATTCATCTCAAACATGATAAAACATGATTGATGCTGAGTCTTAAGAAGTGTCAGAGACTTGTGACATGTCCCAGGATGTGTCCTGTGACACTATCCATTGTAAAATTCCCCAACCCAGGGGAGGTACAAGGTGTTCCCATCTGAGCTTGAAGTGTATAATAACTCACGAAATCTCTGAGTTTCAGCAGGGGGAAGCTTCCCCCAGCCCCAAAGGATCAAGACCATCACTTCAACAGGACTGCAACCACCACTTCAACTAAGAGACATGGAAGCTGGAACTACCAAATTTCATCTCTGGATCCAGTGGGTGGTGACTACATATATCTCTGAATCCTCATCCTTTCATTCTCTTTCTCCTCCTTACACATTTTCGTAAGTGTTACTTTTATACTTTAATATTACTGTATTACCGGAGATAACACCCAAAATGGCAACATACCTGTTTAACTTGGAAACAAAATTGTTCTAAAATAAACCCTACCTATATATGTTTACAAACCCCGATTATTCAGTGTCATTTCACTCTAATCCACCCCAAGGGATTTATTAACAAGAACCTGGGTTACCCTCCCTTTCTGGGGCAGGTTGTAACAGCTATATGGCAAAGAATGCTTTAAAGGGGCTTCTTTTCAACTTCAAGTGGTAAGGGGAGAAAAGGGACATAATAAAGTTAAAATTAATTTGCAAAAGCTATCAGATCCTAAACAAATAACACACATAGGAAAACATGATACAATTTAGGAAACAGTATTTAATTAGAAAAAAAGAGTACCAAATGCCTCTGGAAGTGAACATCAATTTGCTAACATTGTTTATGCTACAAAATTTGAAGAGTTTCAAGTCTTACTCTGCAAGCACCCTGTGGTTATTTAGTATTCTGTCTTCTGATCTTAAAAAGACTGCTACAAGCTGAAACATCAACAGAAATATTTTAAAATTTTGTAGAAGTCTGTTTCACACAATTTAGAGTCAAGAAATTTACTATTTGTTATCATATTTTATCTCAAGTTTCGTAATTAACTCAAATTGATATTAGAGTTAAGCAGTGAAATTTCTCCAGTACCACAAATCTAGGCTTTCACGCAGATTACATGGTACACCCACAGCACAGCGCAAACCCATGCTCATTTAAGGGCAGACAGAGGAAAGCAGACCGCTCAGAATGCACACTTCCTTCTGCACTGATGTAGTGTCAAATATGCCCTAACAGCTCCATCCTTAGGGAGCTGCAGAAAAAGAATTTTGGAAGACTGCTTCCTTAGGCACTCAGCTTCAAGGTCAGAATACAAAATCTATTTTGAAACAGCTACCACACTGATATGATTGCTTTATCTAATATTCCATACACGAAGTCAAACAATTATCAGGAAAAACCAACTGTATTCTAAACATACTTCCTCCTAATTGTATGTAAACAAATTAAATGGCTGTTTTCCACAGTTTATGCCCAAAATGATAAAAATAGGTTAATTTATAACCTAAACTTTAAGAAGTTAAGAAGAAATGTACGACAACACCACTATCATATAACAATCATTAATAAACATATCACATTCTGCATCTTTTTTGTAAGATATGAAACCAAACTATTTACAAGAACTGTTTCTTTTCTCTGCTTCAGCCAAATGAAATGTAGCACCAAATAGTTCTGATAAATGAAGTGACCTTTCTTCAGTCTCCCCTTCCTAATTTTTGTGATATTCAGAGCACTATTTTCAAATCTGCCTGTGCTTCAGCTACTCAAGTTTGCATTTCTAACACAGCCATACTATGCTTTACTTCTAATAACGGACATATCTAACTGAGATAGTTCATTGTGCCACACACAGCAGTGAACAGTTGCTCAGATTTAAAAGTGGTATTTTGTACTAACACTGCATATAAATTACAAATAAAAATATGAACTGAAAAATTCTTTTAGGAAGGGAAATAAAATTCTTTGGTGAGCATAGAGACAATACATGGAATCTGTTTCTTTGCATTAAAGTCTTGTCGATTTGAGCAGGACTCGTATTCTGCCACTCTGCGATTTACACGAGTTAAAATCTGCATGAGTTCAAGTTTCCTGGCATGTTCCTTCAGCATTTTACAAAGTGACTGAATAAACCAGGAGCCTTCAGCTGAATTCCTCCAGGAGTAATAGCCTGTGGAAGAGAGCAATGTCAAAGTGATTGGATGTAGCAGCCTTTGATAGAAGACAGGCTAGCAATTAGGGGAACAATGCATTGTTTCCAACAGCAATCCATGTTTTAAAATACAAACTCAAAACGACCAACCAACAAAATTTAGATTCCTCAGATTCCAAATCAAAAGCATTTTCTAATCCTCTCATGCTTTATAATCTAAGAAAACATTGAGTAGGTAAAAAATCAAAAGGCAGGAAAACTATCTTCAACAATCATAGCCACTGATCACTTACTATTTCTTCACAGAGTACACAAATAAAAAGGAGCGGTGACAGTACAGATGGAGCCAAGATGCAAAACAGATTTCAGTGTCATTGTCTTAAAGGACTACATGCATCAATTAAAGACTGAAACCTACTTCTGCTGACAACATAAAGGGCATACAAAGGGCTCGGCCCCTACTAATTTTGCTTAAAGATGCAATGTAAATAGAGTTGATATGCAAATAATATGCTAGTGTTTATCATCCACTTCTGTGCATCTGATTGTTTTGTTCTCTCAGAATAGTATCTTTTCCTTCTGCTGTAAATTATTTGCACAACTCTGATTAACTGAATTTCCAGCAGAGGAACATCTGGGGATTTGCTAGTGAGAAACATGTATATTCAGGGTTTGGTGGGGGTTTTGTAGGAAATGAAAATAGCAACTACCTCAAAAGGAAATCAAATCAGTGTAGAAAAAGTGATTGAGGGAAGAAAATTCATATTTCAATGAGTGTATTAGTTCTCTCTGAGATGGAGTTCACTGTCCCCACACCAGCCCTCACAGTGCTGTGCTTTGCACCGGTAGCTGGAAAGGTGGTGGTAACACACCAGTGTTTTGGCTACTGCTCTCCAACATTCCTCCTGCCCCATCAGTAGGCTGGAGGTGGATAAAATCTTGGGAAAGGACACAAACTGGTACAGCTGACGCAAATGGACCCAGGGGATATTCCATATGAGTGAAATCACCCAGTGACTGGGTGCAACTGCAAATTTTAATTTTTAGCATCAGCAGAGGCTGACATACAGATACAATCTCTCACCTGGAGCTGTAGAATATGCATACAGGAAGTCTGCTTCTACAGGTATTTTTTGACACATTGTTTCTTCTGATCCACTGTCTGTCTCAATACCGGAATCTAATTCGGTCCCTCTACAAGCCTATTTGGTGGAAAGAAAAATGGAAAATAAAATTAAAACCAAAGAAACAAAGGCAGAGATCATGATCAGAACATTGATTTTTTTCCATGTTTTAACGATGACAATATCCCAATTAAAAATTTGCAAAAATAACAAGAATTTATTTGTCATATTTCCATTAGACCAACTCAGAGGAAAAGTAGCTAACATTTATTTAAATCAGCAACACAGTTTGGATAAGATAGATACTTACTCTAAATTGTATTCAGAAACTCTAAAATATTGGCTAAAATTTTACTTAATCCATAGAATCAAGGTAATGCAATCTCATCTATTACAAATACTGCCTACCTAATAGGGCAGATGGTGCCACTTTTAGATCTGAAAAAAATTCTTATTTCAAAAGTAATTCCATTTAAATGAATTTTATTTTTCATTAATAATTAGTGGGAAACTATTTTTTTAAGTATCTGACTGATTTTATGATCATTGTTCAGCTGTACATCACCTGAATGAAAAAGAGCTTGGGTTTTCCTGCTAAACTTCTGCACCTGTCACCTCTGAAAAGGCTTGTTAGTGCTTTCAGTTCAAGAGGGCCATCTGTACCATAGATTAATCCTTCATCACCATGGCTTAGCAATACACAAACAAAACTGCTTCTCTTGCTGTGATCTTCTTCAGCAACTTGAAAGAAAAAAAGAGAATTATCTTAACTTCCTGCATTCCCTAAAAATTTTGAACATTTGATCCTTCCTATGTGATGGAAGTCTTTACGAAATAATTCCCATGTTTGGAAACACCCAACCAGTTGTCACTTCTGAACAAAAGAAGTCTGCCTAACTTAACTTTAGGAGGTTTGACACAGAAAACCCCAAATTAAAGGCCAACCCTACCCATTCCAAGACATGGGCACAGAATTAGGCCAGGAATAAATGCCATGAAGAAACAAAGAGGGTGTTCAAAGTCTGAGCAATAAACCTCACTCATGCAGTAATGGTCAGTCTTGTGACTCGCCATTGGACTGATGGAAAGTTTCGAGTTTTGGAAAAGGATGGGGAAGTCCTACCTTCTCTTTCTGACTGGAGATGCTTCAACTACTTGGATTACATGGAAACTGAATGCAGCATGAGAGCTGCTGCTGCAGGGACCTAGGTACTAACAGTACCTCTCTCTTCCTCTCACTTTTGACCTATAGTGAAGTCTAGAAAGTTTTGTGAAGCCTCTTTAAGTAAAAGATTAAGACATTTAAGCTTGATACAAAGGGTTTGTAGATGTATACTTTTTCCCCTCCATCTTGTGGTATACAAAGAGCATAAAATATATATTCTCCAAAAACATATATTCTCCAATGTCTTTTGTTGCCTGACATTGTGGGAACTGTACCTGAGGACCAAGATGATTCTTTTAAATTTCTGAAAAGATACAAACATGGTTTAAAAGAAAGGCTCCAAAAGGCATTCTGAGTGGTAACTCAAGAAGATGCAAGAGTTCATACATGAAAATGTAACAGTCCCTGAGGCTGAAATCTTACTGTTTACTGCTTACCAAAACACTGTATTTCTATTCTGGAAAAAATGAACTATTTATATTTTTGTCAAGTGATCACACTCAGGCATTTCTTACAATCTATGGAAAACCACTGCATTTAGAAGAGTCACACTTTCAGCTGCTGTCAGTAGACTGGTTGCGATTATACTAATAACTTAACCATCCCTGGGAACATTCTCTGGCATAAACATTAACTGGCACCAAAGAACCTACATCAATGTTAGCAAACACTTCCATTAAAAAAAAAAAAAAGAAAAACCAAGACCAGGATTGTTGCAAGCTAACTGGCTATTGGGAATTATCACTGGAACACTTTTACTGTTGAACTGTGACCTGCAACAGTCTGGGAGAGCACTAGCAGGCATGAGTCATAGTCATGGCAGAAAACCTTCCAACAGTTATCTAGAATAGACTGTGTTCAAGGGCTACCAATACCTCCAGGCATCCATCATTTAAGGAGCTAGATGTAGCCAAGTCCAAACAAAGCAGGACTAACAGACTAGTATAAAGCTTCACTTGAGAGAAGGATGTTCTGTGTCACAAGATAAACAGAATGTGAGTTGTTTCTCTAAAAGTGTAATTCAGTCCACACACCTGCAGTTCTGCTCTCTCTATCAGAATCCCTCTTGAGTCACACCACTAAGCATGTAGCACAGAACCCCTCTACCCCATCGAGCAGGTTTCTTTCCAACTCACAGAGCTTCAGTGATCCCAGGGTCACAATATAAGTGAGTCTGCAATTAAGTTTCAGTCTTTTTTCCAGCCTTCTTTAGAAGATGAGATAGGATACGGAGACAACAGTCATGGCACAAAAGATGGAGAGACAGCATAGAAACTATGATGTACATATCATCCTAGCAATAAATCAGAAGGGGTGAAACGTCATCTAAAAGAACCATGGAAGAAGAGATGTGAGGGCTAGAGATGTATTTGGAAACAGTGGTTGATTTAATACACACACTGAGCATATTATTACTTACCTTTTTTCAATAGTTTATAAATATTGTCACATGAAAGATCATTGTTGATCTTTACTTTATATCCCAACTTCATAAAAACCTCTCTGACACTTGCAGCATCTGCATCTGTACCCGAACGGGGTTGCATCCCTATATATAAGAGAAACACATTATTTTTTTATATGATATAAATGGCACGGTCTGATTGAGCCAAATTCTTTTCTCATTTACACAGTCTGAAATATTCCATTATTCCAGATCCACTCTAACAGAAAAAGCATCGCTCTGTTACACATGCACACAACCTCCCACTCTCTGTACCTGCATTGTAGATTTATCTGCATCTTATTTTTATATCTACCTATGTAAGGACATAAAAAGAATTTCACTTGCAAAACAGAATTCATGACTAAAAGGTATGACAGACTTGTACTGCCTATCAATTTTTCTCCTTGTTACTGCTATACCCTAACATGTTCCCTTTGTGTATATTTGGAAAAATGCATCAATCACATCCATTCAAATGACTTAATTTTACAGTGTGATCAAAATTGGTCTGCATATTTAATTTTGAAGAATAACACATGGCACTAATTTATCTAGATTAAGGAAAAAAATATAAGCTTGAAAGTGGTACCAGTAAGTCTGTGGAAGTTCTTATTGTTTATTATTATACACTCTCCCATCTCCGGATAATCCATTCTGTAACTGTAGTCTGGCAGAATTCCAGAGTCCACAGACTTGCTAGCAGGAAGGTTCCTTCTGCAAAGAAACCAGACAAAATTTATGTGTTAATTCCTGATCTTTTATTTTCAAAACAACAACAACATGGGTTATTTTAGCAAACCCAACCAAACTGGTAAGGTTTGCTATTTTTTCTCTACCCTCAGCAAGTTTGCTATTTTTTCTCTACCCTCAGCAAGTTTGCTGATGACATAAGTTGATACACTTGGGGGAAGGGATGTCAACAGGCTTGAGAGGTGGGCCTGTGCCTTCAACCTCATAAAGTTCAACAAAGCCAAGTGCAAGGTCCTGCACCTGGTCAGGGCAATCCCAAACATGGATACAGGCTGGGTGATGAGTGGATTGAGAGCAGCCCTGAGAAGAATTGGAAGGTACTAGTGGATGAAAACCAGAATGACTGTCAATATGTGCTTGCAACCCCGAAAGCAAATTGCACCACGGGCTGCACTAAAAGTAGTGTGGCCAGCAGGTCAAGGGAGGTGATTCTGCCCCTCTAATCTGCTCTGGTGAGACCCCATTTGCAGCCAGTTCTGGGGTCCCCAGCATAATGAGGACATGGATCTGTTAGAGTGAATCCAGAGAAATCCATGATGAGATGATTGGAGTACTGGAGCATCTCTCCTAGGAGGACAGGCTGAGAGAGATTAACAGGTTGTTCAGCCTGGAAGAAAGGCTCTGGAGAGACCTTTTAGAGGCCTTTTGGTACCTAAACAGGGCCTACAGACAAGATAGAAGGGGCTTCTGACAAGGATGAGCAGCCACAGAATGAAGGGGAATGGCTTTAAACTGAAAGAGAGTAGATCTAGATTAGATATTAGGAAAAAATTCTTTACTGCGAGGGTGGTGAGGCACTGCAACGGGTGGCCCAGATAAGTTGCATGTGCCTTACCTCTGGAAGTATTCAAACCAGGTTGGATGGGGCTTTAAGCAACCTGGTCTAGTGGAAGGCATCACAGCCCATGCCAGGAAGGCTGGAAGTAGAGGATTTTTATGGTCCCTTCCAACTCAAATCAGCCTATGATTCTAAGTTATGTCTGTGAAATCAGTTGGTAGATTTCAGTGAAGACTCTACTTGCCCAGAGGTTAAAATGAACGTAACTGGTTTGTACAGTTATGCTACCAAATGAAACTTTTGTTTCAGTTAAAATATGCACATACACAATGAGTTCTAATAAAAAAAACTAAAGTGTCATCTGTATTTGTAATAACCTTCTGTACAACTTGTAACAAATGTAAAATTTAGAATCAAGGAAGAACTGTTTAAAATTGTAAAAGCCTCTGCACAGGAGAATATGAAAAATTAGTTTAGGAATGCCAGTTAATATATCAACAAGAAAGCACTTGGGGTTTTTTTTACTATCATCTTTCAAAAGCCAAGTACCTGGAAGCAAGGTTAGCTCTGAGAACGCAAATCTGTTCTGAATCCTGACCAAAAGTCACATTACCATTGAATTTTCACAAGTAAACATTCAAGACCTAGGAAGATGTGGCAGATATGTGCTGCTTTTCTGCTTAAGTAATAGCCTCCAGAAGCAGTCATGATGGCTGCATGCAGATAAAGCTGGACTTTGGGGAGGCAGATAACACAACAACTAAGGGCCATGAGTCTTCTTCAACAGCTAAGCATGCACCATCCCAAACCACGGCTGGTATGCGAATTTGACTGTAAGTCAACTACCTTACTCCACATACAGCATAAAGCCCAGGGCCCACTGAGCTCTCCTGCACAGCAGCAGTATGCACAGCAGGAACAAGACGCCTCTCAAGGTTGCTCCTTGAGGCTGAGAGATTCCTTGCTGCAGCAGATTCTTGGTAAGTAATTGATAGCATGCTAAACTTTAAAATTTTAGCTAAGTGATTTAAAGGATTGATTGTACGTGTATAATCATTTAGATATAAACAGCTGACCAAGCCTGGGACTAAGTCTGGATCCACTGGCAGCTAGACTCCCCTCTGACAAGAAGTTTAGAACGCAAGAAGGTCCTTTATGAACCTCATGACTCAACAGGAAGGTTCTCTCTGACAGTTTTGTCTGACCCTGTCCTCTTTGCAGTGAATAATCTCTTGCCAGAGAATCTTGTTAGACCGTTGTCATGTCTACTATCACTGTTTTTTATCAATAAACACACTGCTACTTCTCTTACCAGTGAAGTGCATCGCTCCACCCATGACAGAAGACCAAGACACTATACACAGCTGTAATTCTGCCCTAATGGGCACACCAACCATCCCATCCACTCACAACTCTGCAACAGTTGTCAATTTTACTCAGCCATAGATGCTAAAGTTGGTATGGATTTTCTCATTTTAAGCACATGGGTAAGTGGTTACAAGACTGGGGCTTATCATACTCTATTTTACAAATCAGAAATCTGTAATACTCTTAAATCTGATTTTCACTGAAATAGTAAAAAGAATGACTTCAGAACCAAATTAATTTCCCAGAGAGAGCATAATCTTACAGTGCTAGGCCAGTGTAACAACCAGCTGGCACCAGGAAGAACAGGCCTGCGTTTCCTCCCTTCCAGCCCCTAAGTTCCTCTTGCACTTCTGCTTCCATACATACACCCCCTACGGCAGCTGGGCTGTTTGCCACAGGCTCAGGTCAGTTCTAAAAGCAGTTCAAGGAAAGGGGTGAACATTTAGGCTGGGGTGAGACACAGACGTCTCTTTCCAAGAAGAGCTAACCACTTCATAATACTGTTAAGCCCAGTCTAACTGCACCTCAAGTATTTTGCTTTTCAGGTCCTTGTACATGCACGTGGTCTGTTCTGCCAGACGCTGTGTATTTGCAAAGTCAGTAAAACTTTATTGGTTTATGATTATTACAATTTACCATAATAGAAACTTTTCTTTTTAGCATTATTTCCTCCATGGCTCTCACCTTCTGTTACAGCACGAGATTCTTCAAGACTTAAATTGAAGACTTAAACTAAAAGTACCTCACTTACCCTTTGAAACCTGGAACAGACTTTGCATCTGTCAGATCTTCTCCCAAATGTGGTCCATCTCCTATGTCTGCCATTATGGCTTTCAATTACCAGCCTGAAAATGTAAGAAAATAGATATGTTATTTCAGTTCACAGAATAACCCTATCCTAGGAGTATTAGTAGACAAAAAAAATAGAATCTGCTTGTCAGATATGATGAAGATTCTTATTTAAGGCTTAAGTTCTTTTGTGGCAAACTATATTTCCCATCATACATCATGATATTATTATTAAGTCTCAGCTTCCTATCTACAGAACATCACAAACAGCCATTTTCTGTGGCAACAATACTGATGCATCAGAAGCACTAATCTGGTTATGTATAACCTTCTTTCTTTCCTTTTTTCTTAGAAGACATTTATTTAAATATTTAGTGACTTCAAAAGATCTCCAAGGTTACTCTGAATGCTGTATCTTTGTATTTTGGAGCATGATGTAATTAAGAAATCTTCCTCACCAAATTATTCCAGACAAAAGAACTGTATTATGTAATGCAGCAAATAGGAAATTTCCTGCAAATCAAATTATGTAAGTATTAAATAAGCTCAGTATTTTAGCAATAAAATGTCTAAAATACATTCTAGCAATACACTTTAGATATTTACTTTAAAGACAGTAGCACGGAGTAGGAACTAAATCAATGCTGAACTTGACTGCTTAGCACCATGATCTGGATTCCTTCATCCTAACTTCTAATTCTAATTCATTAAAAGTTCCCTTTGGTAAAAAAAGAAAAGCAACTCCAAAGGGCAATTCAAGTACCTATGACCTGTGGCCTGACAGCGATCCGACCCTATGCCTTAGTATCGGGCAGGGAGCATCAGCACTGCCAATCAAGTCTAGTCTACAGTGACAACTGGAGTGTCCACCCAGCTGTAACTGAAGAGCAGAATTTCTGATCCCTGGGAAGCGGAAAGAATGACTTCCACTGACAAGAACACGAGAAGTTCCTGTGCTCCTGCACAGCTCAGCTTCCAGGAGTTTCCCTGCTTCTTTCAACCCCTCCCTACTGCAATCACCTTTGGCTTTGGTTCCTGGCTTTCCTAAGCTCTCAGCCTGACACTTTTGAAAAAAAATTGTATTTGCAGGAAAACATCCAACCAGACTGACCCACAACTCAGATGCCACTCATGCTGTTCCTTCTTCTGGAGAATCACTATGTGCAAAAGCACAACCCAAACCCTTCACCGTGGCTGGGATTAATGGGAGAGACAGGGAAAAGTTTACTTCCTTTCTCATTTGTTCTTTGTCTACGAACAGTAATAAACAATTACAACACATAAAAAAGCACAGCATCACATACCAACTCAATTACTGAAACCTACCAGCCATGTCAGCACAGAAATCAATTTCTAAAAACTCAGGTGTTTATACCAGCTGTTTGACACTGTGAAGATCTGCAGTGCCAGCACTGCAAGTACATGAAGCACAGAGAGTAAACTAGTAAAGAGGTGCCTAAATGAGTTGTAGGCAGCTCCTGTCTATCATGTAAGCCAGCCTGGGCTACCAAGAACTACTTGGAGAAAGACCCAAAGTACAGGGCAAGCTAACAACTCTCTGGCCAACAGCTCAGATCCTGGAATCATTAGGGAGGGTAAGTGGATCACTAGGCTGCCTTGGGTTCACATCAGGTGAGCTCCAACCAAAATGCTGCGTCCCTTTAAGGACTGGTTTTAGTAAGCTGTAATGGTTTAGTAACGGTGAGAATAGCACTGGTGAACAGCAGCAGACTTAAGTGGAGACTCAACTCGATGCAACCACTGAGTGCTTCTACAACACAAACATTAAAGCATGCTGCAAAGACTGAGAAACATCTTCAACGTTTAAGTGACCTTAGGTTAAGACTTAAACTGCTGTAATTGATCCAATGACAAAGAAACAATGAAATAGGAAAAAGTAGCCAGCAAAACCTACAATTACAATGAACTACAGCACTTTGCTTCCAAAAAATGTAGAACATATTCTGTAATATCATATCATAAACATATTTCGTACTAAAGCGTCTGCAAGCCTAGCTCACAGCCTACAGTTTCAGTTGTTAAATGGAGTGTTAGAGCTTACTGTATTCCACTTCACCGCAATCGGAGCATGTCTAACAGACTTTTCAGAAGCTAGACATGGTCTAGAAAGGCTGGTTATAACAAGTCAGGTATTTGAAATTCGCATGCTTTTTCTTCAGAAAAGAATCTGTAATTCACCTTTAATATCCATCAATTTCTAAGCACCTTAAGGCACCAAGTCATCTGCACTTGTTTAAAGAACAAAAGACATCCTCAAAGAGCTAGCTCTTGTTGCTAGGCACTCAAATGCACGTTTTCTGCTCTAAAGTACTGGCCAGGGTAACACAATGGTCTCTGGAGGATGGTGCTGATTCTAACAGACTAAGAATTGCCTCATCTCGGTTTAGGTAATGCAGTGATGCCACACTCTTTCAAGCAGAATACACATTTCCCTGTGGAGGATGATCTCATCCTATCAGGGATGGGGCGGGGGTTGGGAGGCAGTGGGAACGACGATAGTACATTAAGAATTTCATGAAAAATAGATATTCCTATCCTTGATACTATTTTCACTGAAAGCTTAGGAAAGATGAACTCTCAACCGTAAGGAAATGTATAGAAACAAGTAGCTGAAAAGAGCATTTTTGTGATCTAGCAGAATATATTCTGTACATTGTAGGAAGCTTATTTTGCAACACTTTATCTAAAAAATTATAAAGTTTTTAAAAAACCCTATGAGACAGAGATGGCGAATATAAAGATGATGTTACAATGATCTTTACAGGTACTACTAAGTAGTAAATAAAAAAAAGAGCGTTTCCAAAATGTCCAAAGCTATGCTTAGCAAGCTAACAAAAAATGACCAATGTCTCTCTGTATGGCAACAAGAGCAAAAATATTTTTTCCTTGTATGAATGCAGTCGTTCCAATACTTTTCTTTTGACAGAAAAATGAGAAAGAAAAGAACTTTTTACTCTGTTCCAGCCTGGATTTACTTATTCTGCCTGGACTGAATGAAAATAAATTCATATCATCACATATTACCACTGCCATAAGAACCATCAGGTTTCTTTTTAAAATGATACTTACTTGAAATGACAAGCAACAAGATAAATGAACGCTATAGTGATAAAAATAATACCAAAGCTTCTCAGACAGGGAAGGAAGAAAATAACTGAACTGTCTCTAGTTACCAACTGTATTCTGAAATATGCAAACCACAGGAGACAACACATGTTCAGTACAAATATCTGCTGCTACAAAGCAACGACTGTAGCAGTATTAAAACATATGTCCAATACAGACATGAGTATTGTAAAACAGGTCCTTAAAGATTAGAAAAGGGCAGTTTTACTCTTCACATGACTGCAAGAGAAAATTCAAGCATTCAAAGAAGGCATTTTATGTACATAAACATATATATAGAATATTGCAGTAATTTGCATGCAGACATGTAAAATAAAAATTTTCCACTCTACAATATATAATGCTAAACAATAATTATCTGACTATATAGAAAATCAAAAAACATTTGAAATATACCATTATATTTTCCGTGTGACACTTATTCCCCTGCTAAATACTGCTACTACTGCTGGAAGCGTGGAATGCTGAGACACCCTTCCCGTTCCTGCTGGTCTGGATGTGGTGGCTGGGGGGAACCCTGACACTGGGCCAGCACTCTGACCTCCCAAAAGCAAACAGACTCTAGTTAGTCAGCATTAAGATGCAAAATTAGCAGGAGCTGAAATTATTCCGAGTGTAGATGGGATCCTTGGTTATTAATTCACCTGTACCTATTAACCACATCCCCAGTGCCACAAGCCTTATCGGGCTCCTTGGCACTAAGGGCATAACGTGTTAGATTGAAACCTACCGACTGACAAGCAGATAATTGAAGGAGAGAACTATGAGTTGGAGGGTGAAAGACTAGATTAGGAAAAGTTAGTCACGGCGCCTGTGAGGGTCTCAAACATCCTTTCCCCAGCGCTGGTAATTGGAGAGACTTATCCTTATTGATCGATAAAGTTATTAATTGATACATCTATCATAGAATTTGC
>JAOXXN010000471.1:39087009-39112494 GCA_026770055.1 Myrmophylax atrothorax
TTAGAGAACAGTGGTTTGTAAAGGAAGCAATCTGTGGGGACGCGCACCAAAGGAGCGGCCCCGTGCGGTGCCCGCGGGTGTGCCGGCCTGTCCCCAGCAGCCCCTGCCCTGTCCCCAGCAGCCCCTGCCCTGTCCCCAGCAGCCCCTGCCCTGTCAGCGCCCACCCTGCACGGCGAGAGCCGGGGCTCGGAACGCGGCACAGGGGCGGGCTGAACGTGCCCGCCCATCCGCCTGGCACAGCAGCTGTCCGAAGCCCGGGGCTGGTTTCGGCTTCATCATCAACTTTCAGGTTAGCTGGTTTCACATTTGGGCATTTACCTTTGCTAGCAGACATCAGAGTAAGATAACATTGGAAACTACGTGTTCCAGCTTCTCACAACAGGTACTGACCTGCTTTTTGAGGTCTTATCATTAGGTCAAATATATGGAGTTTTGCACAGAATTCCTCAATCTTAATTTGAGGAATGGGTTACACGCTGGAACAGATTGCCCAGAGCGGTTGTGGAGTCTGCCTGACAGGAAATACTCCAGAGCCGTCTGGACACAGTCCTGTGCCATGTGCTCTAGGATGACCCTGCTGAAACAGGGAGGTTGGACCAGATGACCCACTGTGGTCCCTTCCAACCTGACCAGGTTCTGTGGCTCTGTAATTGTACAGGCCACTTCCTCTGTTAGGAGGGCAAGGTGAGAATTGGATGCTCCTTGTTATTGTTGAGGGGAGATGAGTAGTGTTTGTCAGTGTGCCACAGGGCAGCTCAACATAAGGATAACTCTGCTAATTTTCATTAAGAAATTTGACACTAGAGACACTATCATTAAGGACGTTCTTCTAAGGCTATAATTGGTACTGTGAGAAAATCTCTCAGATTTATTCGTGTTGAGGACCGTGAATTCTGCCATAGAGCTATGTTGCAAGGTACACACCAGATGGGAAACAACTGCAATCACTTTATTTTGATAAAGTCGATTTGCATGTTTCAGCTTCAGTTCTCAGCAGGTGGATAGCGTGTTATGTCATAAACGTTACAGATTGAGCATTTTTTTTAAACAACTGAACTCACCATTTCAGAAATGGCAATTTTATCCCTCATGCTACATGGGAAAGACTAATATAGGTGCATTATTTCACCATCTATGTCCCTACATTTTAGTAAAAAAACCCCAAAACCAAACAAAAAAATGCTCAAAGCAGCCGTATAACCAGGTATAGAAATACAGGATGTCCACTGTGCTCAACAGTAAACAGTGAAATAGTCTTCCATCAGAGAAAATGAAATAGCAAGTTCTTCAAGTCATCTCTCAGGAGACATTTTCCCAGGCTTCCCATGGAGTCATCCTGCTGAATCAGTAACACTGAAGTCCAAACACGTTGGTGACAAAATTGCTTTCTGTCAAGTAAAATAAAAATAGGTACTCCCCTTCTGGTGGGACAGAAGAGAGGAAATTGAAGGGGGAATTTCCCAGTGAACTCAGAAGGCTGGTCTGTAAGTGTACATTGTATGTGCTCTAAATGGATGTGTTAGATACAGTGCATGCAGGAAGTGAAGTTACCTTGAAAAGACCTGACATGTTGGACTGCTGAGAATCTCAGAGTGTTTGGACTGCAATAACGGTGATAGATCTCAGTTTTAAAGCAAGGGTCATCAACCTTCTCCCAGTTCAGATATCCTCCCAGCTGTGTTTCTTCAAAAATATGGCCTGACATAACTGTAAAGTTTAAAATAAGTTGAGAGT
This sequence comes from Myrmophylax atrothorax, assembly GCA_026770055.1. Classification (NCBI taxonomy): domain Eukaryota; kingdom Metazoa; phylum Chordata; class Aves; order Passeriformes; family Thamnophilidae; genus Myrmophylax; species Myrmophylax atrothorax. The sequence continues at coordinate 39,088,744 of JAOXXN010000471.1, forward strand.
TAGGGGAATTCTCTTTCACTTTCCCTTTTTAATAGTCACCTTGTCTGAAAGTGCTGATGTAGCAAATGTCCTTTGCACCCAATTAGTTTACAACAGAACCAAGAGCCTCAAAACAACTGAGGGTTTTGCTGGCATTTCTGAGAAACACTGATTGCTGTCTGTAATTTCACTTTTCATTCTCCAAGAAGAAACTAATTGCACAGAAAGGGAGTGGAGGAAGTGCACAGGTTGGAAGACTGACAAGGTCTATAGAGATAGTATGTTTGACTCCTCTTAGAGGAAAAATATTCTGTTATTTAGACTTGACATAGACACTAAACTATCAAAACACAGACAGGCTTAGATGTAGCGTGGGCAGAAATATGTGTCCAGGAACTTTTGCTGTGGAAAACTTAGAGGGTGGATTCAAAGGATCTAAAATCTGGGCTTTGGGGCCCCACATGAATATTTAAATACTTAAATTCACCCTGTGGATCCAGCTTGTTAAAGGTTTGAATATTTTCAAGTATAGTCAGTTTTATTTTTATCTTTTGTTGCAGCTGAGGGGCTGTTATGAGAACCAAGTGGGTATGCTGGGCAAAACAAAAGGATTCCCCTTTGTATTTGTTACTTCTTGCCCCACTTCCTCTGTTTCAATTTCTCAGCAATGCTATTTGCTGATTTGCATTGCTCAGCTTACAGATAATTGTATGTGTGTGTGTTTCTGCTTTACCACATTACTCTCACATTTGGATTACTTTATGGAACTACAAGTTTAAAGGCTACAGGATAGCAAATGTTACTGTATGGGGCTATTTCTTGAAAAGAGATAAGGTTGTTATCTTAAGGATTGGAGAAAGTACGTGAGATCTTAAAGGAGGTGAAAGTATCACTGATCAGTAGCAAAGGTCAGCAGTGGAGAATGGAGCTCTCATTTGGGATTTCAGTTCTTTGAGATATGGAGGTCAGAGCTCAGTCACTGAAATCTTAGTTCTTAAGAACTCAGGTGCTGTACTACCCATACAAATTAATGATCTCCTTTGTCTGTCCCAGCATAAAGCAGAAATAATACTATTTTTTCAGTTGTTACTGATGATGTGTGGGTAGTTGGCACAGTTTGTATACTTTTTGAGGGGAAATGTAATACCATTGTGCAGACAAAAAGGAAACTCCCTAGGCCTTCCCTTATTGTGGGTATTTTGTTGTGTTTATCTTTGATGGTGTTAATATGAAGCTCTTGTACTTCTAAAACAATGTAGATGGATTTAATGTTACAATGAGTATCATAGCAAAGCTGGGTGTTGTTTTGGAATATTGGCTACTCTTGGATAATTGGTAAATTACAACCAAACTGAAATCCAAAGCAGTGATGAGTACAAGATATATTAAAATTAAAATTGCCTTGCAAACAGAAATTGATACTGACTTGATCATTTGTAATTTCTTTAGGAGAAATGAAGAGAAAATGTGAAGAAAGACTGAAGAGGTTGGAAGAACTGGCATCCTACTATGAAAGAAACCCTCTTCCTGCAGTTTATAGACCAAGACTGTCACAGCCCTTTCAGCCATCCTCTGTTTGGAAAATATTTTCTCGGCAGGCTGAAGCTTTTAATTATGTAAAAACCTGCAAAGAGGTATGTTATGTGTTAGGTGGATGTCTCTATGTACTTTCAAGATTGAATGTCACTTAAAATCTTGGTTGACAGTGAAGTCTTTATCAGACTGCAAGATCTCTTTTTTGTTCTTCCCCATCCTGAAATGGCAAGGGGTTTTTTTTGTCTTTGTAGGAGATCATGTTGCAATGGAGGTATCCCTATGAAGTACTAGTTCTAATTCTAACATGCAAATTGATATGTGATGTTAAACACAGTAAAGTGCTTTTTGGTTACATTGTAGTGTAGATTTGTTCCTTCTGAAGATGAGCAAGCTGCCAGGGTTGGCAGGAGGATGGGGGGGTAGTGAGAATTGAGCAGGAAGAAAGAGGAGATAAAAAATGAGGAAGAAAAAGAGAGAAACAGGAAGCATGGACAAAACAAAAACAGTGCAACTCTCAAGTGGCATCAGAGTAGCAAGTTCAGATGATAAGAAGTGGTGAACCAAATAAATACTGTGCAAAGGTATCCTCTGCTTTCAGTTTAATACTTTTCAAATTGATTGCTGCTTTCAAGGAGAGTATCATGTTTTTGACCACACTGGTTTAGGTGTTTAAGTCATCCTGACAGTCTGTTTTCCAAAATGCACTCTCGCTGGCTTGGCAGTAGGTTTTTTTAGGGTTTTCTTCTCAGATTTCCAGTTTTTTATTTAAATAATGTAATTTCTGAAGAACATTTGCCATAAAGCCTTATGCTGCCATCATGTTCATGAGGCTGCTCCTTTCAGGATGTTGTTCCTCCTCCCATTAGATGCACTTGCCACTGATTGAAAAAACACTTCACAGAGAAAGCAGAGGTTATGTTAATGCACAGCAAAAAAAAAAGCTTCGAAGTTTTTACCTTTGTAACTGAAATCAGAATGATGTTCTAAATTAAAACCAGATGCTACTTACCTTGAAAAAGGAAAAGCGATCTACTTACAGGTTTGTAGTATTTACTGGCCTTTGATTAATGTCAGATAGGAACTTCTGAAGATTTTAAATGGTTCTCTGAATAAAACTAAAACAAAATTTCAATGTTTTTATTTAAAAAGGATGTTCATGTATTTGCTCTGGAAAAGAACACACAGAGTGGACAGAGGTTTTACCTTGTGACGACGTATAAAGAGCTTTGGTTTTATTACACGTGAGTATGGGAGAAGGTACCGTGTATGTCACTGAAAGACAGCATTATCCTGGATATCCTGTTACTTAGTGAGAGCTGTCACTGGGCAGCCATCCCTGGGGGCTGTCTGCTGCTCTGACTAGTTCAAGCTGTAATGGGTTGCCTGAAGTTTTATCTTGGCCTTGAGAAAAATCTTCATAAAGACAAACCAGTACATTCTATAGCTGGTTTCAACTTTCTTTTGAGTAGCTGACTGCCATTACTTCCTATGAATTGAGGACCCTGGCTACTGAACTTAAGTCTAATAGCAGCAGATTCACTTTTGCTGTCAGCTTTCCTCAGGGGATCATACCAACACACTGCAAAACCATGTTTCCATGATTAGTCATGTATCAATTTCGATGAGCATTAATGTAGGTGTCTGGTTACTGATTTATGGGTTTGGTTTTGCATGATGTAGTTCCAAGGATTGACAATTGGATCGTATGCTGAACTTTTTTCCCCATTTAGCTGTTTTACAATAAAATGGTTATGAAGTAAAAGAAATGAGTCAATTTCTATGTGAAAAGCCTTACTTTTTTTTTAAAATTGAAAATTAGGTTATTTTTTAGTTTAGTTAGAAAAAAATAAAGTCTCACTGTAAGTGCTTGAGACATATGTGTGATAACAAGTTTTTTCCTGTAGTTTTCTTAGTTTCTTAAATTCTTAACAGCATTTCTCTATGCGTTTTAAGACTTGGTGGGGCTTGGGGAGGAGAATACAAAATTAAGTTCTAGGCTAGAGAAATAATCTTTGTGTTGATACTTGATGCTGAAGTTAGTTACAAACCCTTTCAAAGCATTATAGGGCTGCTACGTTTTTAGTATGGGTGGTTGATTGAAAAACAAAAGAATATTTAGGACTTATGGGATCCCCATTTGCAACTGAAAAGCACGTATAATGTTTATTGTGAGAGGTTGTGGTTTGTTTTTTCTTCCTTAGCAAAGGTTACAAAACAAGTCTTATGCATTGTTATGAAGTAATTCCTGAAAAAGATGCTTGCAAACTTTATTTTGATTTGGAGTTCTACAAACCAGCAAATCCTGGTGCAGATGGCAAGAGCATGGTGGGAAAGTTAATTGAGGTAAACTGGAGCCAAGTCATGTTGTAGATTAATATGAATTTGTTGATTTAATATGAAAATGAAGGATTTACCCCTTTATCTTGATTATGCTGTAGTAAAATGAAAAAGAATTGTAGACCTAGTGGTTATTTTTAATTAAGTAAAAATACTGTTTTCATTAAAGCAAAAGTTCTTTATTAATTGAAAGAAAAAACTAAAGAGTGATGGCTTTTGGAATGTTTGTATTCACTCTAGGTTTACTGATAAGTTTACTTTTGGAGATTGTTTTATGTCCTCTGCCACTTGAAAACTGTAAAACTAAAGAAATGTTTAGGTATTCTTTAAGGTAACATTAATAAAAGTTCCATTCAGATACTCCTGAGTTCATTCCCTTTGCCAAATGGTGCAGTTGTATATCAAGCTTTAGATATATCTCTCCTGATTTCAAGTTTCTTTAGATGACAGTTCATTATAATTGAGTTAAGTGATGATGTAGAGAACATCATGTGACTACACTTACCCATGACTGCACTTACCAATTTGGTGCCTTAAATTAAATATCTTTGCTAATTATCAATTGTATTAAATAGTGCAGTTTCCACTTTATTGCAAATGTAGGTGGAAAATGAACTTCTCTGAAAGTTCAATATGACAGAGGTGGAAAATACAGCAGATTTTTAGAAGAATATCTTCTATTCCAATAAAATCCCTTGGTAGGTGGACCTTTATTTGTGAGACTTCTGTCACCTACACATACCTATGGAAAGGAAGAAAAAGATTATTGAGGTCATTCCTTCATAAAGAACCCTTCATGATACAGAATCTGGAGGGGGTTTATCCATTATGAATGAATTCTGAAATCTAGAGACTCCTCAGGTTAAGAAGAGGACTTTAGATTTGCTGGATGGGGAATCTCAGCTTCTAAACCCTGAAGCTTCCAGACCCTTAGGGTCTGAGTCCCACTCCTAAACGTAAGTAACCACTAGCTCAGTTTATAGAAGGTTTTAAGAGCTAATCTAGAGCCAAGTATCTTACATTTTCTGCTTAGTGTTCACTGGGACATGCCAATGAATTAGCCAAATCATAACACTGAATTAGTTTACCAGTCATTTATATTATGATGCCTCCATCTTCCATTCCTGGCAAGCCTGCATTACAAATATTATCACTGTGGGTGTGCACTGCCTTGTGATGCAAAAAACCCTAGATGATAAAGCCACTAAATTAGACTTTGACCTGAAAAACTAAAAGTCTGCTCAGCTTATCGCTGTTAGTACAGTCAGTGACTTGCACATACAACATACAAGTAAATATGTAAAATGTCGTTAAAACTTGGTTTGAGTTAGTTTGAATTAATTGTATGCTTAAGATGGGGGAAAAAACCAAAAAGAAACATTGAAAAAAAATGTGGAATCTGCATTTGTGTTAGGTTTTATAGATACCACTACTAAAAGTAACAGAGAAAATAACATAATTAATGTTTATGATTTCAGCTTGTCAGCCAAAAATTAAAAGAACTTTATGATGTAAATTGTTCAACTAAAGATGTCTTGAACTTAGATTCCAGTACTGATGAAAAATTTAGTCGGCACTTAATATTTCTACCCCCAAAGACTGTATTCAAGGACAATATTCATGTTGGTAAGTGTGTTCTTATGACTTATACCTAGAAATAAAAGATGAAGTTTTGACTTCATACAGTGCCATCTCACATTTGAATATTTATTTTAATGAAATTATATGTGGAAACAAATACGTAATCTCAACAGAAATTACTCTCAGTTCCATTAAGCCTATTTTTTCTCATCTTCTACTTCCTTTTCCTATAATTAGCATGTATGTTTTCTTTACAAAAGTCATGGCAAGACTGACTTCCATGAAACTGGCAAATCTATGACTTCCTTGTTTACAGGTTAATGTCAGTCTTAAAAATTAAGACTGTTATTTGTGCTAAATTCAGTTCATTTGTGCTCAGCACAGGGTCAGCAAGGCAGGACAAAGATGATCTCAAGCCACCTGTGCATAAACATGATTAAGCTCATTGTTGATGTAAGCTGGGATTTCTTGGGATATGGCAACTCCAACATGAAGAGTTGCCAGTTCAGGGTTGTCTTGACTGCATTTTTAAAACAACTATAATACCTTCTTATTTAACAGCAGTATTTTGAACACAGTTTTAAAATGTGGTCTGTGAAGCACTGAAGTGCTGGTGGTGAACACTGAGGAGAGTTAATGTTGAAATTCATAATTTGTTCTTCTTCCATACATACCCTTTGTGGTGCATAGTAAAGTATTCTTGTAGGCATACTCTGACTAGTGAGGGCACGGTGGAGTATCGGCTGAATTTTGTCTGGATGAAACAGGAACTGATGGAAAACAGTTTGCTCAGTGCTGGAATTCAAGTCTGTATCAACCTACAAATGCAGAGCTCTGGGTTAATTAACATTGCACCTGCAGCCTTGGTTTTGTAATTTCTTAATATTTGAATGTTTAATTTTGTAAGTATATGAAGTACCACATCTTGGATGATACTGTTTCATAAGTGTTTTGTGTCAGGGTCGTGCACAAAGTGCACGGGCTTGAAATTAAATATGATTAAAAACTTTTAGTGTGTAATACTTGGAATTAGTTACTAGCCAGAATTAAAATACAGGGACTGAGTTCATAGCTCATGTAAGAAAGCACAGGAGATCAGGTGTGTCCAGAGGAAAGCTGTGAAGGTCAATGAATTGGCATTGATCAACTCAGACGATAAACCCCATACAAACAATATGACATACAGTCAAGAATCAAAAGTATGAAATGCAGGGTTTGTTTCCCACATCTGAGCAGTCAGAAGACACTGGAAGAGAGAAAACAAAGGTGTGTGCGAATGATAAAGAACTAACTCCCAACACAGCCTTTCACTGACAGAACTCTCGCTATTCTGACACCAGAGTGATTGTTACTTAATTCACACAGAAAGAAAGTGAAGTGGTCAACCAGGACTTTTACAGATACTCTTATGGCAATTGAAGTAAACTTCAGTTCTGAAATAGGTACCTTTTCTCCCTGAAGATCCACATAATTATTGTTCTTACAAAACTAAGAAATTCTGTGTGTGTATTTGGACACACAGGGTTAAAACACTGTTTATGGCTGTGACTCATTTGTGCGCCTCAGTATTCCTGTAATGCATTATGAGGATAATGATGATATTGATGCTTGGTATGCTGAGTCAGTCTGCTGATATGTAGCATAGGACTTCCATTCTTTCGTGTTCCCTCCTGAAGCTTCATCCAACAACTGCAGAATTCTCTTTGCCAGTATTCCTTCAACTTCATAGTTTTTTTCCCCCCACATCTCTATTAATTCTATTTTCTACTTTATCCTTGGAAGTAATTTGGCCATGGTTTTTACTTGTTTGTCTTTGGTTACCATCTAGCAGAGCCTGGAGATACAATGGTAGTTGAATTATAATACTGGGAGTTTCGAAAGTCATTACAAAGTGCCTTTGTAAAAGTAATTTGTTGTTTGAGTAAGCTTTGATAAAACTCTTACGTGGGTGAACACCATGAAGCTGCAACTAAAATATTTTCAATCATTCTGAAAATGGTATTAGGGAAAGCAGTAGTGAGAGAGACAATCACAAGGTTTTCAGAATCCTAAATCTGACCTAATAAATGTTTTGGCGCTGTTTTTAAGAAGTTTAGTACAAGTTCTTGCCAAGCATTGGTTTCTTATTACTGGCCAGAACCATTTCGTACAGTGGGCTGATCAAAAGACATTTTTAAAAACCCAGAAGGCCTAAAAGGAATCCAACCACTTCCATCTTGCCTGTTTTGAGAAATGTTTGCACAGAAACTATTTAAGTTCCTTCTTGACTCATAAATGACGTTATCTGCTTTTGGCCTTTGTTGTTTGTTTTTAAGGTAACTTTGTGAGAACTGTTTTGCAGCCTGCCATAAGATTAATGGAGAGTAAGGCTGCTGCTGCTGCTGTGATTGCAGAAGAAGCAGGACATGTTTCCCAGTGTTCTGTAGAAGCAGTTGGATTAGATGGTTCTGTTGCAAAGCTCTCAGCGGACAAAGATGCTTCCAAAGGCTGGCCAGCCATTGTTCACCAAACAAAGGATACGGAAATGTCACACCAGGGCGAAAATTTTGATTTTTCCTTTCTAATAGTAAATGGTAAAGAAGGTGACAAGCAACTTTTTGTGGATCTAGGTAAATATAAGTGCTTTTAAACCTCTTTGGGATGCAGCAAAGGTTTTGAAATGAGATGTTCCTTAATGTTCAATTACAGACAGTGAGAACAGTGGTGTTCTTACTGTTGTCCCTATGGTCAGAATTTAAACTAAATACAATACATGCTGAAACTGTGACCATAAATGCTATACCTTAAATGAATTTTAGTTTCTTGGTCCATGGAACTTCTTCTATTACTACATGGAATTTTTTTCTTAAGTGTGAAGAAATTCTTGCCACACAAGAATCTCTAATTATCTTTTTTTCCTCTGATGACAGTAATCCCATTTGAATTAAAAGAGGATAGCATATATTGCATTTTTGTTATTTCAGTTGGATTGGAAGCTGCTTAATTATGGAATAAGTCTTACAGGTGTGGTCTTCTGAACTGTTCTGTGTATGAATTGAGCCTTCTTTCCCTGTATGGAATGGCAGCTCTCAGGTTTCAGTGAAATTTTGGGTCGGGCGCTTCATGGTCCAGCTGGGCTTAGCCTGTTCATGGTATTAAAATGGTACAAATCTTCAAGAACACAACACCCATAGTCAAACTAAAGTTAGAAAGTTCCACCCTTCTTTATCCCCATATCTGGTTTTTCTGCTTTTTGCTTTGTCTCAGTGAAATGGAAATGGCTTAACACACTTCTGCACAGCAATGTGTTATGTACTTCAGGACTTTACTGTCTTTATTTTCTCAGACTCCTCTGAAGAACCTCCATTCCTTCAAATCCTTCTCATTGAACTCAGGATCACTTTTATTGAGGGCCTCTTCAGTATGTCTGATCTATTGAAACGTAATCCCAGAGTTGCCCATACAGTAGGCTTGTCTGTTACTGATTCAGAAGGATTACTTTCCCATACTGTTCAAAATTCCTTCAAGCATATTCATGAATGGAAATTAACTAATGGAATATGGAAGTTCAATAATGAAAATTAAATATTTTTTTACTCTGTCACCTTTTAAGAATTTGATGATAATTGCGTAGATTTTCATGCTCAGTATTTCACAAAATTAATATGAAAGCACAGATTTCTTATAGTGAAGGGAAACCTTTAGCAATTACAATGTCAGAATGATTAAAATGCCTGTGTGGGGCGTTGACTGTCTTAATTCTTCTGTGACATAAAAATTTACATGCGTCATGATCTTGCTTTGTTGCATTTCATCTATGGGGTGTGAGCCGAAATCAGTAGTAGTTGTTTAATTGTTTAATTTACAAGTGCTAAGTATCTTAAATCCTGGCCAGCATTGTTATATTAAGAAATACTCGTTTTCCTGTAGGAGTTTATACAAAGAATAGAAATTTCCGGATGTATAAATCATCAAAAGCAGGAAAAAATGTGATCCTGAAGATAGCAGAGGATAATAACTTTATCCCTACCTGTGAAAAGGATGTTTCCTTGGAAGAAGCATATTTTCTTTCCTCTTTAATCTGCAACATTAGGTAATTATTTAATTCCAGTGGATTTACAATATTTTTAAAGATATAATTTAATGATAATTATCCTGCAGTAGTTACCAATAACTACTATGAATGAGCAGTTATTCCATTAACATTGTTGCAGTGTAATTTAGGAGTTCCTAGTAGAATTTCTTGTTTTTGAAGAAAAAACAGGGAAAATGCTCTTGAGTCTTGTTTTTTTGGTTTTGGTTTTTTTTTGAACCTTCCTTCAAATGTTTAAAGAACACAGACCAGGTGACAGGGTTTCTGAGTTGTGTCTCATTTCTCTGTATACACTCAAAATGCCAAAACTTAACCATTAAGTTTGGGCAGATTCTGTGTAGTTTTGAAAACAAAACCTGCAGATTTCCAGTCAGTTAAGTATGAGGAGCCTGAATATTTTCTAAAGTAGGATAAGAAATAAAAAGGATTTCTGTACATGTTTACTTGAATACCAGATTTTGCATTGGGTACAAAGACCTGCTTAGGCTGGGTACTCATACATACAATAGTCAAGTTTTCTGTATCTAATCGAAACCTCTGATGATGTATCAGACTATCTGTACTGACTCTCTTCAGAAGATCCTAATCATTGCTGCAGCAGAAAGAGGGTTAAACTGGTGTAATTTTTTTATTCAAAGCTTGTATTTGTTCTGACTTCAGGTTTTATATTCTGAAATGTTCATTGAAATGTTCATCCTCTGAAATGATGCAAGCAACCCCGTAGCATAAATCAAGCAGTGTATTCAGATCACAGGCATCAGCTGAGTCTCTCATAAATATGGATGAGAAATTCTGCTGGGTTTAGACTTCTGTGATCATTCAGCTTCCAGCTAGCAACATGGCAAAGAAAAGTAGTCCATTGTAGAGAGACAAAAAAAATTGAAACCTTTCAAAGGGTCTATTTATATAAATACTACATCTAGAGCAGATCCTGCTGTAGGAGTGTGGACCAGCAGTCCTTTAAATGGCTGGCCCCTGGGACTTGCACCAAGAACAAATGTTGCTGCTGAGGAGGAATCCCTGCCCTCTGCTGTCAGGCAGGGAAACTGCCAAAGTGAGAAGAGGGAGTGCTCCAGGGATGGGGAATGGTGCCCGAATCACGGGCTGGCTGAGGCCGGCAGGGACCTCTGGAGGTCTCCTGGGCCACCCCCTTGCTCCAGCTGGGTCCCTGGAGCTGGTGGCCTTGTGCTATGTCTTGTTATGTCATACGGTGGTAAGTTACATTGTGCTGTGTTATGCTGTAAGAATCACACATTTTCCTTTGTATTCTCTCTCTTCTGCAGAGTGAGTGATGACACAAAAGTTCTGTCATCTGGCTTTTCAGAGGAGGAGAGAAAAATGTCAGCTTTTTTAAACAGTAGATCCACCAGAAGCAGCAGAGGTACCTCAAGCCTTTTCTACTGTATAGAAAAAACCAAGTAGTCTTAGATTAGATGTACTGTGACCTGTACACTTGATAACCTGTAGGAGAGCTCTTCAGCTACCCTTGTGCAGGAGGCAGAGTACATCTGTGCTGAAGGATGCTCTGCAGCACCTGAACACCATTAACCCTCTCCTCTTGGGGCTGGGAGTAGCAGTTTAAAGATCTATAAGAAAGTAACTGTGGATTTATCCCTGGTTTCATTTAAGGGTGTGGTGTGATTCATGTGCCTTTTCTGCCTGTGGTCTATATAATGTGTAATGTGTGACGATGACATATTGCAATGGCAAAACCACTGACAGTGTGTACCTGTGGCCTTTGTTTGAACAGATTCCATGGAAGGCCATCAGGGTTCGCCATATCCAGAAATTGACCATTTTGTTCATTCTTTGGTTAATAAGGATGGGTTACAAGGAGGTAAAGAGACCACTTCACTGTTTACAAATGAGTGTTCTGTAGCACTATTTTTAAAGAATTTATTTTGTTTTTCCTCAGGGATACGGCAGTGGAATTACTTCCCTCTCAAAGAAATACTTGTATATGATATTTCTGGTTACCGCTGGTGTGAAAATATTGGAAGAGCTCACAAAAGCAACAACATAATGTGTGTTCTTTATTCAGTTTTAAACAGCTTTATTTATTTTCCTGCTTAACTGTTGTTCTGTAAAAATGCTGAAAAAACTCTTATGGATAGAAGTAGCACCTGTCACAATTTCTGTTGTCTTACTCTGTGAGGATACAATGCTTCAATTACAAAAAAACCCCACCAAACCCAAAAAACCCCAGACAAAACCAAACTTCCCCCCACAAGTTTACTTTATGATAACTGGGCTTGTATTTCTAACAGTTGTATGAAGTAGGTAGTCATGGTATTTAAAACATGCAGCCAAAGATGCTAACATAAAATTCAGAGTATGTTAGAGCTATTAAGCAGTACCATGCATTTATACTTTACAGATAGGAAGCTGAAAAATCAGAAAAAAAGAACCTGACCACTTTTAAGTTCATTTACAGTGCATTTTAAATTACATTCTTGTATCATTAAACTGACTTTGTAATTACCCTTTTAGAATGATAACTCCTGCTGCCGCTTTAGTACAGTTTTGCCAGTGACTCTGCAAGGACTCGGACTTCCTATAGTTTAGCAAAATAAGTGATGGAAAGTCAGGTTTTCTAGATTACATTAGAATTCCACTATATCATTAATAGAAATACTTCAACTTTAATTCAATATGACATTTAAAGTCACTGAAACATAAGGAATGAGTTTCTGAGAAACAAGGATATTAAAAAAATGTCACAGCCACTATGCTAGAAGGTATTTCTGAAGCAAGTTGCTTGAAGTTTGATGTTTCTGAAGCACAGCTGAAAAAGCTGGTTGGTCTAATCAGTTGACAGATAATAGTGTTTTTATGTGGCCTTTATAATAAAACTATCTGTAGCAGCAGCAGCAATAAAATCTTACCTTACGGTTAAATCCCATGTGCTAAACTTACTTTAATGACTTTCAAGCTTAAGGTAATGAAGCTGATTATGTTCCACTTTCAGATGTTAGTCTTAAAAATCTATTTCTTTTAACTTAAGAAGCCTGAAGTTTATTGAAAGTTGTACAAAACATGTATGTCATAAGTATGTCAGAGCAGGAAAGCAGTGTCCTTAGTTCAGGACAAACAAAACCTGTTCATTCAGTGTCAAGAGTTTCCTACTGTGTGAACTCACTGTCATTTATGGACTGTTACTGAAAAAGGAAATAATTTTATTCATAGGATTCTGGTAGATCTAAAGAATGAAGTCTGGTATCAAAAGTGTCACGATCCTGTCTGCAGAGAACAGAACTTCAAATCACAAAGTATGTAGTCTGTGTTCTCAAAGCAATTGTACTTAATACTTTTTGGAATGTTAATTTTAATGCCATGTATTTGATTTAGGTTCTCCATTACCACCTGGGATATGTCTCCCGTCTCTTTTCAAAGAGGTATGTTTTTGTCCTATTGATATGCTGAAGTTCTCGTGAGCCCTGTTGTCTCTGGAAGTTACTGATCATCCCCACTGACAGGCTGTTGAGCTCCATGCACCAGTTACAGTGGGACAGAAGAGGTTCCCAGGGCGGCTGCACTGCTCTGGTAGCACCATAGATTAATTCTTAAGTTCTCTAGCAGTGCTAAGTTACTGGAATCACCTCACTTCACCTGGGACTGAAGACTAGACTTCCATCTGTTTTGATCTGAACAGCAGTTCCCAGGGCATAAACCACAAGGCCACTGTGGGGTTAAGTAGAATGGAAAAACTGCCCAAGTTAAGCTCTGCTGTGCATGTTTGATTTCATGCTGGGTAAGCTAAAACAGAACTGCTCCAGCAACACCTGAGTCAGAGTCAAATATAAGTCAGTGACCCTCATAGCTGAAGATCATTTTCTCCATTTTAGTGTATCAAAGCAGTTATGTTTCCCCAAACAGGTAGAATATTTAAACCAATACTGCATGTAGTTCTAAGCCCTGAACATACTAGTTTTTCCACTGCTTAAGCAATAAGAGTTGGTATTTTTGCAACTTTTAAATTTAACTTGACAGCTTTAAAGGTCATACTTGCAGGATGACACGTTAAGCTCTACTTAAGCAGATCAATATCTATTACTGTTATTTCATAGGAAGTGTAATTTAAGTGCACTTTCAGATCCTGACAGGATCTTTAAACAGACCCTGAAATTATACAGACTGCTAGTAGGTTGCTAGAAAAACAGCAAATTTCTACTCCTATTGAAAGCAGGTTAACATACTGGAATTAACATAAATTAACATACTGGAAAATGTCTTGTTGGCCAGCTTTCTGTAATATCCATTATATGTGACAGTACAAATTTCAAACTTGCAGAGGAATTAAAGGTATGAGATACCATTTTCATATGGTGGAAGTAGTACTCTTATTTCTTAAAGGAAGAAGAGTATACAGTAATGGATGAAAGGGGGGACAGAGAAGAAAAAGTAAAACCACATTCTGATGTGTCAGACTCGACAGAAAGCTCAGTATCTCTGGCAAAAAGCTTGTCTCAAGACTTCCTGTTGTCAGACAGCGAGTGGGAAAACGCAAGTGATGATGCCTGTTTCTTAGAAGCTGCCGAAGATGTGGAACTAGCTGAAGCTGCAAGTGATAGTCTGAATTATGCCATAGAGGAAATCCCAGATGAAGCTGTTTTGGAAGCTTTAAGGAAAGAAGACACTTGCAGTGAAGAAGGCAGCTAAGCAGAGGCTTGGCCAGCAGACAGGCTGCCAGCAGTGACCACCTGCGTGTGGCGGTGCTTCTGGCAATTGCTGCAGTGTCGTTCAAAAGCACCGCTCCAGAGGTGAGAGACAAAGCACAGAGGAGCCGGATGAGCTCGAACAGGCATTAGGAGATAATGGAAGATGGGGGCTGAAGAGTGTTGGACTGAGCATCATGAATGCTGCTCCAAGCTTAGCACTTTTAACATTCTCTGCTGTACAGTTTCTATTTTGTTAGTTGGATGGCCAAGTTTTATTGGCAAGCCAAGTTAAACAGACTTCTTTAGTTCCAGAAATGGGATGGAATTATTTATTTCAAATACAAATTTAATAAAAAGATTTGTCTATTAATAGTTCAACTGAACTCCCTGTGTTCTCTTTAAAAGTATATAATGTGCTCTTGACAGCAACACTTAATAGCACAAGATGAAAACCCAACATTGTTCACAACACCGAAAGATTTTGTTACTTTAACTGGGATTGCTATTTCAGTCATTTCACTGACATTCTGAGACTATTTGACAATAGAAAGATACAATCTCTAAGTTACTGACTTACTTTAAACATTGAAACAAAACAGAGCAACAATTATTAAACAAGCTTTAAGCACTACCATTTTAAAAATTGTTCCTAATAAATGTCAGGAAGTCTTAAAAAACACCTAGAGTTTCTTTGATAGCCTCTCTCTTTGTACAGCCAGAGCCTCTTCCAGTTTCATATTAATATTCTGAAAATGTCTTTCTGCTCCTAGAATTCTCCTTGACTCCATCAGAAGAGCAGGGAGGCTGGAAGTTCCATACTGTTGATAAAGGAAATAAAATTACAAGGCAACATTTGTAACTCCTGGAAAGATCACTTACATATCTGTAGTTATTTTTCCTCTATCTGGAATGGTGCAACAAGCTTTTTAAAAGTGAAGAACAGCCAAAATTAAGAGTGTCTTCTGAAATGCAAGGATTTCCCTTACACAGGGCAGGCATGTAGCCTTGTCAACAGAAAATACCACACCAGGTCCCAGCTAAAACAGGAAGGAGTTCTAAGACTACACGAGAAGTTACTCTGGCCATGAAATACCAACACTGTTCTTACCATTAAATACCTTACAGAACAGACATGGGAGTACCAGAGCTTTCCCTTTCTTTGAACAACAACAACAGAAGAAATTAATTACTTGTTTCTCAGTGTTAATCTTTCTTCAATTTCTATTAAAAAGTTAGAACTGAGGACATAATGAGCAAGGCAGCAGAATCCTCTCTGACATACTTTAGCTTTTAACATGAGAGCAAAAGAATGAGTGAGATAATACAGTGCAGTCACAGCAGCAACTCTCAAGTTGTTTCCACAAAGACAATTTACAAAATATTGCTATTTAATATAACAAACATTAATAAAAATGCCCAACAGTCCAGGAAAGAAAAAAGGAGAGAAGAGGGAGTTCTGAGCCAGAACTGTTCAGAAACACATGCAAAATATGTACTTACTACTACTTTTTCTTTCGGGTTTTCTTCTTTATAATCCAAACAGTCTTGCTGTAGCTCCTTTAAATCAGTAAGTAATTCAACTGTTTGCTTCAAGGAAGATTTCCTTTCCTGTACATCAGCATATTCTTTTTGTAGTTTTGTCAGTTGTGGTTCAGCTCTGAAAAAGGATCAAGGCTTTGATGCTTGTATCGTATCTGCATGTTTATTGCATGAATAACTATAAACATATTTCCTCTGAAGGAGAATTAAAGGAAAGGTTGCTCAGAAACACAGAACATAGGTTAGTATAGTACTCTGTTTAATTAGAACAACTAGCATATTACTTAAATAGGAGCATGAGTCCAAATCCACCAAAAAAATCCACACCTCTCTCTTATAAAGAGAAACTCTTTTCAAGAACTCTTTTCGAATTCTCAAATTGAGTCCTTTTGTCAATCTCAAAATTGTCTTTTGAGTTTGACAATATAGCCCCTTTCCCTTCAGCATTTCAGTTTTTCAGATGTTTTTTTCAGGTGTTCTGCACACACCTATGTGCAGGCTGAGGTGTTCAGTGTTTATGCTAAAGCATGCTCAGGATCTATGAACTACCTACACCTCTGCCTAAGTAAAGTGGAGGGCTCAATCCATTAAAACAGCACTCCAAAACCTGAGCACCAACAGCCATTTTCATTCAACAGTGCTGCAGAAGAAAGGCTTGCTTAAAATGATCAGAGTATTAGAAAACAAAAAATGTGAAGGCCACTTTTAGTCTGTGAGGGGGTTCAAACCATATTAAGGGATTACTTCTTTGAGCATGATTTGTCCATAGTACTGCAAAAAAACCCCAAGCCTCTCATACCATAGAGAAGAGGCTTTTACACTGTTCTTGTGGATCCAAGCCCATGGTTCCCTACAGAGTTAACTTATGGAGACTATGTTACATGCAGCTTGTCATTAGCAACAACTGGGATTTGGGGAAGTCTAATGGCTCTTCCAAATAACATGATTTCTGTGTTGTGTATCTAAAGGACACTTAAGATTAGTGTCAATTTAGAGAAGGGGAATTGTGTGGCTGCATGAGATGGAAGCAAACTGTGTACTCAGAGGAACCCCTGGCAAATTGCAGAGCTGAAATACAATCTCCCACCTGAAAACTAAAAGGTCCTCTCTATTACCTTTGTGAATTTATGATACAGCACCTTTGCAATTCAAATTGTAACATCAGTTTTTCTTAGGAAGGTATGGTATGAACCACCATCCTAGTAACTAGTTAGCCCAGAACTTTCAAGAATGACTGACTAGGCAACTGGAATATGTAAAGGAGAGGTTATCATGAGATTTTGTAAAAACAAAAAGCAAGACAGCAGTAATTTCATTAAAATAAAATAACAAAAAAAGTTACTTTCCCTTCTGAGCTACAAAATACCAGACTCCTTAAGTTCTTCAGGCTATTATTGTGCATCATTGGAAACACACCCAATCAGCTCTTCTCTGAGTTGCACCAGTCGCTGCCTTTTCTTTTTGATGTTTGTTACTGCCTGAAACAAGTGGGGAGCAAAGTCTTTGAAACAGTTTCTGTAACTTCAAAGGCAAACAACTCAAATTTCATTGGCTTTTTCCCCTCTGAGATTTTATGCTTTTGATTCTTGTGGAAGATTCCAAGATACCAGACCTTATAAACTGCCATATTTCACATTTGTATTTTAAACACTTTAAAGCTGTTTAAAATGTCAAACTTTTATCTGCACCCAAAATTTTGCAGAAAGAACACTGGACTTACAAGCATACAAAAGGAATTTGTGACATTTTGAACTCAAACATGACCAACTCTATGAGGTTTTTGTTTTCAAAATGCAAACTAGTACAAATGTATGTTCAGTGCAATTGCCATAACTAAGTAAGCTTTGTTTACTATAACATCCAATTAAAAAAAAAGCAACACCCAAAACTAATCATAAAATTAAATTTAGCAACTAAAAATCTGATTTTAAACAAATGTATGAGTCAAACCAAGGATAAATGTGAGTGGCTGTGAATTCTAGATGTGTATTAAAATTTTCATTTTACATGCAGAGTAGCTTACCATATCAACAAGACTTTAGCATATTAATTACTACCTCCCAGAATAAGCATTATGTTGACCTTATTTTTAAGAGGTATTTTGTCCTTGAAAAGTCGGCAGAAAATGTTAATCTGGGCAGAAAGCCAGACAGTGCCCAAGCTCCTCTCAAATCTCTCTGCTCTAGGGGATCCACCTCTCCCTGATAAAAGCATAGCAATCTTTTTCTGCTCTTACATCAGTTCCTCCTACTGTCAACACTCCCCAGTTGCATTTTCAGTGAATTACTACTCACTCTGAAGGAACAGAGGAACTGCCTTCCTCTGAACAAAAATTCTGCATATATTTAGGAAATGCAGTTCCCACAGACTCCTCTTCTTTAAACTAGGCAATCCAATTCTGTTGTCATAGGCCACCATCTTTGCTGCCCTCCTAGATTTTATATTCATTCATGTTTCTTGAAGGTTAGCTCTCCATATTTAACTGACTCTCCAGAGGCCTCACAAGTTTTCATTAAAAAAAAACTCCAAAAAAAGAGTAATTCCCATGCACAGAGACCTACACATCCTAATGTGCATTCCTGCTTTTTACATCGCATAGCAGTCTACACATGGAGTTTGTGTTTCATCATATTTTCTCAGATCTTTTCCAAAAAACCTCTGGTGGTTCCCTGTCCTCTATTTATGCAGTTGATTCTGTAGTACAGTTGATTCTGTAGTACAGTACACCTTTTTGTCAATTATTTTATTTCTTCCAGTCAGCTTCTTGCCATTTCAATGCCCATATTGCATGCCGTACAATCTAGTGATACGTATGTATTTACCTTAGCATTTTTTCTCTTCATATTCTTTAATTCCTGGACTCCTGCTATCTACAAAGGAAAAGAAGAATTACAGATTGACTATGGATCTTGAGTTCACTGCTATCCTAAAAACACCGCTGCAAGAATGACTTGGGAATAACATAAAAAGGTATTTACAAAAACCAACACTGTTTCAAGGGCAGATTACAAGAGTATCAGTTGTGTATTGACTCTTTCCTCATGCCAGAGGAAGACTGTTGTACAAAATTAGTGCAAGTAATACTCCTTGTACCAATTACTGTAATACTGGCTTGATTTTTCTGTAACTTCACATATATGTATAAATCTAGTCTTTTTAAAACTTACTGCTTCTAACGAAACACTCAGAACTATAGTTTTAGTACTTACCCACTGTACTTATCACAACTCCTAAAAAGTTCTGAGTTCATTTTACTCATTGCAATTAGTGAGAAGAAATCTCAGTTTTCCAAGCCCATCAGCTTGTTACAGAATCACAGAATGGCTCAGGCTGGAAGGGACCACAGTGGGTTGTCTGGTCCAACCTCCCCACTCAGGTAGGGTCATCCCCAGAGCACAAGGCACAGGATCATGTCCAGAGGGTTCTTGAGTATCTTACATCTACAGTTATGTTCTAACTGTTAATTAAAACAGGATGATTTTCCCTGGAATATGTTAGAGTCTTACTCAGGCCTCTAGAGTCACTGAGATGCAGTATAAAAATTAAATCATTGGCTTTTTAAAACTCTACTCCGTGAGATTTTAAAACATTGTTTGACATAGCTGTATGCTTGTCCAAATTATGCAGCTCTCCAGTTTTCCTATATAATGATTTAGATGTGACAAACACTTCAGGATTATTGGATGCCTCCCTGTTCTCAAAAGCTGACAATTTTGCAAAGTACTTGCATGACAGCAGTGTTGTGTTTAGAGGCAATTCTCATGAAAGCCTGCACAGAGGTATCAAATCATAACCTGCACCCAATAAACTCTGGTAAATTTGACGTATTGTAAAATAAATGTGTGAAGAACAACATAAAACCATAGGCATTTTGACACAAAATTGATTTTATTTCTGGTGTACTTACAAGATCGGTGATTTGGTCCTTGAAAGCAGAACAGAAGTCGTTGATAGCTTTTCTGCAAATGTTTGATTCTATGCTTTGTCTGGAGAAGTCAGAGGGACAGAACACAACCTATTTGGTTTAGTAAAGGGGAAATCTCATCCAAAAACACTCCTCCTTTGAATAACGAATAAAACCCAATGTTAAGCAGCTAGGCAATTGCAGATGTTTCATATATTACCAATAGCTTAATTTCTACCTTGAAAAATGTCAGCTGAGATGTGTTGTTGTTTGAAAAAATATCAAATCCTTGGAGACCAAGATCACATATGAAAAAAACTTGTATCATAGAAAGTTAACAATCATTACAATAACATCAGAATGTAACCATGCAATATTGCATCCCCTAAAGGACAGCTCACTAGCCAAAAATACAGGTAATTCTTTTTAAAACTTTGAACATTCAGTCAGAAGAAAGCAGAATATTTACCTGTAATTTGCTGCTATCCTCTCAACTTCAGCCAGAACAACATCCAGTTCTGTAATATCTCTAGCAGATCTCGTCAGCTCTTTGGGACACCAAACATGTACAGAGTGTGGGCTATCCACTGAACCAACAGAATAAATATAAGCATTACACAACTCAGGTACATGTTCCAAAATAATAGAAAAATTATTGTTCTCACCATCAAAATAACCATCTACAAGTTATGAATATTTTAATATCAAATTTGAGAAGAATGATAGATTATTTATTTCATTTGTCTTTGGCTGAGCAACTATGATAGATTTATACAGGAACCCTTTAGAATTGGGATGATCAATCACATACAACTTACTCTTTATCATTTTAAGGATGTCCAGGAACACATTAGTAAACTAACTGATAAATTACATAGTGTACTGTAGACATATTTTTTTGTGTTGTAAAAACTGTTATCCTGAATTTGGGCAACCCGTATCACTCAAAGAATCAAGAGCTTTTCTATTTGTCTTCTTAAAATTCTTTTTATATTTATTTTATCTTTGTATACATTTTGTATTAATACCATAAATGCTTCAAGAAAATCCTATATAAAAAGACATTTCTTAAACTTTGCAATAGTATTAACTAATTCCACAAAAAGTTAAACAATGTTTCTTCACACCTCCCAAAATGTCAGTCTAGCACTACAATATGATGGGGTCCCATTCAAAGGAAGCAAGAGGACACAGGAGAAACAGTTTCTCCCTCCTGAAAAATGCCACTGTCTTGAAGCTCCCTGTCTCAAAGGTCTTTATACCAACAGCTGTGCCCACGCTGCATGTCAGGGGCACTCCAAGTTCTGCCTCAGCTGCTGCTCGAGGCTTCCAGACCAAGGAATGACCTGACACCTCTTACAGCTTCATATCCACAGCCCCAGACTTCCCTCCAAAGGGAACCAGGCTGCCTTAGAGGGATAATGCACATGATGCTTTACCCCTTCAGGAGAGGAATAGGCAAGTCCAGGGATGCAAAACACAGGGATCAAATGGGGGTATATACTAAAACTGAAAGCAAAACCTCCCATTTCTAGAAGCAGCATCACAAAATCTGCTGAGTTGGAAGGCACCCATAAGGATAGAGTCCAACTCTTAGCCCTGCATGGGACCATCCCCAAGAGTCACACCACGTGCTTGAGAGTACCATCCAAATGCTTCTTGAGCCCTGGCAGCCTTGATGCTGTGACCGCTTCCCTGGGAGCCTGTTCCAGCACCCAACCACACTCTTTTTCCTAATATCCAACCTAAACCTCCCCTGACACAACTTCAGGCCATTCCTTTGGGTTCTGTCACTGGTCACCAGAGATCAGTACCTGACCCTCCTCTTCCCCTCACTGGGAGGTCTCCCCTCAGTTTCTTCTTCTCCAGGTTGAATAGACCAAGTGACCTCAGCCACTCCTCACACAGCTCACCCTCAAGGCCCTTCACCATCTTCATAGCCCTTGTTTGGACACTCTAATCTTTATATCCTTCTCATACTGTGGCACCCAAAACTGCACTCAGGACTTGAGGTGAGGCCACTCCAGTGCAGAGCAGAGCAGGACAATCCCCTCCTTGAACCATCTGGCGATGCTGTGCCTGATGCCCCCCAGGACAGGGTTGGCTCTCCTGGCTGCCAGGGCACTGCTGACTTGTATTCAACTTGCCATCGACCAGGACCCCCAGGTCCCATTCTGTGGCACTGCTTTCCAGCATCTCATTCCCTAGTCTGTACACACATCCTGGGCTGCCCCATGCCAGAATCCAGCACTTTCCCTTGTTTAATTTCATATGGTTGGTGATTGCCCAGCCCTATAATTTGTTGAGGTCTCTCTGCAGGGCCTCCCTGCTTTGAGGGAGTCAACAGTTCCAGTTTTGTGTCATCTGCAAACTTGCTTAGTATCCCTAGTAACCAAGACACCCTTCCAGTCCTGTGTCCAAGTCATTTATGAAGATGTTGAAGGGCACAGGGCCTAAGACGGAGCTCTTCAGAACCCCACTAGTGACAGGTCACCAGTCTGATGTCACCCCATTCACTGTCACCCTCTGTGCTCGACCCGTGAGCCAATTGCTCACCCACTACATAATGTTTATCCAGCTGTGCTGGACATTTTGTTCAGAAGGATCCTGTGAGAGACAGACAATATCAGATGCTTTAATGCAATTCAGAAAGATTACAATCAACTGGCTTCCCTTGATCAACTTTGATGGGTTACGTTGTCATAGAAGGAACTCAGGTTTGACAAGTGGGACTTTCCTCTCATGAAGCCGTGCTGGCTGTGACCAATGACTGTGTTGTCTTTCAGGTATTTTTCAATACTTCCCAAAATAATCTTTATAACTCTACCAGGCACTGAAGTGAGACTGACATGCCTGTAGTTTCTGGGGTCTTCCTTCTTGACCTTCTAGAAAATCCAGACAATATTCACCAGCTTCCAGTCAGCTGGGACGTCTCCAGATTCCCAAGACCACTCAGAAATCATCGAGAGAGGTTTTGTGATGCATGCTTAATTCAGAGAGGCTCTAGGAAAGGTCTGCTGTGTATGACAGCACTGCTGCCCCTGAGCTTGGGTGGCAGGTTGTTGTTTCAGCTCCTTTGTAAAGGGAATGATAGCAAAGTTGGTGCTCTCTCCCAGCTCTTTTAGTGCTGTTTCCTCAGGCCATTATTTTGGGTGGTAACCTTGTCCTCCTTTCTGCAGGCCAAGAGAATCACAGGTTGTCCCCTGGCAGGGCATGCCAAAGCATTACCACATTCTTCTCTGCTTTTGAGACATCCTTTTAGAGAGAGTGGCAGAAAAAGGTGCAGCCCAGACGGATTGTGTGTCCTCTAAAACTCTTGGCATCCAAAGCTGCCTCCTGAGCAACGTCACTCCTTTCCTTGGCTTCAGCAAACACATGGTAGTCAAATTTCTTTTTTCTTAGTCGTCAAGGAAAGGCTGAAGTGTTTGGAGGAAACAAAAACTGCACCCAGGTGGTGGTTTCCCCTGAAGAAACTGTATCTGTGAAATGTGAGGATGAAAGGAACTTAATAGTTTTCTGCAGTAACAGAAATTTAACAGTGTTCTGAAAATTCAAGCTGTCTTCAAACTTTGCTTCTTGGTTTTAAATACAAAAGCATAAATGTTTTGATTATTTTCTAATAATGTTGACTGCTGGGAATGTTATTGCAGCCTCCAGTTTCCAGTACTGAAACTGCTCCCTGGGTGGGCCAGATCTAGGAAGGTTTTTAAGGGTATTACATTCTTGGCATGAAATCCTTTCACCTAATATGTAAACATGCTTTCTTCTGAGATCTGCAGAGATCACTGTACTTGATCCCTCCATTTCTGACCTGGGATTTCACCTGAGAAGTATCTGAATGTAAAGAATGTATGAATACATATATTTTGATGAAACAAAGTACTTTCCTGTTGACATTTGAGCAGGACTTCATGGCTCTTTTTTCCATCAGGCTCCTGTTCTGAGCCACAATAACAATTGAACACACATTGAAAGGGAATCTGAACAGTGGTCCTAGTTGCCTTTTTCTTTTTTTCTCCATAACAGAAAGACAACGGTGTAATATTGCCATCAGCACTTTTAAAGCCTATTTTTGCTTTTCTTGTGAAAGAAAGTTACTATACTGTGCACTCAATTAATGCACAGAGTAATGAGTTCTGGAGTGT